>JAQPPZ010003554.1:3792500-4357437 GCA_028583015.1 Wollemia nobilis | reverse complement strand
ACCTTTTCATTTTCAACTACGACAACTCAACATGTTATGATTTCATGACACTTTTCATTTTTTAGTAGTGATGGAGCGACATGTCACGATTTCGTGACACTTTCTGTTTTTCGGCAGCGATGGTGCAACAAGTCACGATTTTGTGACATGTCGCAATTTCGCGACACTTTCTATACTTGTGCATTTTTTTCCCCTTTTCTTCATTTTTACCATCTAGGTCACTGAGATTTTCTCTGAAAGCCTACAAAAAAGGTGGGTCCCCAATTTTGGGGTGTGTTGTGGATCAGCCACAACAGAGAACCATCCCCTGATTTACCAGAACTAACTGGAAGGAGCACCAACCCCTGATTTACCAGCACCAACTGGAAGGAGCACCAACCCCTGATGCCAAGCTGCAACTTGGACTTCAAATGAATCTAGAAGTTTACCAAAAAAATACCTTTGCTTTTACAAGACCCTGACTGGTCTATAGCTTATCCAATCTCTTTCACTATTCATAGAACAGACACTTCACACACTTCTATGATCAACAGCCGCACTGCGCCTTCGGCTTTATCTATGAAATCACTTCGCACACTTCTGCGATCTATAGTCAACCTTCATGATCGTCTTCTTCCTTTTGTGCACTCTGCTCTATTAGCAAATTCTGCACTTAGCTTGATTCAACACGACTTGCTCACTTTGCACACTTCGCCATCATCTCATCGCTTCTGCACTATCTGCGCTCTTACGACCACATCTCATACTTCGACACGCATTCGACGACTTATCCAACACACCACCACCAAAATTTGCACTTTGTGCATTGTCTCCAAACGTCGCACTTCTCAACTCTTCAAATCTTCAAACAACCTTCCTTTTATAACAATATTTTCAAGATCAAAAACCTAATCTTAGTCTGTTGTAAACCCTATTCTCAGTCGGCTGCAAACCCTAATTTTAGTCGGCTACAAACCCTAATATTTTTCGACTTACATCGGTCTTTGTCGGCTTCAACTGCCCTTGTAACTCTTATGTTGCTGTTCCCGTGAAAACACAACATATCACGATATCGTGACACTTTCGCCTCCGTACGCTTTCTCTTAGCTTTGGCCTACGAGAATACAACATGTAGCGATATCGCTACACTTTTTTCTCCCTACGCTTTCTCTTAACTTTGGCCTGCGAGAATACAACATGTAGCGATATCGCTACACTTTTTCTCTTTGCTTTGTTTCTTAGCTTTGGCCCCGCGAAAACATAACATGTCACGATATCGTGACACTTTTGCCTTCTTACTTTCTCTCTCCTCCTTTAGTCGTGAAAATGCGACATGTCGCGATATTGCGACACTTTTTCTCCTTAGTGCTTTAACTTGCCTTTGGGTCACGAAAATGTGACATGTCGCGATATCGCGACACTTTTTCTCTTTAGCGCTTTCTCTTGCCTTCGGGTCGTGAAAACCCGACATGTCACGAAATCATGACACTTTTTCTCTTAGATTCTCTCTCCTACAACATGTCACAAAATCGTGAAACTTTTTCATCCGTACAACCTTCCTTGCAATATGTCGCAAAATCGCCACACTTTTTCATCCGTACAACCTTCTTTGCAATATGTCACGAAATCGCAACACTTTTTCGTCCGTACAACCTTCCTTGCAATATGTCATGAAATCGTGACACTTTTTTGTCTGTAAAACCTTCCTTGCAATATGTCGCAAAATCGTGACACTTTTTCATCCGTACACCTTCTTTGCAATATGTCACGAAATCGCGACACTTTTTCGTCCGTATAACCTTCTTTGCAATATGTCGCAAAATTGCGACACATTTTTGTCTGTACAACCTTCCTTGCAATCTGAGTCGTGAAAATGCGACATGTCACGAAATCGTGACACTTTTCAAACTTTACTCTCTTTCTTCGAACTTGTCACGAAATCACGACACTTCTTCCTGCTTTCTCTTTTTCTTCTAACTTGTCACGAAATTGCGATAGTTTTTCCACTTGTCTTTTTCTCTGCCAACATGTCGCAAAATCGCGACAGTTTTTCCTGCTTCTTTTCTCTCTTCCAACATGTCACGAAATCGTGACAGTTTTTCCTGCTTCTTCTCTCTCTTCTAACATGTCGCGATATCACGACAGTTTTCTTGCCTGTTGTTTATGTTGCGATATCGTGACACTTTTCTTGTCTTTTTCTTTGATCTTTTGCAAATGGGGCACTTTTGTCTTCTTGGAAAATCACTGTACATACTCTGAGTAACCTTTGAACTCCTGTCTTCTGCATCTGACTAGCCTTTGAACTTCCTATCCTCTGCATCAATAGATCTATCTGACTGTGTTGACAATAATGACAATACTGTTGTTGCACCTTGCTCAACAATCTTCCCCTTTGGAATTGTTGGCAACACATGTGCAATGTTCTGTAACTCTTCTCCCCCTTTGTCAATAATACCAAAGGGCTACTGTGGACTCCCCCTGAGTCCATGCACAACATTCTCAGGCACAATTTGTTACACTTAGCACAAATTATGATCATGAGCAAAAAAATAATCAAATACTTAAATGCTCCCCCTAAGAATGTGATCCCTGTAGCTAGTCAATTCTTGGGAAGTGTGACCACTCCCAATTTGTTTCTAAGGTACTCAAACACTTCCTTGGGCAATGGTTTTGTGAATATATCTACTAATTTTAATGTGGTTGGAACAAAATCCAATTTAACCTCACCTTCTGCAATTTTCTCCTTCAAAAAGTGATACCTGATGGCAATGTGCTTTGTGTGTGAATGCATAACTGGATTCTTGGAGATGTTAATGGCACTGGTGTTATCACACTTAACTGATATTGGTTCACTGAAGCAGATACCAAGATCTTTTAGAGTTTGTTTCATCCACAAAACCTACGTACAACATGTTGTCACTGCAATATATTATGCCTCTGCTATTGATAAAGAAACTGACTCTTGCTTCTTACTATGCCATGCAACCAATCTGTCTCCAAGATAGAATGCAACTCCACTAGTACTCTTTCTGTCATCTACACATCCTGCCCAATTTGCATCTTTTGGATACCATAACCCATACTCCATAGTACCCTTGTGATATTATAGAAGACTATCTCTCTGCTTCTCTGACTGGTGGACTTCTCTCCACTTGAGGAATCCTCACTCAAATCTATCTTCAACTATGTTGGCTCTTGGACCTCTATCCATTGAGACTCTGTCCTCTATACTCTATCACCTCTAAAGCTCTATTAATGGGCTCACTAAGAACCTGCTTAACAAGCTCACATAGAACTTGTCCAATGCTGAATAACAAGCTCACATAGAACCTGTCCAAATCTGGTCTAAAAAGCTCACCAAGAACTTGCCCAAATTTTTTCTAGCAATCTCACCAAGAACTTGCCCAAATTTTTTCTAGCAATCTCACCAAGAACTTGCCCAAATCTTCTCTAGAAACCTATCCCAACACTGTCCTCAAATCTGTCCCAACATTGTCCTCAAACATTTCCCAAAGGCCTTCTTCAAAGGCTCAATCAATCATGCTCAAGTAGTGCTCAAAATGAACTCAACAAAGAATGACAGTATCAAATCATATCCACTTCATAGAAGCATAAAGAGAATTGTTAGAGACTTAATATCTTCTATTCTCAAATCTCAATCTCAACTAAAATCAAGAAAAGTTTATTTTATGGAACTTGAACAACCACATGCATCCAATCACTTGACTAGGCTCAATTAGCTCTACTCAACCAATCACCTCAATGAACAACTCTTTATCACAAACCCTAGTCGAAGCATGTATCAACCAACTCAAAAATGTTTTTCTCTAACTCAAGTTCAAGTTCTTTGCACAACCAATGGGCTTCAACAACAATGCTTATAAAAATAAGGTTTAATAACAAATCTAAAACCAAAAAACCTTGAAGCATTAAACCAATCACTTTCAAAAAAGAAACCATAATCAATCATTTTTACTCCTGTCACATGAGTCTCCTTGGGATTAGCCTGAAATCACGCTACCATGCATACTATGCTCGGGGTGCCTATTTCAAGCCATATATCTTCAACTTACAAACCAGGTTGGGATCATCACCAAGCTAGAAACCATCTGGCTGCTCAATAAAAACCTCTTCTTCAAGCTTCCCATTCAAAAATGCTAATTTCACATCTGTCAAAAAAATTGTCAAGTGACTCACACTTATACCAACTTTTGTCCAATACTGTACCAACACTGCAAGTGTCAAACATAGAACCACAACACCAACCTAATCCCTTTTTACATTTTCAACTTGGTCTATATATTCTACAATCACCGCTGGTCACACCTTTCTTTCAGCTGTTCGAATCAGGAGACAATATTTTGTTTAAACACTTCACGGCAAACTATAGTGCACCTTACTAAAATTCATACTTCTGGACCTCGGATATGTATGATTCACAAAGCAAAGTTGCTCATCTTGATGAGCTAAACATGAATCAATGATCAAACTTCAATATTTTTCACCACAACATCAAAATAGATCTAACAGTCTTCACATCAATGTGTAGTTCAAATACCCACTACTTTTATCGAAACACATATATACGGCTAGAGCAACAATCTTTCACTAACCAACTTATCTGAACTGTTATAATCCTTAACTTTGGACAGTGGCAGTAAGAACCATCACCAGTACAACAATGACATATAGCAATACTACCAATAATGACAACTCTCAATTTGATCACCACCCTTTACGACACTTCCACAAACTACATGAACTGAAAACATACTTCGACAACTATACAACAACTCCCCCTAACTACTTGCCTTTCATCCTCAGAAACCCAAAAAAATACATAGGAGCATTAAAATAGAACTTTAAGATTGCTCCCCCTGAGGATGTGCTACCTAGAGTTGCTTAGTGCAATAGAGGAGTAGTCTCCTTCAGTCCAAGGAGACACGATTTCCTTTCTTCTATATTTCTCCAAACTTTCTTGAACTCGGGCTTGGATTTTTCAGCTGCATCCCTATTTTGCACCTTTTTGTGAACTCGAACATTTCTCTTGTGTGGTTGTCTCTTGTGCATCCTTGATGAATGATTATTTACCTATCTGTGTTGCGTTCTTTGCATCTGGTGAAATCTACTGTTTTGCCTTAGATAAGATACAAAAGTGCTTGGACAAAACCTTGCTCTGTGCCCATGACCATTACATTGAAAGCATTGTACATAGTGTTTACTCAAAAATGCAGATGTATTTCTACCATCATAACTCTTTGATTTATTATTCAATCCACAATAAGTTGCCTTGTGACCATACTGGTTGCATCTGAAACAATAGCCATTAAAAGTATTATTATGAATAGAGTGAGAGTGATAGAACCTCTTTTATTGTGGCTGCTTTCTTGTAGATCTCCTTTGATATTTTCTTCCTTTTGAAGATTCGACTTCAAACTTTTCTTGCTTCGATCCTTCAACTGTGAACTTCTTCTTTTTCGTAGAGTTCGAAGATGAAGGTTGTTCAGCTTCATATCCAAGACCACGCTTATCCATGGAGCTTCTTTGTTGGCTTATCATTTTTTCTAGCAACTCTGTGCTCTTCTCGAATTTGAGATTTGTATTGGCCTCTTCTAGTTGTTTCTTCAATAAAACAGTCTCTTCCTCTTGTTTGCAGCAACCAATCTCTTTCTCATTGATCTGTGACCTGAGAGTTTCTTCAATCCTTTTGAATTCTTCTACTTGTACTTTCAACCTGGTTATTATTTCATTTGCATCATCAAGCTTTATTGAGATTTCCTTATTCCTTTTTATTTCTATCTTTAATTAATCTAGAGCTGCAATTAGTTCCTCTCTCAAATTTATTTCTGCATCAATTTCTTCTTTATCACATTTCGGTTCTTTTTTTGTTTCTCTTTTAGAATCATCCTCTAGGACTTCATTAAATTTCAGCATATATATCTCTATGTTCTCATCGTTATTCAACTTTAAAGCTTCGACCTAAGCTTGATGTGTTTGTAACTTGACCTCCTTGATCTCATCGTCTCCTTCATGAATACTCCTCAATTTGTCCCATATTTCTTTTGCCATTTTACAACTCTTGATCTTTACTAGTTCACTGTCTACTATTCCGCACCTGATAGCATTCCTTTCTTTTGAGTCATTTTCAAATAGATTCTTACCAGTAGCATCGGTTGGAGGAGTGATGGGTATTGTGTATTCATTGATACTGAATCCCAGACGTAGTATCCCAAAGCACAAAGATATGCCTGCATCCTGATTTTCCAGAACACATAATTAGATCCATCAAACATTGGTGCTTGGTTTGATGAGAAGCCTTCAACCTCTTCTGGTTCAATTTTCTCTTCCATAGGAACTGAAACTGACTGAGATGCCCTTTTGGAGGAAGATCTATTCTTCTTACCCATTGCGTACTAATCCAAGATCAACCCTAGCTGATTTAGCCTGATGAGGGAACTTGGATCTGATACCAATTGTTAGTCTTACAATGGCACTCAGAGGGGGGGTGAATCAGTGTAGTTCTTTAAACTTAAATTCATAGCTCTTAAAACTAAAATAATGAAACATTAAAAATAGATAAAGCAAGTATCACAAGAGAACATCACACAATACAAGATTTTAATGAGGTTCACCAATTTGGCTACTCCTCAAGAATGACTGCTTGGACTACCATCCAAATCTAGTCTTTGCAAAGCAACAACTTTACAATCAATTTACCAGCACCAACTGAAAGGAACAACAACCCCTAATTTATCTGCACCAACAAAAAGGAGCACCATCCCCTGATTTACCAGCACCAACTGGAAGGAGCACCAACCCCTGATTTACCAGCACCAACTGGAAGGAGCACCAACCCCTGATGCCAAGCTGCAACTTGGACTTCAAATGAATCTAGAAGTTTACCAAAAAAATACCTTTGCTTTTACAAGACCCTGACTGGTCTATAGCTTATCCAATCTCTTTCACTGTTCACAGAATAGACACTTCGCACACTCCTATGATCTACAGCCGCACTGCACCTTCTGCTTTCTCTATGAAATCACTTTGCACACTTCTGCGATCTATAGTCAACCTTCACGATCGTCTTCTTCCTTTCACGCACTCTGCTCTGTTAGCAAATTCTGCACTTAGCTCGATTCGACACGATTTGCTCACTTTGTGCACTTTGCCATCATCTCACCACTTCTGTGCTATGTACGCTCTTACGACTACATCTCACACTTTGACACGCATTCGATGACTTATCCAACACACCACCACCGAACTTCGCACTCTGCACACTATCTTCGAACGTCGCACTTCTCAACTCTTCAACTCTTCAAACAACCTTCCTTTTATAACAATATTTTCAAGATCAAAAACCTAATCTTAGTTGGCTATAAACTCTGTTCTCAGTTGGCTACAAACCCTGATTTTAGTCGACTACAAACCCTAATCTTTGTCGGCTTACATCGGTCTTCATCGGCTCCAATCGCCCCTATAACTCTTCTGTTGCTATTGTCGCGAAAACACAACATATCACGATATCATGACACTTTCGCCTCTATACGCTTTCTCTTAGCTTTGGCCCGCGAGAATACAACATGTAGCGATATCGCTACACTTTTTCCTCTATATGCTTTCTCTTAACTTTGGCCAGCGAGAATACATGTAGCGATATTGCTACACTTTTTCTCTTTGCTCTGTTTCTTAGCTTTGGCCCCGGGAAAACATAACATGTCGCGATATCGTGACACTTTTGCCTTCTTACTTTCTCTCTCCACCTTTAGTCATGAAAATGCGACATGTTGCAATATCACGACACTTTTTCTCCTTAGCGCTTTAACTTACATTTGGGTCACGAAAATGCGACATGTCGCGATATCTTGACACTTTTTCTCTTTAGCGCTTTCTCTTGCCTTCTAGTCGTGAAAACCTGACATGTCGTGAAATCACGACACTTTTTCTCTCGGATTCTCTCTCTTGCAATATGTCGTGAAATCACGAAACTTTTTTGTCCGTACAACCTTCCTTGCAATATGTCGTGAAATCATGACACTTTTTCATCTGTACAACCTTCCTTGCAATATGAGGTGAAATTGCGACACTTTTTCGTTCGTACAACCTTCCTTGCAATATGTCACGAAATCGTGACACTTTTTTGTCCGTACAACCTTCTTTGCAAGATGTCATGAAATTGCGACACTTTTTCGTCCGTACAACCTTCCTTGCAATATGTCGCGAAATCGCGACACATTTTCGTCCGTACAACCTTCCTTGCAATATTTCATGAAATCGTGACACTTTTTCGTCCATACAACCTTCTTTGCAATATGTCGCGAAATCGCGACACTTTTTCATCCGTACAACTTCTTTGCAATATGTCGTGAAATTGTAACACTTTTTCGTCCGTACAACCTTCCTTGCAATCCGAGTCATGAAAATGCGACATGTCGCGAAATCGTGACACTTTTCAAACTTTACTCTCTTTCTTCGAACTTGTCGCGAAATCGTGACACTTCTTCCTGCTTTCTCTTTTTCTTCTAACTTGTCACAAAATCATGATAGTTTTTCCACTTGTCTTTTTCTCTGCCAACATGTCACGAAATCACGACAATTTTTCCTGCTTCTTTTCTCTCTTCCAACATGTCGCAAAATCGTGACAGTTTTTCCTACTTCTTCTCTCTCTTCTAACATGTTGCGATATCACGACAGTTTTCTTGCCTGCTGTTTATGTCGTGATATCGTGAAACTTTTCTTACTTGTCTTTTTCTTTGATCTTTTGCAAATGGGGCACTTCGGTCTTTTTGGAAAATCACCGTACATACTCTGAGTAACCTTTGAAATCCTATCTTCTGCATCTGACTAGCCTTTGAACTTCATGTCCACTGCATCAACAGATCTATCTGACTGTGTTGACAACAATGACAATACTATTGTTGCACCTTGCTCAACAATCTCCCACTTTGGAATTGTTGGCAACACGTGCAATTTTTTGTAATTCTTCTCCCCCTTTGTCAATAATACCAAAGGGCTACTAAAGACTCCCCCTAAGTCCATGCACAACATTCTCAGGCACAATTTGTTACACTTAGCACAAATTATGATCATGAACAAAAAAATAATCAAATACTTAAATGCTCCCCCTGAGAATGTGATCCTTGTAGCTAGTCAATTCTTGGGAAGTGTGACCACTCTCAATTTGTTTTTAAGGTACTCAAACACTTCCTTGGGCAATGGTTTTGTGAAGATATCTGCTACTTGTTATGTGGTTGGAACAAAATCCAATTTAACCTCACCTTCTGCAATTTTCTCCTTCAAAAAGTGATACCTGATGGCAATGTGCTTTGTGCATGAATGCATAACTGGATTCTTGGAGATGTTAATGGCACTGGTGTTATCACACTTAACTGATATTGGTTCACTGAAGAAGATACCAAGATATTTCAAGGTTTGTTTCATCCACAAAACCTGCGTACAACATGTTGTTGCTGCAATATATTCTGCCTCTGCTATTGATAAAGAGACTGACTCTTGCTTCTTACTCTGCCATGCAACCAATCTGTCTCCAAGATAGAATGCACCTCCACTGGTACTCTTTCTGTCATCTACACATCCTGCCCAATCTGCATACCATAACCCATACTCCATAGTACCCTTGTGATATTATAGAAGATTCTATCTCTCTACTGCACTGACTAGTGGACTTCTCTCCACTTGAGGAATCCTCACTCAAATATATATTCAACTATGTTGGCTGCTGGATCTCTATCCATTGAGACTCTGTCCTCTGTACTCTGTCACCTCCAAAGCTCTTTTAATGGGCTCACTAAGAACCTACTTAACAAGCTCACATAGAACTTGTCCAATGCTGAATAACAAGCTCACATAGAACCTGTCCAAATCTGGTCTAACAAGCTCACCAAGAACTTGCCCAAATATTCTCTAGCAATCTCACCAAGAACTTGCCCAAATCTGCTCTAGAAACCTGTCCCAACACTGTCCTTAAATCTGTCCCAGCATTGTCCTCAAACATCTCCCAAAGGCCTTCTTCAAAGACTCAATCAATCATGCTCAAGTAGTACTCAAAATGAACTCAACAAAGAATGACAGTCTCAAATCATATCCACTTCATAGAAGCATAAAGAGAATTGTTAGAGACTTAATATCTTCTATTCTCAAATCTCAATCTCAACTCAAATCAAGGAAAGTTTATTTTATGGAACTTGAACAACCACATGCATTCAATCACCTGAATAGGCTCAATCAACTCTACTCAACCAATCACCTCAATGAGCAACTCTTTATCACAAACCCTAGTCGAAGCATGTATCAACCAACTCAAAAATGTTTTTCTCTAACTCAAGTTCAAGTTATTTGCACAACCAATGGGCTTCAACAACAATGCTTATAAAAATAAGGTTTAATAACAACTCTAAAACTAGAAAACCTTGAAGCATTAAACCAGTCACTTTCGAAAAAGAAACCACAATCAATAATTTTTACTCCTGTCACATGAGTCTCCTTGGGATTAGCCTGAAATCGTGCTACCATGCATACTATGCTCGGGGTGCCTATTTCAAGCCATATATCTTCAACTTACAAACCAGGTTGGGATCATCACCAAGCTAGAAACCATTTGGCTGCTCAATAAAAACCTCTTCTTCAAGTTTCCCATTCAAAAATGCTAATTTCACATCTGTCAAAAAAATTGTCAAGTGACTCACACTTGTACCAACTTTTGTCCAATACTATACCGAAACTGCAAATTTACTGTCAACTTTGTGCAAGTGTCAAACATAGAACCACAACACCAACCAAATCCCTTTTTACATTTTCAACTTGGTCTATGTTTTCTACAGTCATCGCTGGTCACACATTTCTTTCAGCTATTCGAATCAGGAGACAATATTTTGTTTAAACACTTCACGGCCAACTGTAGTGCACCTTACTAAAACTCATACTTCTGGACCTTAGATAGGTATGATTCACAAAGCAAAGTTGCTCATCTTGATGAGCTAAATATGAATCAATGATCAAACTTCAATATTTTTCACCACAACGTCAAAATAGATCTAACAGTATTCACATCAATGTGTAGTTCAAATACCCACTACTTTTATCGAAACACATATATACGGCTAGAGCAACAATCTTTCACTAACCAACTTATCTGAACTGTTATAATCATTAACTTTGGATAGTGGCAGTAAGAACCATCACCAGTACAACAATGACATATAGCAATACTACCAATAATGACAACTCTCAATTTAATCACCACCCTTTACGACACTTCCACAAACTACATGAACTGAAAACATACTTTGACAACTATACGAAAACTCCCCCTAACTACTTGCATTTCATCCTCAAAAACCCAAACAAATACATAGGAGCATTAAAATAAAACTTTAAGATTGCTCCCCCTGAGGATGTGCTACCTAGAGTTGCATAGTGCAATAGAGGAGTAGTCTCCTTCAGTCCAAGGAGACACGATTTCCTTTCTTCCATCTTTCTCCAAACTTTCTTGAACTCGGGATTGGATTTTTCAACTGCATCCCTGTTTTGCACCTTTTCATGAACTCGAACATTTCTCTTGTGTGGTTGTCTCTTGTGCATCCTTGATGAATGATTATTTTCCTGTCTGTGTTGCGTTCTTTGCGTCTGGTGAAATCTACTGTTTTGCCTTAGATAAGATACAAAAGTGCTTGGACAAAACCTTGCTATGTGCCCATGACCATTACATTGAAAGCATTGTACATAGTGTTTACTCAGAGATGCAGATGTATTTCTACCATCATAACTCTTTGATTTATTATTCAATCCACAATAAGTTGCCTTGTGACCATACTGGTTGCATCTGAAACAATAGCCATTAAAAGTATTATTATGAATAGAGTGAGAGTGATGGAACCTCTTTTCTTGTGGCTGCTTTGCTATAGATCTCCTTTGATATTTTCTTCCTTTTGAAGATTCAGCTTCAAAATTTTCTTGCTTCGATCCTTCAACAGTGAACTTCTTCTTTTCTACAGAGTTCAAAGATGAAGGTTGTTCAGCTTCATATCCAAGACCACGCTTATCCATGGAGATTCTTTGTTGGCTTATCATTTTATCTAGCAACTCTGTGCTCTTCTCAAATTTGAGATTTGTATTGGCCTCTTCTAGTTTTTTCTTCAATAAAACAGTCTATTCCTCTTGTTTGAAGCAACCAATCTCTTTCTCATTGATCTGTGACCTAAGAGTTTCTTCAATCCTTTTGAATTCTTCTACCTGTACTTTCAATCTGGTTATTATTTCATTTGCATCATCAAGATTTCTTGAGATTTCCTTATTCCTTTTTCTTTCTATCTTCAATTAATCCAGAGCTGTAATTAGTTCCTCTTTCAAATTTATTTTTGCATCAATTTCTTCATCACATTTCTGTTCTTTTTTTGTTTCTATTTTAGAATAATCCTCTAGGACTTCATTAACTTTCAGCATATATATCTCTATGTTCTCATCGTTATTCAACTTTAAAGCTTCGACCTGAGATTGATGTGTTTGTAACTTGACCTCCTTGATCTCATCATCTCCTTCATGAATACTCCTCAATTTGTCCCATATTTCTTTTGCCATTTTACAACTCTTGATCTTTACCAGTTCACTGTCTACTAATTCGCACCTGATAGCATTTCTTACTTTTGAGTCATTTTCAAATAGATTCTTATCGATAGCATCAGTTGGAGGAGTGATGGGTATTATGTATTCATTGATTACTAAATCCCAGACGTAGTATCCCAAAGCACAAAGATATGCCTGCATCCTAATTTTCTAGAACGCATAATTAGATCCGTCAAACACTGGTGCTTGGTTTGATGAGAAGCCTTCAACCTCTTCTGGTTCAATTTTCTCTTCCACAGGAACTGAAACTGATTGAGATGCCCTTTTGGAGGAAGATCTATTCTTCTTACCCATTGCATACTAATCCAAGATCAACGCTAGCTGATTTAGCCTGATGAGGGAACTTGGCTCTAATACCAATTGTTAGTCTTACAAAGGCACTCAGAGGGGGAGTGAATCAGTGTAGTTTTTTAAACTTAAATTCACAGCTCTTAAAACTAAAATAATGAAACCTTAAAAATAGATAAAGCAAGTATCACAAGAGAACATCACACAACACAATATTTTAACAAGGTTCACCAATTTGGCTACTCCTCAAGAATGACCGCTTGGACTACCATCCAAATCCAACATTTGCAAAGAAACAACTTTACAATCAATTTACCAGCACCAATTGGAAGGAGCAACAACCCCTGATTTATCTGCACCAATAGAAAGGAGCACCATCCCCTGATTTACCAGCACCAACTGGAAGGAGCACCAACCCCTGATTTACCAACACCAATTGGAAGCAGCACCAACCCCTGATGCCAAGCTGCAACTTGGACTTCAAATGAATCTAGAATTTTACCAAAAAAATACCTTTACTTTTACAAGACCCTGATTGGTCTATAGCTTATCCAATCTCTTTCACTGTTCACAAAATAGACACTTCGCACACTTCTACGTTATACAACCGCACTGTGCCTTCTACTTTCTCTACGTAATCACTTCGCACACTTATACGATCTACATTCAACATTCACGATTGTCTTCTTCCTTTCACGCACTCTGCTCTATTAGTGAATTCTGCACTTAGCTCGATTCGACATGAATTTCTCACTTTGCGCACTTCACCATCATCTCGCAACTTCTATGCTATCTGTGCTCTTACGGCCACATCTCACACTTTGACACGCATTCGATGACTTATCCAACACACCACCATCGAACTTCACACTCTGTGCACTGTCTTTGAACGTCGCACTTCTCAACTCTTCAACCCTTCAAACAACCTTCCTTTTATAACAATATTTTCAAGATCAAAAACCTAATCTTAGTCGGCTGTAAACCCTATTCTCAGTCGGCTGCAAACCCTAATTTTAGTCGACTGCAAACCCTAATCTTTGTCAGCTTACATCGGTCTTCGTCGGCTTCAACTGCCCTTGTAACTCTTCTTTTGCTGTTGCCTTGAAAACACAACATGTCGCGATATCGTGAAACTTTCACCTCCGTACGCTTTCTCTTAGCTTTGGCCCGCAAGAATACAATATGTAGCGATATCGCTACACTTTTTCTCTCGTACGCTTTCTCTTAACTTTGGCCCGCGAGAATACAACATGTAGCGATATCGCTACACTTTTTCTCTTTGCTCTGTTTCTTAGCTTTGGCCTCGCGAAAACATAACATGTCGCAATATCGCGACACTTTTGCCTTCTTACTTTCTCTCTCCTCCTTTAGTCGCGAAAATGTGACATGTCACGATATCGCGACACTTTTTCTCCTTAGCGCTTTAACTTGCCTTTGGGTTGCGAAAATGTGACATGTCACGATATCGTGACATTTTTCTCTTTAGCGCTTTCTCTTGCCTTCAGGTCGCAAAAACCCGACATGTTGCAAAATCACGACACTTTTTCTCTCGAATTCTCTCTCCTACAACATGTCGTGAAATCGCGACACTTTTTCATCCGTACAACCTTCCTTGCAATATGTTGCGAAATCGTGACACTTTTTCGTCCGTACAACCTTCCTTGCAATATGTCATGAAATCGCGACACTTTTTCGTTCGTACAACCTTCCTTGCAATATGTCACGAAATCGCGACACTTTTTCGTCCATACAACCTTCCTTGCAATATGTCATGAAATCGTGACACTTTTTCGTCCGTACAACCTTCTTTGCAATATGTCACGAAATCGTGACACTTTTTTGTCCGTACAACCTTCCTTGCAATGTATCGCAAAATCGTGACACTTTTTCATCCGTACAACCTTCCTTGCAATATGTCGTGAAATCGTGACACTTTTTCGTCCGTACAACCTTCTTTGCAATATGTCACGAAATCGCGACACTTTTTCGTCTATACAACCTTCTTTGCAATATGTCACGAAATCACGACACTTTTTCATCCGTACAACCTTCCTTGCAATCCGAGTCGTGAAAATGCGACATGTCGCGAAATCATGACACTTTTCAAACTTTACTCTCTTTCTTCGAACTTGTTATGAAATCGCGACACTTCTTCCTGCTTTCTCTTTTTCTTATAACTTGTCGTGAAATCGCGACAGTTTTTCCACTTATCTTTTTCTCTTCCAACATGTCGCGAAATCACGACAGTTTTTCCTGCTTCTTTTCTCTCTTCCAACATGTCACGAAATCGCGACAGTTTTTCCTACTTCTTCTCTCTCTTCTAACATGTCGCGATATCGCGATAGTTTTCTTGCCTGCTTTTTATGTCGCGATATCACGACACTTTTCTTGTATTTTTCTTTGATCTTTTGAAAATGGGGCACATCGGTCTTCTTGGAAAATCACTGTACATACTCTGAGTAACCTTTGAACTCCTGTCTTCTGTATCTAACTAGCCTTTGAACTTCCTGTCCACTGCATCAACAGATCTATCTGACTGTGTTGACAACAATGACAATATTGTTGCTGCACCTTGCTCAACATTGGAGACTGATCCACAACAACTCTATCGATATTGCATTCGCCAAAGAACATATTTGAGCCAAACAAGGAATGTCAACTCCTCCATATTTTTGTAAACATGCTCTGAACCATCACACCAGACTAGTGTCATCCATGCACTTTTATCCCATAATCAACAAGCAACACACAATCTCTCTATCACAAATCAGTGATAATAACATCCTCAAAATTACTTTGTATCATGGTGAATCAAACATCACCACCATGGCAATATCTACACACTATGGATGACCCATAGCATGCACACACACAATATGGCTTTGCCACTAGCTTTGAAAGCACACTCTCTGAGTGTGGAATTACCTTCCAACTTAGGGACTTTGGGTCGTAATGATCCAAAGCTATAACCATATTATGTGTTCAATCCTAAAAAATCATACAATAAATCTTGAGCCATGTCCATCTTCCTAGACATGTCTCCCAGTTCCCATTGCTTGAGAACTCTTTGGTCCTCCAACGCCAATGTCAAGACCAGCCATATCAGAAAGTGTCAAAATTTCACTCATTAGATTCATATCTGATCTTTCTCCTCCATCTCTATCTCGATACCAAAAATCCTTTTTCAAGTGCCCCTTCTTGCTGCAATGGTGAGAAACTAGAGTCCTTTCGCTCTCGTTGTATAACTCCTGGAAATTCTTTACCATCTTCGACGTCACACCTAACAGCCCCATCACAGTACTTTGCGAAAGAGCTCCGTAGTTACTTTATACCAAACACCCTGAACTTCCCTTCTTCTGCCATAGCTCCCACTCAAGTTAAGCTCCCACTCAAGTCAAGCTCCCACTCAATCCTGAATCCCAACCTCGCTTTGATACCAATTGTTAGGATTCACTATATAAACATGCAGGGGATTCTTGAAGCAAGCAACTTAATAAGTAATAGCAAAAACTATCAACCATCACAGAAGAAGAACGTAACATGCAAGACAACATAAAACACAACATATAACGTGGTTCACCCAACACCAGTCCTTTGTATTAACACCAATACAATATTTAAAGGGAGTAATCCTGCAACACAACCAATTGCAAATTCCTCTTCAAAACACCAACATCTCCACACAATTACTCTAACAGTAATTCAACATGCAAACACCCTTGCATCAAGCTCTACATCAAGCTTCCTGATCTCTTTACATGAGATGCACATGCAAACACCCTTGCATCAAGATCTACACTAAGCTTCCTGATCTCTCTACATGAGATGCACAATCTTATATCTTTCCCATAAACAAGATACAATCCTCTCTATCGGAGGTATTACATAAATAGGAAAACTAGTTACATGCATGCTAAAAAACAAGCATGCTATAATTAACCCAAAAAATCACACCCTGAAAAATCATACTGATTTCTATGCAACTATTAATTTTATAGATTCTATCTTGAAATTAGACACCAAGGATAGACCCATCAATTATGGCTTTTTATAGATTGATTTTTCCAATTTAGAAAGTTTCCATGCATAAAAGCAACTAGTTACCAAACAGAGAGAATTTTTTTTTTTCATATTTAACCGAGATCAGACTCCACAACCTAACACTGTGGTCTTACCTTGGGTTGGGGAGAGGGATCCACCTTTGGCTATTCCAGATGTAGGGGATGTTGGGATGACTCTCGATTTTGAGGCTTGGTGGACAACATAGGGTTGGGAGCCTGGCCAAGGTGTTATTGATCGATGGGTGGCACCTGGTGTTAAGGCACCTCCACCAGAGGGGATAGCCAATAGGGGTGCTCGAGCTGAGGCGAAGGGTGTAGCGGGTGATGAGGAGGAGGTTACTCTATGATGGTCACGATGACGCTTGGGTAGTGTGGTGAGCACCTAGGGAGTGAGGGTAGATGAGGTACCTACGAACATTGATGTGACTATGGAGTAGGCTACTGGAGTATAGGAGGGGTGGGGTTACTGATATAGGTGGTATAGATGATACCATTGATATTGGTGCTTTTGTTGGTATGGTGGATATTCCTATTGATGTATGGTGAGGTGTGGAGGAGGAGACACAGGCACTACAAGATAGAGTTTAGCAGTTGGAGGATGAGGTGGAGAAGCTAAGGGTCAAGATGGCTAGGTAGGGGCATGCGATTGAGCGATTGACTGGTCAATTGGCTATGGATATTGCTAAGAAGTTTTTATGTGAGACTTCTCTAACAATGCATGGGATTCCACTGCCTAATTATGAACATGTAGTTTTGTAGTTTGAGTCACAATCGTGAGTATGGGCACCTTCATGTCATAGTCAGCACAGTTCTACTACAATGGGATACATGGGTATTGGAGTTGCAATGCAGGATCAACCTATCGTGGATCCAATTTCGAAGTTCGAGGCTAAATCGAGCAGGGTTGCAAAGATGCGAGCAAGCTGTGAGGGATGTGGGGAGACTCCTGGTGGGAGTTATGATTTCTATGTATTGTAGCTTGCGGGTATTTTAGATGCTAGATGATGATGGGTATGGTTCCAAATTGTAGCCTTCGGATATTTTGTATGGACGATATATATATATACATTTTGATTTCGATTGTGATATATACATGTGTCATTTTGATGGTTTGAAATGTGTTCTTGTTATTTTTGTATGGATAGTGTAACATAATTTGTAGGTATGTATGATAAATAGATATACATGTGTGAATGGTTTAGATCTATTATCATTCTATGGTATGAATGAACTGTAGAGTAGTATACATGGTTGTGTTCCAATGCTATATGATGTAAGATAAGCTGTGATTTTATATTGAATGCATGTGGGATGAATGTAATGATGTGATTTGATTTGGAAATGCATGTAGGATGAATGCAATAATATGATTTGATATTTAAATGCATGTAGGATAAATGCAATAGCTATAATGTGTACTAAGTGTATATGGCATAGATGCATGGATGCGTGTTTGGACGTACTGAAATGTGCCAAGGAAGCACTTGTATCATGGCATTTACCTGTATGGATGTGATCCATATCGTGCTTTCAAGGATATTGAATAATGTAAGGCATGTGTAATTACTTTGACCAACATAGTTGTGATAATCAAATCTCAGACCCTTAGCTATACAAGTATTGTGGCAACTTATAACTAATCGGGCTGGTTCAAAATCTATCATGGACCTATGTGTGTGCATGTGTAAGGTTCATTTATCCATTTTGAGGTAGGTAGGATTAACCCGTTGTAGACGCTACCAGACTAGCTAGCTCATTCATCCGTAATAGTGATCTATACAAAAGTTGGACGCTAATGTTACAGATATGTTTCCACCTGTAAGACTATTCCACTGGTAGGCAGGCTCTTGGACCCTATTGCTAGCGATGGAAATCATCCCATGGTGTTATGCTAAACCTAATGATCCAAGGCGATAAGCATAACCTGAGTGATATCAAGAGGCATTTCCTCTTTTTTTTGTCCCTCTTCTAGTGTTGACCTATTTATTATGGTGCTTTTTTTTTTGTTTGGTGGTGCTCTTTTTGTATGGGCGATGACTTTTGTTTTCTACCCAATCATTTATTTTTGCTTATGCTTGATCCCTTTTTTTATCCCCAGGTCATAATTTGACCATGCAAACGATAGGGTGAGCAAGGGATACCATTCGCTATATGGCGATATCTACTCAAGATGCCCTCTTTCCTAGACTCAAAATTATTTAATGTATAATCTATTGTGTATGATCTATTAGAGAAGTTGAATCCATAAGAAGAATGTATAAGACTCGATTGCTATGGGTGACACTGGATTGATTGAACTAAAGAGTAGTCAAAGTTGAACACAACACCTATGTATACCCTAATCCTGAAAAGGGGGAATAAAAATCCAGGTGGTGATGCTAACAAGTGCATTTGTTACTCCCGTTGAAGGAGCATTTTGGGAGAGAATGTACAAACAAGAACTAAAAGTTTAAATAGAAAACATATGGATATGTGCAATTGATGTAAATATAAATGATGCAAGTGGGAGAATGCAATATCTACAAGAGGAAATGCATGGCGTATAGATGGAGTGTGGGAAATTTATTTACAAATGAGTAAAGTGGATTGAAATGATAAAAAGTGTGATGCTATGATCATGGTTGCCCCAGCGTGTGGGGTGCATGTGGTATGTGCATAAGTTGTGAGCTGTAAAAGCGTATGTAATAGTGGCCTAGAGAGGGAAGATGTAAGAGTAGGATGTACAAATAGAAGAAGTGAGAAGAAATAGACTTTGGTAACCAACAAGATAAAGAGGATTACCTAAAGCCAAGAGAGAGAGGAGAATAAGTGAGTCAACTACTGTAAGGAGTAGAAGAAGCGGACAAGAAGAAGGAAAGTACTACTAGAACTATTGCTGGACAAAGTGGCGCGGGGTAGGTCGGGAGTGGGATGGTGAAGTGATGATGCAGCTAGGATCGTGACTGGTGCTATAGTTGGGTATGTTATGAATGTACCGGGTTGGTGCTGTCAGAGTGCTGCAGGATGTTGTTGTGGCCTCTCCACAACTATCCCCAAATCTTGGGGACCCACTTTAAATTTTGGATTGTTTCGAAATTTCAGTTTCCATTGAGTATTGCGTACATAGGTCATTATCCATTCGGTGGTAAGGCAAGTTTGTCTCGTTGGCCATAGCCTCCCTTTAGTCCCTTGAGAGTGGTTTTGGGTTGTACTGTTTAGTTTGATTGGGAATGTTGTCATTTTCAGTGTTTTGATGATGATTTAAGTATTGTGTTGCTTTGACTAATTTCATTTGGTTTTGAAATCTGAATTTAAAAACATTTAGCATTAACCAAAAGAAAATCATGTTTAAAAAGAAAAAATAATTAAATCATATATATAATTATATATATATATATATATATATATATATATATATATATAATGATTAAAAATAAAAAATAAAATAAATAATAATAATAATAAAAAATAAAAAAAAACAAAAGAAAACATATTATTTCTACATAACTCTTTATATTTCAAAAGTTTCTTTAGTTTGGGCCATTAGATTTTTGGCTTTTAAGAGATTATGCTAATTTAATTATAGTTATGTTAGTTTGTTTGGTGCCCCTTTTATTATTTTAATGGTTTTAATGTTATGTTAAGGTGTTGTTTCTTTGATGCAGGGAGGACGTTAGAGCTGTGAACGCATGGACTAGGATGCCTACATGTACCGGATGTGGACGGAGCTATTGATCGGGTGAACCAGCGATGATTCCAGCATAAACGAAGTGTTGACGTGGTAAATTCGAATAGCAACAGTTGGGAGACAGTGATTTGACGTCATATGGAATGTGGACTCCAAACGAGATGGAATGAGAGCAATGGTAGATGGATAGCTTGGAGATAAGGCAGACTAGCAGTGATCGACTGTATATGGTAACTAGGAAACACATTGCATATTGGACAACAACCAGATCAGATGTAGATGTCAGCTGGTATACCCGGGCAAATTTTGACGATGAGGTATCTGATGATTGGTAGGGATATCAAGCTTCAAAGTGGGAGATTTCAATGCATGCTCAGGTCCATTCCAGTTGCATGATATAACAATAAAGTTTATGGTGTTTCAAAGATTTAAGTAACTGCCGCTATACGTGTAGGAAGACGCTGGGATCCTTGGTCGTTTTTCCTTCTACATAGACAGAGGTTTGGTATACCCTCAAATTTGGTCTTGGGTTTCATTTTCTCGGTAAAGGATAGCATAGTCACTATGCAGAATTGTACCTCACAGCAAGGAAAAATCAACCAAAATTGAAGACGTAGCACCAATGAACAAATCCATAGATGAAGAGTTTGACAGACAAGACTGTCAGCTCCGATGTGACATGGTGCGTATGTTGATGGGGACCCTACCGGATGCGGACAGCGTGGACAATTTGAGGCTATAATACCGGCAAGCAGATGAGGACTCAAGGAAGCCTGGCGATGAGCAATCGCTGAGTGTAAGGTATTTCATAAAGAAGGCTGCCATATCATAGCAAGTCCGCTATATTACACTTTTAAAGACAATTAAGGTGTATACACGGTGTTTGCTTGGTGCATGTTGGGTGTTATGCACAGAGGGTAATATTGAAAGAATGGGGCCAACTCATACATATGAGGTTGGGTTTATTAACACATGTAATAAACGTATTTAGAATCAAGGTTTAATCAAAGAGAGGAACATTTTCTGACAGGGGATGAATATCAATATAAGGCTACGAAAATGTAAGCCTGAGGGACATAAAGAAGCATTTTGGAAAGCCACACATGAGAGGACAGACCGCACGTTATGAGATTCAAATAGAGGGATTGAAGTTGTGCAACAGGTTGGAAACCTTCGGAAGCAGAGGACTGCAGAAAGCAAAGACAGAATGTTTTGACACTAGGATCTATTCTGAAAATATTCCTTCCATTCATTCTGCTGGACTGAATCTATTTCTTTATAATGATTGTTACTCCCATTTGTTTACCCTGCATTGTAATGAGCTCATTTGAAAATTCTATTTATGCTAATAAATTGTGATTCAGCAAGTTTTATGCATATCAATGGTGAACTTGTTTCAAGTTTCAATGTATTATATTTTTCCTTAGGATATGGTACCACGTTATAGATTAGAATGCATGAAGTTGGATCTTCATGTAACTTATTCAAGTTTTGTATATTTTTCCTTAGGATATGGCACCATGTTACAAATTAGAATGCATGAAGTTGGATCATCATAATGCTGGTTTTCTTTGCAGGGAACTCACATTTGCAGGTTTTATAAAGGGTTTTGAATTACAACATCGTTATTAATTTCATTTTAGTTTCAATTCTATTTTTATTTTCTTTCTAACCCTAAACTTTTCATTTTTTTTAATGTCTGCAAATAAAACAAAATAAAATAAAAATTATAAAATATAAAATCACAAAAATAGTTGTCTGGTTTCCAAGAATAAGCTCTAAAATTCTATTCAGAGCAGTTTTGGTTTTGTTTTGAGGTATTTTTGAAGTTCTAAAATCATTTGAAGTTTGTAGGTTTAAAAGGAATTTTGCAGTCCCATTCATGCACAGTCCCTTATTTTGATTCTTGTTTTCATTTAAACACTATATTAGTCCCTCTGTATGAAAATGCAATTTCATAAACAAAGGGGTAATTTAGAAGCATTTCATAGGCCATTACAACAAATATAATAAATTGATTTCTCTTCCTGAAAATCGTAAATTGATTTCTCTTCTTGAAAATCATAATTTCACTGAAGAGAGGAATTTGCAGGACATTTCGAGCAATAAAATAATTCTCTTTATGAAATTGTTTCATCAAATATGATTATTTAAAATGCAAATCAAAGGCTTTTATGGAAACATAAGAGGAGTCCCTGATCATTTTCAGATTCACACTTGAGAGGCAGATTTTAATATTTTATTTTCACATTTAAAGCAAGTCTAATGAAGGACAAATCTGGTTAAATATTACTTAATAAAGAAAGATAAAACTCTGGCTAAAACAGTTAAAGCTAAGAGGAATATCACTCTCACATCGCGGTCATAGTTTTATTTTAAGTTTCATGAAAAATAACAACTATCGTATCAAAATCACCCCAGCACTAAGGTATTCCATGCACTCTTTTGACATGCATACATGCACACATTAAGATAAAAGGAACCTTGGAGAAAATTTATTTCTTTGCAAGAGAGGGTTTGCTAATGAAATCCTAACTGTGAGTGTGGTTTTAAACTTGGGAAAAATTACCACTCAATATATGGTAAGGTTATGGGGGTAATGCGGCATGTGGGACTGATAAGTTGACTAAATGGGATGGAACAATCCGGTGATGGGGTTCACTTGTTGTGCAACATGTTGTGCACTAGGTTCTCGAATGATCGACATTCTTTGATGTCGTGACCTTTTTGGTGATGGTAGATGCAGTACTCAATCTCATTGTAATTTCATGGTTTGGAGCGCGAGGGAGTAAGGGGTCAAATTTTTGGCAAGTTGAGGAGGCCCTGGTGCATGAGATGGTAGAACATTTCTGACAATGGTGTGAATGGAACCGAAATTGGGTAAATATAGGGTTCCACTAGAGGTGATGAAAGTCGGTCTACCTACGATCATGTGGATCAAGGATCCAATGTAGGATAGATATGATGTTGAGGGGTGGACCTATGTGAAGGCGAGGGTGCACGGGTCATAGGAGACTAGCGTGGGTGCACATGGCAATGATAGTGGCTCATATGTAGCTCTAGAGCCTTGATACGAGAGAAAATATTATGTATCTCATGATGTTGTGGTGATAGTATCGGTGAAGGTGGTGATAAGGGCTTGGATGTGTGTGGTGTAGCCTAAAATACATGGGAAGCTAGATGAGGTCTCGATGATGTAGGGGAGGAATGAAAAGGCCTAGGCGATTGGAGAGATTTTTGGGAAGGCAAGACTCATAGGGAGGAAGGTGGTGTCTGGATTATAGGTAGTATGGGTGATGGCCCTAAACGACGACGCGTGTGGGATGGAGGCATACCCACGAAAGCGTCTTGGGCAGCTTGAGTAGTGCGGGCTTGTAAATCTTGGGAATAGGTGTACTCACCATTACGAAGTGGACAAGTAGGCATTATGGATGAGCTGGGTGAGGAGTGTATCCTCTATTAGGAGGGCGATAGGCTCCTAGGGGGTGATGGGGATGATTCATTGGTGAATAGTGATTTATGAGATCGTTAGATGGGTGAGAGGGTGACCCCTATTCTTGGATATGAGAGGATTCCTCATTTTCATCAAAAGAGGATAGAGAGACTTGGATATCTCCAGAGCGAGGTGAATAGGAAGAGCCTTGATGGTGAGCTTCCATGTGATGGGGTGATGTGTGACGATCCGAATGTCCTGAGTGTGACGTATGCCTAGGGTAAATGACAAGTACTGGTTGGGCTAGGTCCACCGGTGTAATGGGTAAGGACTGTGATTGTAAAGTATCCTGCATGGTATTGTCATGTATTGCTACTACTGGTGTGAATGTGGATAATGTAGATCCTCCAAAAAGAAAATCAAATACCAACAGTATATAGATGGCAATAAAAGATTAAATAAACATGCATGTATAACATAATTGTAGAATAATAGAAATGCATGTTTGGTGATGTGCGTAGTAGCTAGTGTGCTTGTGCTTAGAAGTGTATACTGCTTGTGATGGTGAATGCCTATGTGTATTAGGCATTGAATGCATGGATATGCAATATTTTTATGGGTTCAAGTTCGTTAAGGCCTTCAATATAGACCAAATGATATGCTCCTAAACTGTATTTTTGTGTAACCATGAATGGGCCCAACTAGTTTGGGGTAAACTTGTCGCACTGCTGGCGAGGCTGACTAGTGATTTTATGGTTTTCCTTGAGAACTAGGTCAATAATTTTAAACTCACATTGATGTACCTTACTATTGTAGGTACGACAAAGGTGATCTTGATAGACTCGTGTGTGCTCGATTGCATGAATGCGGTGTTCATCAAGAAGTGTTAATTGATCTAAACAAGATTGGCGAGTAGTGTCGTCATCAATGAAATCCTTCATAGATATCCTTAAGGAAGGTATCTCAAGATCAAGGAGCATGATAGATTCTACCCCGTATACAATTGAAAAATGAATTTCCCCAGTAGGAGTACAGATGCTCATACGATATGCCCACAAGGCTAGGGGCATTTGATTATGCTAGTCACAATGAGATTCTACTATGGTTTTATGAAGGATGGAATAAATGGTTTTGTTTGTGGCTTTTGCTTGGCCATTACCCTGAGGGTAGTATGAGGTAGAAAAAATATGATGTATGTGAAATCTATCACATAGGTCTCGGATGGTTTTATTTTTAAAGGAATTACCATTATCAAAAATGATTTGGGAGGGAATTCAAAAATGACATATGATGTGATCTAGTGATGAATGCTACAATTTTAACTCCTGTGGTTTGCACCAATGGGATGGCTTTGACCCACTTAGTAAAATACTCTATGGCTATGATGATAAATTTGTGGTTGCTTGAAGAAGCTGGTGTAATCTATCCAATTAGATCTAGGTCCCATTGGAAGAAAGGCCACATGGACTAGATAGGTTGAAGTACTTGATATGGAAGGTTTGTTAGGTTCATGTGTTGTTGGCATTTGATACAATACTTCATATAATTGTAGCAGTCATGCTTCATTTTGGGCCAGTAATAGCCCATTTAGAGGATGCATTTGGTGATTGACATGCCACTAAAATGGCCACCACAAGTACCGTCATGGGTTTCTTGTACAACCCATTGTGATTCTTACGATTCTAGGCAATGCAGGAGCATGTCGTCATAGCTACGATGATATATGATGTCCCCCATCCAGTACCTAGTTTAATGTATTCTTTTATTTGTGAGAAACATGGATCATGGGGTTCAGTGTTTACCAAATACATGCCACCATCATCTACAAGAGGCATATGGCAAATCTAGTGAGTGTATGGATGGACATGGATGTTGTGTCAGATGTTGGGTTTTGTGGAATGAGGGATTCCAAGGAGGCTATAGTATCTGTAAAATGGTTTTATGATCGTGGAGCGGCTTCGAGGTCATACCACTTAAACTAGGATAAGAGTTATTGTACGATTTTATTATATTGCTGGAGGACTGAGAAATTGCATGGCGAGAGTTCCTACACTTGATTGACTATTATGAGTGAATCACCTATGATGTGGAGGCATTTTATGTGCATGGAGTGTGCTCTTTTTAGTCCTAGAATTAGGGATTCATATTTTGCATTGTTATTTATACAAGGGAAGTCGAGTTTGAATGAAAATGGGATTGGATCTCCTTCAGGTGTGAAGAAGACAATGTCTGCACCCCCAACACGGAGACATTTGGAACCATCAAAGAATAGGGTGAGGTCAGCTACAAATTTGGGTTCGACATATTCTTCAACTTTGGTTATGATGAAATCATTTGGAAGCTAAATGAGGAGGGTTTGATTATTAGTCAAAGGGGCTTTAACAAATTATCCTACAATGAATTACCCTTTGATGGATTTTTGGGAAATGAATTCTAGGTTGAATTCAGTTAAGAGCATAATTCACTTAGTTGTGCATGAGTTGTGGTAGCTCTTGTTCATCATGTACCAAAGGGGATTATCTCGGGTGATGACAAAGGTTGTGTGGTTTAACATGTAGTGTCGTAACTTTTGAGTAGCGAATACTACTACTAAGCATAGTTTTTCCATGTATCCATATCTTGTTTTGTAACTAACTAGTGTACGATTGATGTAATAGATAGCATGTTCTTCGTCGAGTGCATTCTTTTGAGCTAGGAGTGTACCTAGCAAAAATTCTATGTTTGAAATGTATAGAGTCAATGGTAATTCTAGATGTGGTGGTGACATAACTGATGATGATATAAGGTAGGTTTTGATAGCATCAAGTGCTTTTTGATAATTATTGTCCCATTTGAAGTTTACTACTTTCTATAGGAGATGGTTGAATGGCTAAAACTTGTCGGATAATTACGCTATGAATTTATGGATAGAAGTGATCTTGCCCTAGAGGCTATGCAATTGCTTTAATGTGGTAGGAGGAGGCATCTTGATGATGGATTTCACGTTACTAGGATCGACCTCAATACCTCGATGGGAGACAATGAACCCTAGTATTTTGCCCGAGGTAACATCAAACACACTTCTTTGGGTTCAAGTGCATGTTGTGTACTAGTAATTGATCGAAAATATAATGAAGATCTTCGATATGGTCTACACATTTTTATGAGAACCAAAAATGCTTATTTTATATACACTTTTAAGGGGCATAATTACTAGTTTAATTATCATATGAGATGTATTTTTATATAACGTATGCATATAATTGATAGAAAACCTGGTATTATGCTTGACTAGTGTTTTTAGTGGAGATTGTGTATAAATGCAGGTTTTATTACTAAAATGGTGTTTTCTAGTCTACATCCACTTGGACCTAGCATACTTCTACTTTCCAAGACTAATGCATGAGAGCAGGTGCCTTCCTCTTCAAGGAAGGAGTCCAAAAGAAGTAGGCACCTTTTGTATGAAGAAGGCACCCAGTAGAAGTAGGCACCTTATTTATAAAGAAGGTGCCCAGTAGAAGTAGGCACCTTTTGTATGAAGAAGGCGCTCAATAGAAGTAGGCACCTATCATATGGAGAAGGCGCCCAGTAGAAGTAGGTGCCTTCCTTATGGAGAAGGCGCCCACTTGAGGAAGGTGCCTTCCTCATGAAGAAGGCACCTCCATGCCTCCATACTTTGCAAGATTGACCAAGCAAGCAAGTGGGACCATGTTGACCATTGACTCCATGTCATATGCACCAAGTTAGGATACCTACCAAAACACGTGAAGAAAAATGGAGAGATATTTTATGCATTATTATTAAAATAAATAAAACACCTATATTATTAAGTGATTGATCGGTTAAACTTTACAAGGTGAGGATTATTTTCTCACGAGTAGAAGAGAGCGAAAATTATCCGATGAATCAATGTACGTCAACAAACAATGTGACAAATCAGGAAAATAATCTATTTTGAGTTGGCGACTAAGATGGATAAACATGTGAATGGATTTATTATTGATATCATACATGTTTTGATAAAAATATAATACACCTGATTTATCCTATGGGTAAAATTAGTGCATGACTATTATTATTAGTGCATGATTGTTAGGATTGTCTGGTTGGAATGTTTACAACATATCTATTGTAACTGCAAGTCTAAAATAGACTTGCCTAAAAATGTAATAGAGGAAGGTTGTGCATTGTATAAATGCATAGGTCTTCCCTGAAAGGATGATGAATTTTTAATAGAGGAACTGTTTTATTTTATTTCCTTGTCAAATTTATTAAGAGTGCAATTCCTCTTATTTGAGCAAGCTCTACGTAGCTAGTTGGGCGGACTATCTGCAGGAGCTTGGGCCCACTCCTTGTAGTAGTCCTCCCTTGTTTAATTTTTGTTATTTATTTTCTATATATTAGATTTAATGTTTTAGTTCCTGCTTTATTTAATTTAGGTGTGTGTTTCTTTTTTGCACATTTAATTTCCTGTACATTTCTTTCTAGCATTTCATTTCCAACATTTAATTAATTTATTTATTCTGCACTTAGTTTGGTTGAAATCACAATGTATAAAATTCCCCCACCAAAATAAATAAGGTACAACCGAATTCATTCCCCAACACTACAGGCATATACTATGTGTGACACTCATAAGTTTATGGACTTACTAGATTGATAATTTATGGAAGAGAAATGAATATTTTTCGGGACATGAATTTTTCTCACCATTTTGGTGCCATTGTCGAGGAGTGTCTAAATTATAGTGTTATGATTTACAGGTCAAATAAAAATCCTATTTAAAATTACCTGTAGATATTTTACCTGAGAAGTGTGAGTCCACCAAGTGCCTTTTTATAAGGTCAAAAATAGTTGTCGGTATAGTCAAAGCCAAATCCCATAGGCAACTATTTGCATTTTCTAGCTTCTCAGGTAAACATGGGAATGAATCTGATGTACCATATTAAGTGTAGAAGTAGAAATAAAATGTGTTGTTGAAAAAAATTAGAAAAATTTGGCAATGAAGGATTTCCATCATGTTCTAAATGGTTTCAAGAAATCAAAAGAAATAACACAACCCAAGTCTGATTGAAAATTTTTAGGGATGTGTTTTTATACAAAAACTATTGGGAAATTATGCCTCCAAAATCTTAATTTTAATGATTGAAAATTTTTTACAGGCTTAACGCTTTGCAACATATTGGTAAATTATTTGATGCAGAAAAAAATGACAAAGCTTAATTTAAAAAGAACACCTTGTTATGGAGTATTCTCTTCACTTGCGCGTAAGGCGACCTAGTGAATCAGAAAATAGTATTTGTTTTTTTTAAATACTATTATGCCAAGTTTTCTTCTGGTCGCTAGCCTACATATAATCATTTGTCAACATGTATATTTTACCATTACGTTGAAAGAGTTTGGTTGAGAGGCGATGAAGGAAAATACTCTTCTCATTCTACAGTGCATCAAACTAGTTGATCAAGAAGGAGATGATTTTTAGAAGACTAGTTTATATGTAGGCATGGGGGAGACCCCACCTTCATTATTGCCACCAACAACACAATGAACATTGTTTACAGTGTTCATGAAAAAGAGAAAAAATATATCTTCTGTTGAAAAAGGCTCCAAGTTAAGAGCAAATAAAAAAATAATAGAGTTTTATTTTGCTACTTATTGGAAGAGAGTATCCTCTTTCCCAAGGACCAACTTGGTCCAGAAGGGAAATGAGAAATCTCCAACCGGTAGCTAAATAAAGTAGGGGAGAGAAAAAAAATAGAAGCTTTATTTTTGTTACTTGTTGGAAGAAAGTATCCTCTTTTCCTAGGACCAGGTTGGTCTAGAAGGGAAATGAGAAATCTCCAACCGGTCGCTAAATAAAGCAAGGGAGGAGCTTGGAAGTAATCAGAAGATAAAAAAAAATTATATATATATATACATATTTAGTTTAGATTTTAATGCCTTTAGTTTAGATTTTTCTTTTATGTTTTGCAGGCATGAAATGCGATGTAGACAAATAAGGAGGTGTCTATGAATAATTCACGAATTGATATTTATACGTGGAGTTCGTAATAGCAATATACGAATTGTCTCGTGTACATGATTGTGTAGCATCCAATCTAATAGGTGAAAGCTAGCGAAGTTTTGCCTTGGAAACATTGGCACTTGAAGGTAGGCTAAGTAACCCTGATCAAGCGAAAGGCTTCCAGCCCAAGGTGCTTATGGAACTTTTGGAAAGTTTTGTTACAATGTGTATGAATGTTACAACCTGAGTAAATGATTAGCGGAGTCAAAGATGCTACACCACATGCAAAGTAGAGTGTCGAGACAATGTTCGAGTAAACGGTCAACGAGATCCATTAACAATCGCCTCACATTTGCGAGAGTGGATTAGACATAGGCATGAGGGAGACCCCATACCATACCAGTATTTTGGATTAATGTTCAATCATTCGTTAAAAAAAAAGGAGAAATAAAAGAAGAAAGAAAAAAGAAAAAAAAAAAGAAGAGAAAGAAAGAAATAAAAAAAAAGGAGGATACGAAAAAAAATGAAGTGAAAGATACCTTGATCATCAAGAAGGCACATTCCATATGAAGAAGGCATCGTACAATAGAGGCACCTTTTGCATGAAGAAGGCACCATACATTGGAGGAGCCTTATGCATCAAGAAGGCATCATACATTGGAGGCACCTTCCACATGAAGAAGGTGTCATACATTGGAGGTGCCTTTCGCATTGGGAAGACACCATACATTGGAGGTGCCTTCCATAGCAAGTAGGCATCTTCCACAACAAGCAGGCACCTTGACATCTAGGGTGCCTTGATCCATTTCCCGCACCTGGGTGGTTCGATGGCACAAGGGACAAAAAAAAAAGGAATAAGTGACGAGGTGCCTTGATGGCATACAATAGAGGTGCCTTGATAAAAAAAATGTGAATCCTCCCAATGAAAAAAAAAAAATGTATAGAACATGTCCTGCTTAGCATAAAAATTGCTTTCTTATTGCTTTGCAGGAAATCATGAACCTAATGCAAGTTGTAGGAATCCTGAGAGCCAAGGCCTAATAGGCACGAAGTCATGACTCTTATTTTCCTACTTTCATGTGTGCAAATAATCATGCCCTCTGAATGCAATCTGAAAGCATCCTAAGAGCTAGGGCCTCAGGCACAGTCATGATTCTTATTTTCTAATTTTGTGTGTATAGTTTCGTAGAACATGGTCGTGAACACAATATTTAGGCAAAGCCATCTTAAACTAGGCCTAACATATGTGACATATCGTGCCCTACAATTAGGAGTGCGATAAAGCGAAAAAGGTAATTACTTCCCACCAAGAAGAGAGTGCCTAAAATCAGTCTAATACAACAGTGCCTTTTTCCACCTGGAGGAAGGCACCAATAAAAAAATTTCTTCTCCCTTGGATGGGGGTACCTATTGTTCAGTATGGGACCTGATGTTTGGAGGGTTGCAGACCTATTACGCAGAGGGACATGTTTTTTGTGACAAGGGTGCAACCAATTTAAGCGGGGGAGAATAAAAAAAAGGGTAAATTATGGATGTGATGCTAGATATGTTAAATCCACACCTATAGAAGAAATAACAATGATAATTAGTGGTGTGGGGAAGACGACATCCAAAATAAAATAAAAATAAATATATAAATAAAATCTCCACGAGCACCAACATATGGGCAGCATGGAAATGTTTCACACAATCAGCATCATATGCATCGAAATATGCGAAATTCATCCAGGTATATACTGTTATTTTTTTTAATTATGTGTATAGTTATTTAAAAAAACATTTCAATGTTAATATCAGTAGATGCCTCTATAAAATATTTTTGTCAAAATATCCCAACCACATGATGTCTCGAATCAGAGAAAAATTTATTATTTACTTTGGGAGCAATTAAAAAAATATATATATATTAAGCTATGGTATTCACGTGAGTAGATTTGACACTATTATATTTACTGCATCATGAGAAATTTGTAATGTGGAGCGCCAAAGAAAATATTTAAACGAATGATTTCAAAAACTTGGACTCCATCGAGTTTGCAATCTGTTGGTAACATGTACCCAAATCAGCACAATATAGCACTCAATGGAAAAAAGAAAAAAACAATAGTGCTGAATGAAAAAAGAAAAATGTAGTGCTGAATAAAAAAAAAGCAGTGCTGAGTAAAAAACACAGTAGTACTGAAGGAAAAAAAATAGCAGCGCTCAACAACGGAGAAACAAAGATGTTGAAGGCCATTGAAAAAAAAAGAAAAAAAAGAAGAAAAAATATATATATTATTATCTCAGGGGCTATTGTCATGAGGACATGACAATATTTTAGGCATGGTCAGCCTACGAGAAGCATAATTTTAGATTTTGGTGCCACGAGGGTGTGGCACATATTAGGCATGGGGGGATGATGAGCACCAAAAATGCTCAGTTTATATACACTTTTAAGGGGCACCATTACTGGTTTAATTAGCATATAAGATGTATTTTTATATAACTTATGCATATAATTGATAGAAAATCTGGTATTATGCTTGACTTGTGTTTTTAGTGGAGATTGTGTATAAATGTAGGTTTTATTACTAAAATGGTGTTTTCCAGTCTACACCCACTTGGACCTAGCATACTTCTACTTTTGAAGACTAAGGCATGAGAGTAGGTGCCTTCCTCTTCAAGGAAGGCGCCCAACAGAAGTAGGCACCTAGCATAAGTGGGTGCCTTCCTTATAAAGAAGGTGCCCAGTAGAAGTAGGCACCTTCCATATGAAGAAGGTGTCTAGCATAAGTAGGTGCCTTCCATATGGAGAAGGCACCCAACAGAAGTAGGCACCTTACTTATGGAGAAGGCACCTAGCAGAAGTAGACGCCTTCCTTATGGAGAAGGCACCCACTTGAGGAAGGCACCTTCCTCATGAAGAAGGTGCCTCCACGTCTCCATACTTTGTAAGATTGACCAAGCGGGCAAGTGGGACCATGTTGACCATTGACTCCACGTCATATGCACCAAGTTGGGATAGCTACCAAAATACGTGAAGAAAAAGGGAGAGATATTTTATGCATTTTTATTAAACTAAATAAAGCACCTCTATTATTAAGTGATTGACCGGTTAAAATTTACAAGATGAGGGTTATTTTCTCACGAGTAGAACAAAGCAACAATTATCCGATGAATCAATGTACGTGAACAGACAATGTGAAAAATCAATAAAATAATCAATTTTGCATTTGCGACTAATATGGATAAACATGTGAATGGATTTATTACTGATATCATACATGTTTTGATAAAAATAGAATACACCTAATTTATCCTACGAGTAAAATTAGTGCATGACTATTATTATTAGTGCATGATTGTTAGGATTGTCTGGTTGGAATGTTTACAACATATCTTTTGTAACTGCAATTCTGAAATAGACTTACATAAAAATATAACAGAGGAAGGTTGTGCATTGTATAAATTCACAGATCTTCCTTGAAAGGATGAGGAATTTTTAATAGAGGAACTGTTTTATTTTATTTCCTTGTCAAATTTATTAAGAGTGCACTTCTTCTTATTTGAGCAAGTTCTACATAGCTAGTTGGGCAGACTATCTACGTGAGCTTGGGCCCACTCCCTGCAGTAGTCCTTCCCTATTTAGTTATTGTTATTTATTTTCTATAGATTAGATTTAATTTTTTAGTTCCTACTTTATTTAATTTAGATGTATGTTTATTTTTCGCACATTTAATTTCCTGTACATTTCTTTCTAGCATTCCATTTCTAGAATTTAATTAGTTTATTTATTCTGCACTTGGTATGGTTGAAATCACAATGTATAAACTTCCCCACCAAACTAAATAAGGTACATCCAAATTCATTCATCAAAATTGTAGGCATATACTGTGTGTGACACTCATAAGTTTACGGACTTACCGGATTGATAATTTATGGAAGAGAAATGAATATTTTTCAGGACATGAATTTCTACTCACCACATTTCTTAGACATGGTGATAAGGTCATCTACATAATCCTCAACATTTTTGTGCATCATATCATGGAATATATAGGTCATGGCACATTTATAGATTACCCCAATGTTTTTGAGACCAAAGGGCATGACCTTATAGTAAAAGGTCCCCTAGGGTGTTGTGAAGGAGGTTATGTGTTGATCATCCAGGTTGATTCTAATTTGATTGTATCCTAAGAATCCTTCCATGAGGGAAATCATCTCATGGCCTATGATGGAATCGATAAGGGAATCAATGTTAGGTAGGGGAAAATTGTATTTGGGATAGGTTTTGTTTAAATCACAAAAATTTGTGCAGACGCAAACTTCTCCAGATGGATTAGATACAGGGACCATGCTAGATACCCACTCAGGATAGTCGATGGATACAATTAAATCGACATCTAGGAACTTTTGGAGCTTGGACTTCACTATTAATGTTATAGTTGGATGCATTCATTGTAGCTTTTGTCTCACTAGTTTGGCATTGGGATCGAGTATAATATTATGAACTACTATGACAGGGTCAAGTCCCGACATGTCTTTGTAAGACCATGCAAAAAATTTAATGTAATTGCAAAGGAATTTTGTGAAGGTGATGCACTCCTCGAGTGAGATTCTAGTGACTAGTTTGAGAATTTGGGGGTTTTTAGGATTGTCTCCAATGTCGACATCGATAGTGTCTTCAATGAGCATGCGAGATGCATTATAATTTTTTGGGAATAGGAATGAGGTTAAATTCATCGATGGATTCTCTAAAATCATATTTATCATCTACGTAGATGCCTATGTGATGGACCTGATGGTATTGGTATTATGTGGATGAGGAAGGGGTATTTGTAGCTCGTAATACATGAGGCGAGAGTAGAAAATCTTGAGGTGTTGGTATGGGTGAGATATGCATGAGATATATAAAGTTTGAGTTTGGGGTATCATCCCAAATTCACTGGTGGTTGTAACAGAGGGGAGAGCACAAGTCTAACTCAACCATGTTGACCGATGTTGAAGGTTAAGTAGGTGGAGAGGAATCTAGTTAGTGGGTCTCAATGGTTTGTGCATGCCCTAAGATACTCAAGGGATGTCGCAGAACAATTGGGGGTGAATGAGGATGAGTATCTGATCTCTGTAGTTGCCTATGTATAGGCGAGAATGTAGCTAAGCATGTCGATGATGGCTCAGGAGGGACTATGTCAAGATCTATTGGTGGTGAAGCTAGAGATAAGGTAGTGAAGTGTTATGCCAGTCTATCAATATCATGGAATGAGGAGGTATCAGACATAGGAGAGTCCTGAAAGAAGTTGCAGGGGATTATGATGGTGGAATATGGTGAAGGGATGTCTTCTCGTATATCCATATCGATATACTCCTCCAAGGTGTGTTTTGGACATGGAGGAGGATGTAGGGATAAGTCTTGGATCTCATGTTCTAATGTATATATGGTGGTTGGGTGATGACCTAGGCCATATTTGTTTGTGGGTGATCGAACGCGAGGGTTAATGGGTGTATGTAACCCTTGTTTATAGCGACCAAGCTCAAATCCATGCCAATGGAAATGCTTTAGGTAGCACAAGACAAAATGAGGGTTGGATCGATGCGTAGTTGCAGCACAAGAGCTAGCTTGTGGTGGTGGAGAAGCTAGTGGGGGGATCAAAGAGTCAAATCTTGCATAGACAAAGTTGGTATTATTTTTGGGACTTCCTAATTGTATGATGGTTCCAATGGTCAACATTAAGGATGAGGGATGGCCAAAATCTTGGGTATATTTGATATGGGGATCACATACATGAGTATCGTGTATATTATAGTCTCCTAGGCAACCATTAGACAAGAAAATTGATATGCATGGTGTGGCATGATCTGGTGACTAGGGTGGGGTATCAGAATTAGATGAGGAAGGAAAAAACTAGGATTCTCTTATAGTAGTGACTGAAGGGTGTGGAAGTTGTTCATCTAAACTAGGTGTCGATTGTTCTTGTTCATGGAATTTGGTCATTGTAGCTTGAATAGGATGTTTGGCCTATGTGGGTGAAGGTATCGGTACAAGCATTAGGCTATTTTGGGATGAGAATGTCCTAAGCCATAGTTGAAATGGAAGAGGAAGTTTTTGTGGCATGGGAAGGTAAGGGCTTCCATAGACAAGGATGGAGGAGGTAATGTAACAAATTATGTAATCGATGGCGATGATGGTTGCGACACTACAAATAGAAATTGTAATGGTATCGGCTAGGATGGTTGCAAAGGCCATAATGATGATTATGAGAACAACATGCTAGAGGTTTTGGGTGCCATGGAATATGGTGCTAATGGTACAGACATCGAGGCTTGTGCTCTTGATGAACACTAGGATATTGATATGGAATTTGGTGAGGATATCGATGCTCCTACCGACTAATGAGAAGACACGAGAAATACTTGTGAGGATGAAAATAACAATGTAGGGCGAAGTTCTACAATGTTGTAAAACTTAAATGGATCCCCGTCGATTGGGACAAAGTGAACTAGTATGTTGTGGATGTACTTAAGGCAATGGTGTAGTGTAGAAGGGACGCACTACATGTCTCTAATCTAGGGGTGACCAAGGAGAATATTGTATTGTATTTCTCCTTGGATGATGTGAAAGAGGATAGAGATGGTATGGATACCTAAACGGATGGGTAACACTATGGATCCTACGGTATGTCTCATGGAGCCATCAAATGCACGCAGGTCAAGGGATGGTATGGTGAAATGGGTTGGTGAGATATGCAAGTGATGTAGAGCTACTATGGATATAATGCTAATGGATGAGATCGTGTCAATGAGTACCCTATTATAGGTGATATCGTTTATTGTGACTTGTATGTGGAGATGAGGATCTACTATCTATTATCTCATGGTCATGGTAGCTAATTGAGGGTTGGAGGTAGCATAGGATATTTCCTACAAAATTGACAAAGGTATTTGTATCATGTTTCTCTAATTCAATGGAGTATAGGATGTCATTCAATGCCTCGCTATGGGGTTGAGATTACCGTAGGAGATCAAATATGGATAGTTGCACGAGGGTGTTATGTAAATAATGGGTTAGGTTACCATGGATGTTAATCACATTTTGAGGTGGTGGTATAGTAGTAGGCATTTGGGGTACTTGTGGTGATGTGAACTGGGCTGGCAAGAAAATGATAGGTGTTGTCTGGTGTGATGGGTAGCATTGGTTCCTTGTAGTAAGGTTGATCATACATACTACACCATGTGATGGTGGATCACGCTGGATGTTGTTCACTTGGTGAGGTGGCATTGGGGGATTTTTTGGAGGTCTAGGAGGATTGGGTCCTCTGTGATCCAATAGAGGGTTTTGAAAAATCCCTAAATATTGATTCTATAGGGCTAGAGGGTTTGCTACCTATATAGTGTTCCTATCTATTAGGTATTGAACTTGCCCATGAAAGGAGTGATACAAATCTATATTATGGCCACATTGTCTATGGAAAGGACAAAAGAGATGCTCATTATATTCACAAGGCTTGGGTGCATTTGGATCCAATGGGAGGATATTGGGTAGGATGAGATGGTTGCCTTCATAAAATCTATGAAATAAATTTGATAATGGTTCAGATAATGGTGTGAGGTTACACAGTGGAACCTGTGGGTTCATGCCTCAGTATTTTTGTGGTTGAGGTGAGGCAAGAATATTATCTTAGAATGTCTGTGGTTGTGGTGTATAGGGTGGAGGATTTGGTGCTAGTGCTAGGGTAGCAGTTGTGACTTGGTTGGCTTGAGGTGTCCTAGGGTAACGTTGATTTGGTGTTGTCCTATTGAAGTAGAAATTAGGGTTATAGTTGGATTTGGCTCTCAAATTAATATTCACAGATTGAACCTTAATATCTTCAATGACTTTTACTTGTGAAATAGCATCTTCAAAGGTGTGGCTTTGGTGAAGCTGGAGATATGTGGAGATGTGTTTGTGGTAGCTATTGGAAAAGAGTGTCATAAGCTCGGTAGTGGGGAGGCTATGGGTGAGGTCATGGATAATAACTCTCCATCTAGAAAAGAACTCAGTAATGGATTCATCGTCTACCTGTCGTAAGGCATATACATTAGAAAATATGGTATTTTTCTTGATTTTTATGGAAAAGTGTTCTAGGAAGGAGTTGGCCAGCTGCTCAAAGGTATACAAGCTATGGCATGGGAGCATGTTGTACCAATCCAATGCTATCTTGATGAGAAATAGAGAAAAGGTACGCAATATTAGAGGGTCACTACTATGAAGCTAGTAGCAAGATGAGCAATAATTGCTCACATGCTCTCTAAGGTCTTCCTTACCTCTATACTTGTTGAATTTTGGTATTTTGAAGCGATAAGGGTAGGGAGATATGGGAACCGATGGGTGAACTAGCTTATTGTACAAATCATTGTAATAGGGATTTTGTGGCCCATACCTAGAGGCACGTAGGTTTAGCATTTTGACTTCATCTCATAAGAGTTGAAGTTAAGATGTCATAGGAGTAGGGGACTGAGCTATGGTAGGCTTACCCTATGGATGCGATGGATACTATTATTGTTGCTCTTCCCAGTATTGTGAAGAGTAAGGTTGTGCCTGATATTGATAAGGTGGGTATTGGGTGACATGTGCTATCGTATCTATGGGCACACTAGGTTGTGGGGTAGGTGTTTTTTATGGGTAATAGTACTGTGCTTGGGAAAAATGCGATTATGGTACAAGTACTTGTTGGGTTGGAGCCTATTGTAATGGTTGGGTCATAGGTAGTGATGACAAATATGGGGGAGGCATAAAGAAGTTGGGTGGAGCTAGTAATGGTTTAGGTGTTGGAGCTATCGGTACTAGGGGTGGTCGAGATGAGGTATCAAATGATGGTATCTATATCTATCCTGGAGGGTGAGCAATTAGGAAGCTAAAATAAGTAGAATATCTTGGCTGGATGGGTGGATAAGCTACCGACCTCGATCCATATGTGTGAAGGATATTGGTAGTGGGAGCCTGAAAAGGATGAGGTGGTGATATCCTCAAAGTCGCTGCAGACACACGTGACTCTAACAGTTGGGTATTGTACACTCCGGATACCTGGGAGATTGGTGCAAAAGCTACCAAAAATGTGAGGTAAGATTGTAAGGTAGGGGATTGGGTTGAGGGGAAAGTGTATGTGTACACTCCCTCTTAGGTTTGCACATCTTGCTCCTGAAGGGGTGGTTGGAAGATGACTTCTAATATGGTGGAAAATGGCTCTTGGGAGAGTGATGGCTAAGAATCTTGTGAAGAGTATGGGTGTGAGGTTTTAGGAAATGCTTGTGGTTCCTATTGAGGAGGAAGCTATTGTGCAATTTAGAAGTACAACTTCTATTTTCCTATAGTAGAATAGGATGGGTTGGATGCCATTCCTACAGTAAAGGTAAATGATGTGATCTCTAGACGGGTACGGTTTAGTAGGGGTGAGTCACTCTCAAAAAGGGATTGAGATAGGTTTTTGAATAAAGGGTGTGTGAAGGTGGGAGAAGTAGGTATGACCTCCTCATATATGGTAAATAATGGATGAAGTTGTCCTAGATCTGTGTATATCACATGGTCATAGAACATGGTTAGTGTATTAGGTGAGGATGGGGATGATAGGAGCGGGTAATCCTCTATGAGTGAAGTAGAAAGGACTTCACTCAAGGTTGATGTCTCATATCGAGGCATCATGTGTGTGAACTATACATCGGATTCCATGCATGAATAATATGTATCTATAATATTCCCCTTCATTATCGAAGGAGTAAGAGTGGACTAACTAGAGGAAGTATCAGGTAATTCCTCTATGAAGTGTGCTTGCTCGTGCACTCTACTACGAGTGACCATAGGCATTACGACATGTGTACAAGGGTTTTAGAAATAAATCCTATGTGATGTAGACTTGACTATGTATAATGTAAATGTAAAGCAAGTGACATGTTATGTATGAAAATACAATATGTAGTGTAGTGTGATGAGACCAGTCTGTGATCATGCAAACAATGGTAGACCAGAATCAATTATAAATGCAAAAAATAAAAAGTGTTTTGTTCATTTTTATGTGTTGCGATGCTGATACTCCCTATGTAGAATCATAGGTAATGGAGTGAATACTCTAGCAAATTGGAAATGTCGTCGATATCAAACCTCTTGCAACACCCAAATATGCATAGAATAGAATGGTATCGCAACGTGCAAATGGTGACCTATATGGAAGGTGCGGTAAAATGATATCCTAGAGGGGGAGAACCCACTATGCTAAAGTGAGTTCACAATATCCTCTCATGAGAAGAGGTGGAAATGTCTGTGATATACTAGGTATTGGTGTATCCCATGCTTTCACTTCACCCTCGGATGGGCTTGGTCAAAAATGACACTTACCAATTCCACTAATTATACTAGCCTTGTGTATGAAGGCGCTAATACTATCCCACTCCATAGGTAACCGCTGGTGATGAAATCCAAGGCCTAATCACAAAAGTGGGGGATTTTATTGTGATGAAATCCAAAAAACCACTCCTATGGGGTTGCTAGGTTTCTAGGGGGGTGAGAGCTAGTGGAGGGTAAAACTCTGTCGGCACTAGTATCGAGTGATGTATTAGGGATGAAGTCTAATCTCATCACTTGTTTACAATACCACATATGTGTGTGGGTTTTTGTTTTGCTACCAATGTATGCAAAGTAAGAAGCTAGCTAGTTGCCTTTTCAAAAGAAAAACTAACCCTAGTGCCTTTTTGAAACTAAATGTTTAGATAAACGTATTCTTTGTAAAGAAATAATCTGGCCCTAAATGCCTTTGTGAAGCAAATTAATATATCTTTGTAAAGCGTGGAAACATGCAATCCAAGTGTGTAGAATACAAGGGAATAGGAAACCCTAGTTTTCAATATTAGAATGCAAAATTTTTCAAGAATAAAATAACATGGAAGAGGGGATTAGGAAACCCTAATTTAAAATTTAGCATGTGCACATCCTTTAGCAATAGATGCTATGAACAAAGGGGGAAACAATGTAGGCTTATATAATACAAGTGAAACAAGAAAAAAAATGTAAATTTATTTGAAAAATAAATTTGAGAAAGTTGCTAGAAAGTTGCAGGTTCTAAAACTTCAAAAAAATCTAATGATCCTACAAGCTCAAAAAGAAAGGAAACCTACACCTAGGAATTGTTATTCAACTAGTGTATGCTTCATGCTCTCAAAATTTTCAAAACAAAGGTATAAAAATGGAAATACCTATGATCTAATGCTATGGGGGGTTTTCTTGGCCCTTGAATAGGTCACCCCTATGGATTTGGGGGTTTTTGAGGCTTATGTGCTCAAATCACCACCCGAGGGACGAATTGAGTTTTAAAGGGGAAAATATGAAATTTGAATGTCCATACAACTTCTAGAGGTTGTAGAGAGTCCTAGAAAATTGATATTTGTAGGTTTTGAGGCTCTAGAATGCAAATTTCCACCCAAGGGGTAAATTGGGAACTAGTTCATGGGGCAGGGGCGAATCTAGTTTAGAGGTTTTAGATTTGGAATCTTATGGCCTGGGGTGGTTCCCAAGGCTTTGGAGATCTCTATGAAAAATATATTTAGTACCTAAAAACACATAAAATAGAGAACAACGTTAGATTCATGAGAGAACAATTAGTCTAGCATTGTCCATTGTGGGTGGTCCCACTGGGCATGCCAGAATGAAATAGGTAGAAATCGATATTTGATCCATTAACACAAAATAATAATGCATTAACTAAAAAGGTTGTATTCCATTAATATTAAAAGAAGATATAGGTTACAATAGGGACATGATGCCCTTTTTCTGTTTCTTTTCGTAACAATGTTACAATCAATTTTATGTCGTCTTCAATTGTCCCTCAGTGTAGGTGGGATTCATTGCATGTGGGCCATCATGGGGTTGTTGTTTGATGATGTTCTTCCTCTCTAGATCTTCTAAATAACCTAAAAAAGGGTGTTAGTGTGTATAAGGGATTGCCTTAGTCAGGACCCATATTTATAAAGATAAAATTATCAATAATATGTGTAAAAAGTTGAAATAAAATGCAATAATGGACATAAAATAGGAAAACAGACCTTACCTACCATATCTAGGCTGATCTAGACACTACAGACCCAATTCACCACCCAGGGGGGTGAACTAGGACTGAATTCGCAGGGAAGGGGGCAATTTGAGCTGTGAGGTTCCTTTTGTAAAATCCCTTCGGTGGATCAATTCCTAGGCAGTTGGTGTGCCTCTGTGTAGTATGGAAATTTGACTGTATGCTCCAAGAACTGACTGTTCAATCTTCACTATCCATTTATTTAGAGTTTTTGTGCTTTGTTGAAATAGGGAGAGAGTTAATTAGGGGTTTAGGACCCACTATTTATAGGAAATTGCAAGGTGCAGGGGGAGTTAGATAGACTAAACCTAGGTTGGATTCTGACTAGGGTTAGGCTAGAAAATGCAATGTGGCAACATCACATTCCTTATGATAAATATCCTATCCTCACACATGTGTGAGGATGGATTAGATTTAATCCTGATTAGGAAGCTTTAAGTTAGTTTAGTACATGATTAAAAGAAGTATCCTACAAACCCTAATTTTACACATGTGGGAGGGTGCAATTAACATTAATTAAGGATTAAAAGTTAATTAATCAAATTTGCCCTAAAAAGGTGACTTAAGTGAAGTCAATATTAAATTAGATTTTTAGAATTGACTTGTTAATTGTTTTGGCCAACTAATAGCCCGTGGATGCCTCAATTGAGTGCAAATAGGTTGTTGAAGGATATCCCAATGCTTGGGTTGTGCTTTTGAAGGCTTATTAGGGTTTTGGATCTAAAAGCTATCTATGGGAGTCTACACACTGCTATGGAAAACTACGACATTCTACGCATGACTACGCATAACTACGCCTAACTATGCATTCCTACACATGACTATACTAGCCTAAAATAGCCTAGGGATGTCTAGAATCACCTATGGATACATAGAAATAGAAATGTGTGACTTTTGGATGTCTACACTTACTAATGAGTTGAAGGTATGGGATTTTGATTCATTGGTTGGTATCAAACCAATAAAAGGAATAAATGTGGAAATTCATTCTTGAGGTAATCTACAACATTCCTTCTAACATCGACTAATTTTCTCCAAAATATAGTCCAATGATTATCATAATCACATATGAGATGTTATAATTCATTAGGATGGCTTAGAGAAAGGAATCAATAGATTCCTTAATTGCATCTTGAATTTTGAAGGAACGGTTGGATTCCTTATGGGTATAGAAAGTACCTTTGTATATTAAGATGACTTAGAGAAAGGAATCAGGAAATTCCTTAAATGCATCATGAACATTAAAAGGGACAGTTGTTTCCCTTGATTTGTTTATGTGATTAAAGGGATTCGTAGATGCCCTTTCTATAATTTTAATATTTATATCTCAAGTTTATGAATATGAGGAAAGAACATATTTTGGAGGATGGGTTTATTCCCCATGAGGGTTCCCAGGATAAATCATTGTGTTACTCTATTTTGTGGGTTGTTGTGTTATTTCTTGTTCCTATTGATTTAGAGAAAATAATACATGTGGATGAAATGGCTAAATGTTTAAAAGGGATAATTATGCATGTTTCTATATTACTGCAATGTTTACATTGAATACTATTTACTTAGCATATTTCATTTATGATGCTAAGAATGTATGATTAAATTTATAGGATGATGATGATTTAATGTTATACGAATGTGTCATATATTTTCGGATTAAATTGGATAATTCTGAATTATGCAACTAGCTAGTTCCCATTATTGTAATCAATGATTGTGTGGAATCATAAATCCAATCATAATGGAATGTAATTCTTGCTTAAGTAGATCTCTCATGTGTTGTTTCAAACCTAAGGTTATGGTGTAATGGATTTTACCATAAAAGGCAAATTGGTCATGATTTGTAAATCAAGACAAACCTTATATTCTAACTAAGGAATTAAGTGTCCATAAGGAGGGATACTCTAATTTTGGACAAGTAATGACATTTTGTAATGAACTTATTATGTACAACAAAAGGATTGCCAAAAATGAAGAGTGCACCAATATGTTCTCTAAGGTTTAAAGTTATACAATCATGTTTAAGATGACATTCCATGGATTTTTATCATGATAGTGATATGGTTGTCTTAGTGATATCTTCTAGATGAAGAGGATAAAATCTAAGATCTATGAATAACCATTGATGAGGTTAGTTCATTATGATGGGTATTCCATCTTCAAGGTATTCACCTAGTCTTGGTGGACCATTTGGTGATTTTCCCTTTTATGTGGGATGAAACCTAACGCTTGGCCAACATTCTCATACCAGTGGGGTATGAGGGTTTTGTAGAAGCTGATCACTTCTACTTAAAGAGACTTTGATCAAGTCTCAATAGCTCTTGAAGTTATTTTCCTTGACAATTTATAACCCAAATGGAATACATTAGTCTTAGGTCATGATTATATCTCTTACCTCATGGAAATGTAAGTGTTTAAATTATATATATATATATATATATTGAGTAGATGAGTAGTGACAACTGGCATTGTTATAGCATGGGAGTGGCATTTAGGAGGAACTCTGGGATATTCATGACTAAAAATGCTTGAAATAAATGTAAGCTTAGTTACCATGAGTAATTTAGATCCACATTTTAGTCTTAGTGATAGTTTTTATCCATAGCAATGGCTAGCTCATAGCCACTTTGAGATTCATCGTATGTACTGGTAGCCGCTCTGGTCGATAGCGGTTGCACCTGAATTGGTCATAACTACCCCTATATAGTGGTTATAAACACTGCTAGCTCTTGGAAAGGTCCATGATCAGTCATGTGGTCTATAGAGATACCCATATGAGTAGTCTCCTAAACGTGACGTATTTTAGGTTTCTAAAAAAGGATAATTATCTCTTTCACTCACTCTAAAAGCATTAAAACAAAAGCATATTCTAGGATGGAAGCAAAACTAATTATCTTAAGCTTGCAATAAATCTAATAAAACCTTTAGATCAAAGCATTAGCATGGATAAGAACCATAAAACCATTTATCAACATGGAACCATATAGTCATCCAATTAAAGTTTTAGTTTAAACAAAAGAATAGTCTTTGCTTCTATTACAATACATCGTCTTTCATCAAGAGTGATTTTCAAAAGTACTCCAATAATAATTGAAGAATTAAATTAGCATGATCTAACATATTCTTCCCTTGGTCTCTATGGTAGTTTGATAAGAATATGAGGATCATAACAACTCATTAATCCAAGTGTGAATGCATTTATATATGATTTAATGCATAACAACCACAAGTGAAAAAAACCCATACTTATTTTCCAAAATATTTTTCACAAATATTTTAAATCCCAAGCCTTGCATTCCTATGTAAAACAATTCAACATAGCAACACAAAAGCAAAAGAAGTCCATACTTATTTGCCAAATATTTTCCACCAATATTTAATTCCAAAGCCATACATTTCTAAATACATCAATTCTATAAGCAAAAGAAGCCCATACTTTTTTCTAGAATATTTTACACAAATATTTATTCCATAGCTAATTTAAACCATCGTTAGTTATAAACCAATCCATCATTTGATCAAATACCAATCTAATCTATCTTTTGACTAATTGCAAATCTAAATATTGAGATAAATTAATCTATCATTTGATTAATTACCAATCTAAATATTATAATGCATTAATCTATCATTAGATTAATTACCAAATTAATCTATCATTTTATTATTTATAATATAAATATTAAAATGAATTAATCTATCATTTTATTAATTGTAATCTAAATATTAAAATGAATTAATCTATCATTTGATTAATTGCAATGTAAAGATTAAAATGAATTAATCTATAATTATATTAATTTCTAAACTAATATATCATTTGATTAATTGTAATCTAAAGATTAAAATGAATTAATCTATTATTAGATTAATTTCCAAACTAGTATTTCATCTAATTAGTTGCAATTTGAAGATTAGAATGAATTAATATGTCATTATATTAATTGCCAAATTAATCCATCATTTGATTAATTATAATATAAATATTAAAATGAATTAATCTATCATTAGATTAATTTCCAAACTAATCCATCATTTGAGTAATTACAATTTAAAAATTAAAATGAATTAATCTATCATTAGATTAATTGCCAAACGAATCTATCGGTTGATTAATTGTAATCTAAACATTAAAATGAATTAATATATCATTAGATTAATTGCCAAACTAATTTATCATTTGATTAAGTGTAATATAAATATTATAAAGAACACACGTAATATTTCATTTGATTAATCTAAAATTGCATCAAGATAATATAACATAAGTTTAGCAGTGAATCTAAATATTATTCAATAACCCAACATTAAGTTAATCCAAGGTCCAAAGGTCAACCCTCAAAAATCTATCAAGAGCTTAAAGTAAAACCTAAGACTAACTTAGTAGCAATCTATTAGTGAGCTTAACGAAGGTTTAGCAAATCTAACAACTGCTTAGCAAAAGGACTAACCCTAATGCCAACCATGAGAAGCCAAGGTCATGTATATGCAAACCAAAAATAAAAGGAAAATAATTGGGAGGCACAATATCTACAGGAACTTAGACGAACAAGGCAACACCAAGTCACTTCTCTAGTCAATCATATTTTCATAAAGCACCAAGCAATGTATGCACCAAAGACCAACCAACATATGTAAGAAACACTATGTTAAGTCAAGCACTCACTACCCATACATTGTGCTCTTTTTTACAACATAAGGAGAAATTGTTTTGAGTAGGTAGAAATAGAACATACCATTCCCAAGTTCTAGATAAACAAACTAATGCACAGGATCAAGCAAACATGCTAGAAAACCAATGAGGTTAGAGGGAATACAAGAGAATATAGATGTGAATCTCATTAAAACAACATAATAGAAAACATGCAAAAACTAAACATGAAGGCTAACCCAACAACATCATCAAGGAGTTATGAACCTCACCTATAATCCTCAACTAGGTTTTGTTCAAAACTAACACTTGTCCTTGTCAACTGTTTTCACTACCCAACTCTCTCTGCATCTATGTATATGCTTCACCTTACCACCATCTTTGCATCCACTTGCTCCTCATATTATAACAAACTCCTTCTAGTGAGAAGAGTCTAAGCACCATCCAATATGTAGAGTCTCTTCATAATGCTCATGGTGCCTCTCATTAGCACCCACTTTCCACAAGGGTATTATCTCCAAGCGTGCTCATAAAGACAAGGGTGGCCACATGTAAATGTGCCCACTCCTTTTAGGCACCATCACTACCAACCATGGATTATTAAGTGCACCACATCCAAATATTAATATGGCCCAAAGAATGGCCACAAACAAGCATAAAACAATGTCTAAAAACTAAGAATTCATGGCATTCTATTATGGAATAATTATCAACCTTAGACAAATAAAAATTATTATCAACCAAATAATTCTTCAAGAACACACAAGGAGATAATCAAAACCATCATGCCATATGCAAGAACAAATGCACTCTCTTGATGTTTTGTACCATTATTTTATCCTTAAGTGAGTGGATCCTTATTTAAGATAGATTTAAGCTATCATCAAGTCATGTTAATGAGACTTGTTGCAAGAAACATTCCTAGTCTAATGGTATGAACATCAACATATGTAAACCACAATGCACCTACGTGGAAGGGTATTCATCCATGTTACCCTGAGTTGTTTAATGAACAAGTCATCATCATCATTTCTCCTTTAACAAGGTCTCTCATTCCTTGTGGTCAATTCTCTTGTCCACCCATGAGAGTACCTAATATTGCAACCATGCAGAGCATCAACAATATCATGTCCTTAAATAAAATAGATACAATATCAAAGCATACATTCAAAATAATCAAAAATAAGCTTTAAACATCATTTTCTAATACAAATTCCAACTTAAGTAGCAAGTCCTACCAATGTGGGTCATGACGTACTAGCCCCCTTAGACTAGACACATTATGTGGTGTTTCCTACAAAAATATTACATGTATATTTACTCAAGAAATAAGGAAAATGTCTTTTCATCTCATCCACTTTCTTCCAAGTGGTATTATTTGTAGAATATTGGTCCCATTGGACCCTACACTATTCTAGAGTTTATTTACTCATTGCTTTGGAATGAAACTCTAGAATCCTTATTGGAATCACTTCAATAATTGATAGATCTATCAACTATAATTTTGAGACATACCACACATTATTATGATCAATAATATACTTCCTAAGTAGGGATATGCAAAAAGAGTCATGGATATTTGATAGGTTTGGTGGTAAGGCAAGTCTATGAGCCATTGGACTAAGATTTTTAGTGATCACAAAGGGCTCAATAAAATGAGAATCCAAATTTGAAGACTTGATGGTTCTCTTCATGGTTTTAACTCATAGGAAAACTTTACCTCCCACAGAATTCTCTAGGTAAGCACTTTAAATCAACATAGCTATTTTGATGATTGGTGGTTTCCTTAAGCCTTTTCCTGATCATCCTAAGCTACTCCTCCATATCCCTAACCATATTTGATCCAATGACAATCTGATCCTTTAGGTTATCCCAAGATAGAGGAGTTATACACCTCTAACCATACAAAGTTTTAAATGGGACTATTTTTAAGTAAGCATGGTACCCATTATTATATGTAAACTCAACTAGATGCCAAAATTCCTCCCATAAAAACTTTTGGTCCATGCAATATGTGTAGAGCATGTATTCCAAGATTTGGTTTACCCTTTTTTGTTTGACCATCTATTTTTTGATGATATGCAAAGCTAATATTCAAATTCATTCCAACCGCATGATGAAGGGCCTGCCAAAAATTAGATGTAAATCTAGAGTTCCTATTTGAAATTATTACCTCAAGAAAACCATGTAGCATATAAATTTCTTTGGTGAATCTATTGGCCACTATTAAGGTATTATCTTTGGTTTTTCCTAGAATAAAATGTGAAACCTTGGTCAATCTATCGATAACTACTAGGATTACATAATGCTAGTGTCAGGCCTTAGGTAAACTTACTATGAAGTCCATAGATATCACTTGCCACTTTTGTATTGGTATGTCATGTGGGTATGATTGTTCGACTGGATTTGTATGCTCAACTTTCATATTTTGGTATTCCAAGCATCGATCCATAAAGTTAGTGATATATTTCTTCATATCTTACTAGAAGAAGTTTTTTCATGTTGTCCCTTATATTTAACCCGCTAGGGTGAGAAGAGTAAGGAGATCTATGCACCTCCTACATGATTAGTCTCCTTAAAGCACCAATTTTAGGGATCATCACCCTATCCTTAAAATATAAAAGTCCATCCTTTATGCAAAAATCCTTATCCTCCTTGAAATATCCTTCCATCTTGGCCTGAATATCACTACAAAATTAGTCCTCCACTTGCATTTCTTTGACTTTGTTCATTAATTCTATGTGAGAGAGAGATGGAGAGAGAGAGAGAGAGAGAAAGAGTAAAAAGTGGGTGCTATATTGTTCACACCCCATCTTAGTATAAGCTTTTGTTCTTCAATTGGTATCAAAGTGGGTTCCTTCAAAAAAGTTAATATCTTGAGGGAAAATTCTATAAGAACACAGATGGCTTCATATAATGGATCATCTACAAATAAGGCTCCACTATTTGATGGTAACAATTATACTTTATGGAGCATGAGGATGAATAAATACTTGATATTACAGGGATATGAGGTAATGCAAATGGGTGAAAAAGAGTATAGGCTTGAAGGTGATCCCAAGGTAGATAAGACTATCAGGAAATTGGTTGAGATCAATGCAAGAGCAATGAATTGTATTTTGAGTGGGCTACGAGAGACAAATTTTACAAAGGTTATGGTATGTAATTCAGCTAATGAGATGTGGACCAAGTTGCATAATACTTATGAAGGAGATTCCAAGGTAAATTTGGCAAAACTACAAACTCATAGAAAAATATTTGAGGAATTGAAAATGGAAGATTCTGAAGATATTGTAAGGTTTTTACTTCAACTTGATGATATTACTAACACCATGAGAGGTCTAGTATTTGAGTGAAAGAATCAAAAGTTACTCAAAAAAATTTTAGATCACTTCCCATGAAATATGATGCTAACATTTCAGCAATAGAAGAAACAATGGATATCAACAAGCTAACAATGGAAGAATTGCAAGGAACTCTCACAACTTATGAGATAAGGGTAAGTAAGCATCAGGTTCCAATAAAAGATATTGGATTCAAGGATTCCTAAAAATAGAAAGGTAAAATTTCATAAACAAGTAGAGGTTTAGATAATGATGAGGAAGCTAAATTCATCAAAAGGAATAAGGACTCAAGGAATTTTAGGGATATAAGGAAATTCAGATGCTACAAGTGTGGTGATCTTGGTCACTATGCATATAAGTGTACATATGAAGAAAACAATGATAATGAAAATAGGTTCACAGAAGAAAAGAAGATGGAAAGCATAAGCATGACAAAGATGACAGATTCAAGAAAAAAAGGTATGAGAAGAAGAAAATTTTTTGTAAGGCAAAGAAATCTTACTACATTGTAGAAGCAAGTGATAGCTCAGATCATAGTGATAGATAAAAATTAGATGATGAAAAGGAAGAACATCTATTCCTAGGAATAGAAGGTGAAATAGAACAGTGCTTTGTGTGTGGTCAAGGAGCTCACAGATCAGGATATTGCAATGGTTTCAATGATAGTGAAGATGAGATGAAACATCAAGGAAATAAGCATGGTCAAAAAATTCTTGAGAGTTTGTTTGCTATAGAAGATTTTAATAGTATCAGTGATAATGAAGATAAAGAAGTCTCACTTTTGTTAATAAAAAAAAAGAGGATGAGCCAAGAAAACAAAAATTAGAAGTCAAAATGCTAAAAGAAGAATACAGGAATATTGAAAACAATATTCGAACAGATGTTAGAATCAGATAAGAACTACTATAGAAAATCAGTAATATTAGATAAGAGCTTCAAAATGCAAAATGAATAGAAGAAAGGATGAATGAATAACTAAGGGTAATAATGACAAGATATGACACATTAGATGAAAAGGTTCAAAAAGGAGTGGACACTTATTTTAAAGTTGTATCCTATTTCCAAGAAAAGTCACACTCAAAAGGAAAGGAAGTTCTAAAAGATAAAAGCAAGGAAGCACCTAAGTGTTATGAAGAAAGTTCCAAAGTTCCTATAGCTCCAAATATATAGTTTGGATCTTGTTTTGATATAGGTGAATCAAGTTCAAAAGGAAAATAAATACTTGAAGAGAAAAACAAGGAAGAAACTAAGGAAGAGGATTTAGATACTACAAAGAAAGTTCAAGAATGCAATGCACGAATTGAAGATGATCATAGGAATAATGGTCAAGAAAGGTATGATGAACCAAGGTATGAACAAAGGATTTTTCAAGGACATTGTTTTTCTTATAATAGATTTGGAGAAAGAGCTATACATTACAGGGTCTATGGATCAAAGAAGTTTGATTTTGCTAGAAGGAACATCAAAGGAAGAAGGTATGGTTTTTAGGGACATTGCTTCTGATGTAACAGGATTAGTCATAGAGCTTCTCAGTGCAAATGAAATGAGCAACATGGTTTTGGTTTTAGAGCTACATAATTCATAAGTCATGGTCATAATGGTCATGAAAACATAACTTCACAATACAGGGTTTAGGAAAGGAATGGATATGGAAATTATTTCAAGAAATATTTTAGGATATGGGCACCATCCAAAGGCTACAATATCAAGTGTTTTAACTGTAATAACTTTGGACATATTGCAAAATGGTGTAGGACTCAATTCCAAACAAGTTCAAGGTAAGAAGGTAAAATAGGTTCAAGGCAAGAAGGTCAAATAGGTTCAAGGCAATAATATCAAGAGAAGGATATCAAATAAACATGGAAGGAAGTTTATAAATGAAAGAAACAATGTAATATGGGAGTAAAAATACTCTCGCCCCAAAATTAATCACCTCGAGATAGAATGTGGTGAGTGGACTATGCTTAAGAGTCATATATTTTAGCCCCATAGGTGTCCCTTTTTCCATTGATGTCAAAGAGGGAGATATTTGACTAAGGGGTAGAGCATTGAGTTAGGGGGAGCAACCTCTAAAAAGAGCATTGAGTTAGGGGGAGCATCCTCCATAGAGAGAATTGAGTCAGGGGGAGCAACTTTGATTCTCAGAGATGGTTTTTGCAATGATTGTGGTTTTTGAATTAGAGGTGTTGCCATAAATGAAAAAAGGGGATATTTTTGGAAATTTGAGTTATTTTATGTTGTCATTGATTTCACATGGATCATTGATGTCACATGGATCACATTGAGTTTTGGTGGCCAAATTATATTTTGGAAAGCATGGATAAATATAGGGTTTTTGTGAAGACCAAGGTAGGGAAAATAATAGGTTTTATTTAAAACCATGGATGGCATATTTGAACTGGGTTTTTCTTAAAACCCAAGTTGGCATTTCGTTTCGTCAAAAAATGTGCCCCGGTGATGGAGATATTTAATTTTTAGTATTTAGTTTAAATTTAAATTTAAAATTAAATATGCAACATTTCCGCTGACGTTATTGAAAATAATGAGGTTATATAAAGGGGATACCTAAGGTTCATAAAATGATTTTTTCTCATGGTTAATAATCATTGGCTAAGCATCCTAATTGAGCTTGTGCGAAAATATTTTAGAAAGCAGAAGCAGTGAATAAATGAAGGTTGGTCGAAATCCAAAGTCATCGTGGGCAGAGTGGTGCATTGGCAATTTTCTTTTGCTAAGGTGTATGGTAGCACAAACATCAAGGTTTCAAATCCCCTTGACTACGTTTGGAAGGTGTTGGAAGAAAATCTCTCGAAGCACTTTTGATTTGCGGGAAGGGAGAAAATGTTTTAAGGCACGTTGTGCCTTTCCATTTCGAATGAGCGACTAGGTCATGTGGCAACCTTAGCCGTGGCTAAGGCACTCGCGGTGTGGGAAAATCGGGGGTTTGAATCCCCTTGAGGAGGTAAATAGGATTTTACTCTAATTAATTTTGTTAAGCCCTAAGTTGGAGTTATAAGGTGGTTAGGAATAATTAAAGTTTTTAATTAAACTTTGCTTTTATAAGGACTGTGATTATTATTTCAAAGGTGGATGAGTTGTTGATTTAATTTGATGTTCATGAAATTGAGAATTAAGATTTAGGAGAAATAAGGGGTTGTTATAGAATAATTTCTGAGAGGTTTATTGATTATTATTTTGATAAGGGTTTTTACTAAAAAAGGACATTGGTGTATGTGTTTATTAAGTTGGAGTAAAAAGGTGTAAATTGAGTTATGCTTTATCTTGTGATTTTTATATGAAGTCCACTAACCCTTATTGAGATTGGAAAGGAAAGATGTATTTAGTGTGGCAGATTTTATGGACAAATTCTTGGCATCAAAAACGTATGGGCACATTCTCATATTTATTGTTTATGGTGGTTGATTTCTGAAATATCATTGGAGTGAAAAGGATTGATTGTGGTTTCATTTTCGAAAGTGGTTGGTTGAATGCTTTAAGGTTTTCTGATTTGAGAGTTGTGTTTAAACCTTGTTTTATAAGCATAGTTATTGAAGCTCATTGGTTATGTAAAAAACTTGAAAAGAACATGAGTATGATTGTTATGTGAGATTTGTGGTTAAGCATTGTTGGAAACATTTGAGTTGGTTGATACATGCTTGTACTAGGGTTTTTTGAGAAAGAGTTATCCCTTGTGGTGATTGGTTGAGTTGACTGAGCCTATTCAAGTGATTGTGTGAGGTTATTGTTCAAGTCCCATGAAACAAACTATTCTATAATTATGGTTTGAGTTGATATTGATATTAGAACATAATTGAGTCTCTAACAATTCTCTTTATGCTTCTATGAGTTGACTTGAGTTGATATTGATTTAAGTTGAGTTGAGTTGAGATCATTGTGGATCGTTGTTGTCATCCATTGTAGAGTGCATTGCCATTCATTTTTGAGTTTATATTTGAGCCTTGCCTTCATAGATTTGTGGATGAGATTTAAGTACTACTTGAGCATGATTGATTGAGCCTTTGAGAAGGCCTTTGGGATAGATTTATGGATATATTTGTGGCAGTTTGTGAATTATTGAGCCTTTGAGAAGGCTTTATGGATAGTTTTTGGGATAGATTTGTGGACAATTTTAGACATATTTGTGGACATATTTGGGATATATTTTGATGAGGTTCTAAGTGAGCCTATTGAGCAGAGTTGAGCAAGTTCTTGGTGAGCTTGCTAGAGCAGTTTTGGACAAGTTCTTGGTGAGCTTGTTGAGAAGATTTGAGCAAGTTCTTAGTGAGCTTGTTGGAGCATATTTGAGCAAGTTCTTGGTGAGCTTGCTAGAGCATATTTGGACAAGTTCTTAGTGAGCTTGTTGGAGCATATTTGAGAAAGTTCTTGGTGAGCTTGCTAGAGCATATTTGGACAAGTTCTTAGTGAGCTTGTTGGAGCAGATTTGAGCAAGTTCTTGGTGAACTTGCTCGAGCATTTTTGGACAAGCTCTTAGTGAGCTTGTTGGAGTAGATTTGAGCAAGTTCTTGGTGAGCTTGCTAGAGCATATTTGGACAAGTTCTTAGTGAGATTGTTGAGCAAATTTGGACAAGTTCTGTGTGAGCTTGTTGAGAATATTTGGACAAGTTTTGTGTGAGCTTGTTGAGCAGTTTTGGACAAGTTTTGTGTGAGCTTTTTATGTAGATTTGGACAAGTTCTGTGTAAGCTTATCATTGCCTAGATTTGAGTAGATCAAAGAAATAATTATATTGGATAAGGATCCTTATTTTTGTGTGAAATATTATAAGGAGATTGTCTTGTGGAGTACCCCACATTGGGATAACCACGTTAAATCTTGTGTCTCAATTATGTATGGTGACTTGTGCTCTTGCTTACTTTTGTTATCTGAATTATTAATTCACACTGCCATGTTTGGTTATTGCAATTAAGGAAATTAATTGATATTGGTTTGTAAAGAAAGTAAAAAATGGGCGCTATATTGTTCATTCCCCCCTCTCATTATAAGCTTGTGGTCTTCAAATATTTGAGGTAAGTCTTGGTGAAGACTTGAGAGCCGATTTGACGTAAGTCTTGGTGAATACTTGAGAGCAAATTGAGCAAGTTATTGAGCAAACTTATTGATATATTTGAGGTAAGTCTTTGAGAATAATTGAGAGCAGATTTTATTTATTTATTTGTTCAAGCATTGAGTTAAAGCTTGGGGCAGATTTAGAAGAGTTGATTTGTGATTAGATCAAGCTTTGTGTTAAGGATGGAGGACAAGTTTGAGGATAGAATTTGGTGCATATTTAAGGGTAGATTTGTGCCAGACCAGAGACAGGCTTGTGAGAAATATTTGTGCTAGACTAAAGTACAATATTTAGTGTATATTTGAGATAGACTTGTGAGCATATTTTTGCTAGACCGAAGGACAATATTTAGTGTAAATTTGTGATAGAGTTTTAGAAGAGCTAAGAGTAAGATTTGGAGGTGACAGAGCAAAGGAAAATAGTATCTAGTGGATAGATATCCATTATCTAGGGCAATAAGGACATAGGTCTTCTGAGTGAGGACAAAGATCTTAAATGGAGAGAGATCCACAAGCTAGTTTAGTGGAGGTAGTAGTCTTCTAGAAGATCACCGGATAGAGTAGAGGAGAAAGAATTCTCATATGGATAGATATCCACAAAATAGTAGAGAAGAATAAGTTCTCCTTTGGATAGATATCCATAAACCAACAAAGGGGAAAGAGTTATCCTGTGGATAGTTATCCATAAACTTGATTAGGGGATTGATGTCTCCTTTGGATAGAGGTCCATAAACATTGTAATAGGGAAGGATTCCCAAGATATTTGTTGAGAAAATTTTAGTGAAATATTTTCTCCATGGAGTAGCCCACCTTGGGTGAACCACATTAAATTGGTGTCTCTATTGTATGATGATTTATGAATTGCTTTGATTACTATTGTTAATATTGCCATTGATTATATTGGATAATATTGTTTGTGAAAGAAAAGTAAAAAGCAATCTTATACTTTTCACTCCCCCTCTCAGTATAATCTTGTGTTCTTCGATAATATAAAGATTAAAATGAATTAATCTATCATTATATTAATTGCCAAACTAATCCACCATTTGATTAATTTTAATCTAAATATTAAAATAAATTAATATATCATTAGATTAATTGTAATGTAAATATTATAAATAATAAATCTAATATTTTATGTCATTAATCCAAAATTGCATCAACATAATCTAAATAATTTTACCAAAAAATTTAAAGATTTTTCCATAACCCAACATTAAGTTAATCCAAGGTCCAAAGGTCAACCCTCAAAAATATATTAAGGGCTTAAAGGAAAACCTAAGACTAACATAGTAATAATATATTAGTAAGCTTAATGAAGAGCTAGCAAATCCAACAAATGCCTAGTAAAAGGACTAACCCTAAGGCTAACCATAAGCACCCAAGGTCGAATATATGCAAACCAAACAAAAGGGAAAATAACTAGGAGGTGCAATATTTGTAGGAACACAGATGAATAAGGCAACACCAAGTCACTTCTCTGGTCAACATGATTTATGTAAAACACCAAGCAAAGGATACATCAAATTCCAATCAACATAGGTAAGCAATGCTATGCTAATTTAAGCACTCACTTCCCTTACACTATGCTACTTTTTACCATGTAAGGAGAACTATTTTTGAGTAGGCAAAAATTAAACGTGCAATTTCCAAGGTCTAGATAAGTAAACTAATGTACAGGGTTGAGCTAACACGCTAGAAAACTTAAATAAGGTTAGAGGAAATACAACAACATCTAGAGGTAAATCTAAGCAAAAAAACATAATAGAAAACATGAAAAAAATAAACAAGAAGGATAACCCAATAACACCATCGAGGAGATATGAACCTCACCTAGAATCCTTAGCTAGGTTTTATTTAGTGCTAACATTATCCTTGTCCACCCTTTCCAATACCCAACTCTCTCAGCCTCTATGTATATGCTCTATGTTGCTCTTTGCTTTGTGTCAACTTGCTCCTCAACTTATAATGACCTCCTCCTTCTAGTTACGAGAGTCCAAGTGCCACCTAGCATGGAGAGTCTCTTCATAATGCTCATGAAACCTCTCATTAGTACCCACTTTCCACAAGGGTGTTATCTACAAACATGCTTATAAAGACAATGGTGGCCACATATAAATGCACCTACTCCACATAGGTACCATAACTCCAAAGCATGGAGTATTAAGTGCACCACCTCCAAATATTAATATGGCCTAATGAATGACCAAAAAATAAGAATTCAAGGTTTTATATTATGGAAGAATTATCAACCTTAGGCAAATAAAAATTATTATCAGCCAAATAATTATTCAATAACACACAAGGATATAATAAAAACCATCATGCCATATAGAAGAAAAAATGCACTTTCTTGATGTTTTGTACCATCATTTTATCCTTAAGTGAGTGGCTCCTTATTTAAGATAGACTTAAGCTATCATCGACTCATGTTAAGGAGACTTGTTTTAAGAAAATTTCCTAGTCCAATGGTATAAACATGAGCATAAGCAAACCACAATGCACCTACATGAAAGGGTATTCATCCATGTTACCTTGAGTTGTTTGATGAACAAGTCATCATCATCATTTCCATTTTAAAAAGGTATCTTGTTCCTTGTGGTCAATTCTCCTGTCCATCCATGATAGTACCTAATATTGCAACCATGAAAAGCATTAGCAATATCACATTCTTAAATAAAATAGATAAAATATCAAAGCATACATTCAAAAGTATCAAAAATAAGTATTAAACATCATTTGCTAATATAAAGTCCAACTTAAGTAGCAAGTCCTACCAAGTTGGGTCATAACATACTACTCCCTTGGACTAAACATAGTGCCAGGTGTTTTCTAAAAAAATATTACGTTTATATTTTTACTCAAATAAATATGGAAAATGTCTTTTCATATCATCCATTTTCTCCCAAGTGGCATTTTTCTTAAAATATTGGTTTCATTTGACCTCGTACTATTCCAGATTTTGTTTCCTCATTACTTTGGAATGAAACTCTAGAATCCTCATTGGCCCCACTTCAATAACGGATGGATCTATCACATATAATTTTGAGATATACCACACATGATTAGGATCAACAATATACTTACTAAGCAGGGATATGTGGAAAGAGTCATGGATATTTGATAGGTTAGGCAGTAAATGAATTCTATAAGCCATTAGACTAATCTTATTAGTAATCACAAAGGATCCAAAAAAAATAGGATCCAACTTAAAATACTTGATGAAACTATTCATGGGTTTAAATATTAGGAAAAATATGTCTCCTTAAATAACTAGTTTTAGGGATCACCACCCTATCTTTAAAACATAAAAGTCCATACTTTATGCAAAATTCCTTATCCTCTTTGGAATCCCCTTCTATCTTGGCCTGAGTATCACTGCAAAACTAATCCTATGCTTGCATTTCTCTAACTTGGTCCATAAATTCTACATGACTATGGGTCAGAGCCACTATATGCCTTCTCCTACTCAAGACATCATCAACTTTATTTTTCTTGCCTTTGATATTCTTATGGGTAGAATTTCAGCACCCACTATTTTTGTTCAAATCAAGGAAATTAGAAGGGGAGGGAATTATTTTGAAAGGCAACCAAGAGATAGGCTGAATGAAGAAATGGATTGCATCTAAACCCATTATTATCCAAAAACCCCACCTGAAATATGGTACATTAAAAATATTCATGATGGAAGAATGGGCTATGATTGCCATCATAAGTGCTCCCAACACCCCTTTCGAAGGGAAAAATAATTGGATAGATGATCAAGAGGATGTCAAAAATAAGGAGAGTCCCAAATTACCTCTTAGGAAATTGAATTATAAATATGAAAATCCATAAGGCATATTTAGGAAAAGGTAAACCCAAAGTCCTATCCAAGGTTTATTCAGCCACAGTGAAGGCAAAAAGAGTGGAAAGAAGAAAATGTGCAAGGGTTCCCATTTTCGTATCCTAGAGCAATATAGTCTAGATGTAGAGACAGAATCTAACCAAGGTTTACATTCAATCCAAATCTTCATCCTGTCTAGCAATAAATACATATTGCTAGAATCCTCATTGCTTTGGAATGAAACTCTAGAATCCTCATTGGCCCCACTTCAATAACGGATGGATCTATCACATATAATTTTGAGATATACCACACATGATTAGGATCAACAATATACTTACTAAGCAGGGATATGTGGAAAGAGTCATGGATATTTGATAGGTTAGGCAGTAAATGAATTCTATAAGCCATTAAACTAATCTTATTAGTAATCACAAAGGATCCAAAAAAAATAGGATCCAACTTAAAATACTTGATGAAACTATTCATGGGTTTAAATCTTAGGAAAACTATGTCTCCTTAAATAACTAGTTTTAGGGATCACCACCCTATCTTTAAAACATAAAAGTCCATACTTTATACAAAATTCCTTATCCTCTTTGGAATCCCCTTCTATCTTGGCCTGAGTATCACTACAAAACTAGTCCTATGCTTGCATTTCTCTAACTTGGTCCATAAATTCTACATGACTACGGGTCAGAGCCACTATATGCCTTCTCCTACTCAAGACATCATCAACTTTATTTTTCTTGCCTTTGATATTCTTATGGGTAGAATTTCAGCACCCACTATTTTTGTTCAAATCAAGGAAATTAGAAGGGGAGGGAATTATTTTGAAAGGCAACCAAGAGATAGGCTGAATGAAGAAATGGATTGCATCTAAACCCATTATTATCCAAAATCCCCACCTGAAATATGGTACATTAAAAATATTCACGATGGAAGAATGGGCTGTGATTACCATCATAGGTGCTCCCAAAACCCCTTTCGAAGGGAAAAATAATTGGATAGATTATCAAGAGGATGTCAAAAATAAGGAGAGTCCCAAATTACCACTTAGGAAATTGAATTATAAAGATGAAAATCCATAAGGCATATTTAGGAAAAGGTAGACCCAAAGTCCTATCCAAGGTTTATTCAGCCACAGTGAAGGCAAAAATAGTGGAAAGAAGAAAATGTGCAAGGGTTCCCATTTCTGTATCCTAGAGCAATATAGTTTAGATGTAGAGACGGAATCTAACCAAGGTTTACATTCAATCCAAATCTTCATCCTGTCTAGCAATAAATACATATTGCTAGAATCCTCATTGCTTTGGAATGAAACTCTAGAATCCTCATTGGCCCCACTTCAATAACGGATGGATCTATCACATATAATTTTGAGATATACCACACATGATTAGGATCAACAATATACTTACTAAGCAGGGATATGTGGAAACAGTCATGGATATTTGATAGGTTAGGCAGTAAATGAATTCTATAAGCCATTAAACTAATCTTATTAGTAATCACAAAGGATCCAAAAAAAATAGGATCCAACTTAAAATACTTGATGAAACTATTCATGGGTTTAAATCTTAGGAAAACTATGTCTCCTTAAATAACTAGTTTTAGGGATCACCACCCTATCTTTAAAACATAAAAGTCCATACTTTATACAAAATTCCTTATCCTCTTTGGAATCCCCTTCTATCTTGGCCTGAGTATCACTGCAAAACTAGTCCTATGCTTGCATTTCTCTAACTTGGTCCATAAATTCTACATGACTACGGGTCAGAGCCACTATATGCCTTCTCCTACTCAAGACATCATCAACTTTATTTTTCTTGCCTTTGATATTCTTATGGGTAGAATTTCAGCACCCACTATTTTTTTTCAAATCAAGGAAATTAGAAGGGGAGGGAATTATTTTGAAAGGCAACCAAGAGATAGGCTGAATGAAGAAATGGATTGCATCTAAACCCATTATTATCCAAAATCCCCACCTGAAATATGGTACATTAAAAATATTCACGATGGAAGAATGGGCTGTGATTACCATCATAGGTGCTCCCAAAACCCCTTTCGAAGGGAAAAATAATTGGATAGATTATCAAGAGGATGTCAAAAATAAGGAGAGTCCCAAATTACCACTTAGGAAATTGAATTATAAAGATGAAAATCCATAAGGCATATTTAGGAAAAGGTAGACCCAAAGTCCTATCCAAGGTTTATTCAGCCACAGTGAAGGCAAAAATAGTGGAAAGAAGAAAATGTGCAAGGGTTCCCATTTCTGTATCCTAGAGCAATATAGTCTAGATGTAGAGACAGAATCTAACCAAGGTTTACATTCAATCCAAATCTTCATCCTGTCTAGCAATAAATACATATTGCTAGAATCCTCATTGCTTTGGAATGAAACTCTAGAATCCTCATTGGCCCCACTTCAATAACGGATGGATCTATCACATATAATTTTGAGATATACCACACATGATTAGGATCAACAATATACTTACTAAGCAGGGATATGTGGAAACAGTCATGGATATTTGATAGGTTAGGAGGTAAATGAATTCTATAAGCCATTAGACTAATATTATTAGTAATCACAAAGGATCCAAAAAAAATAGGATCCAACTTAAAATACTTGATGAAACTATTCATGGGTTTAAATCTTAGGAAAACTATGTCTCCTTAAATAACTAGTTTTAGGGATCACCACCCTATCTTTAAAACATAAAATTCCATACTTTATGCAAAATTCCTTATCCTCTTTGGAATCCCCTTCTATCTTGGTCTGAGTATCACTGCAAAACTAGTCCTATGCTTGCATTTCTCTAACTTGGTCCATAAATTCTACATGACTACGGGTTAGAGCCACTATATGCCTTCTCCTACTCAAGACATCATCAACTTTATTTTTCTTGCCTTTGATATTCTTGTGGGTAGAATTTCAGCACCCACTATTTTTGTTCAAATCAAGGAAATTAGAAGGGGAGGGAATTATTTTGAAAGGCAACCAAGAGATAGGCTGAATGAAGAAATGGATTGCATCTAAACCCATTATTATCCAAAAGCCCCACCTGAAATATGGTACATTAAAAATATTCACGATGGAAGAATGGGTTGTGATTACCATCATAGGTGCTCCCAAAACCCCTTTCAAAGGGAAAAATAATTGGATAGATGATCAAGAGGATGTCAAAAATAAGGAGAGTCCCAAATTACCGCTTACGAAATTGAATTATAAAGATGAAAAGACATAAGGCATATTTAGGAAAAGGTAGACCCAAAGTCCTATCCAAGGTTTATTTAGCCACAGTGAAGGCAAAAAGAGTGGAAAGAAGAAAATGTGCAAGGGTTCCCATTTCTGTATCCTAGAGCAATATAGTCTAGATGTAGAGACGGAATCTAACAAAGGTTTACATTCAATCCAAATCTTCATCCTGTCTAGCAATAAATACATAGAGGCTCAGTCATTATAAGGAGCTCCTCAAATTCAAACTTTCTTTTCCTGTCAAGATTATCTAATTATTGAGTTCAAGGATATAGTATATGGATGAATTTAATGACTGATCAGATCAAGTATGTAAGGTGGTATCTAAGGATTTGATGTAAAGTAGATACTTCAAATCATTGAGAAGAATTCAAAAGCAATGGTGGTATCAAATGCATTAATTAGTAGGGAAGGCCCATGTAGGGTATGTCAGTAATCCCCATATGAACACAGTGAAGAATTTTTTATTTGTGATAGAGCAATAAAAAAAATATCCCTCAAGAATGATTTAATACTGACATCCTTATACACTATTAATGATATATTAATTGAATTTAAAAAAAAACCCACTCTTGAAAGGGGCTATATATGCATGTTTGTAATGTATATTTTGGTATCAGCTCTCCAGCCATTACAAACTCCATGTACAATTTGATACATACAACAATATAAGTGGATTACTATCTGGCCTTCAATTGATTTCATGTATGTATGATTTCACTCTGCTAATTATTTTTGCTATGGTTAAGTGAATGAACTAGCTTTAATTTTGCTATTTGGATTTCATGCTCCTAGTTCCTTAATTTTGGAATTCTTGGTATTGTAATGTGCATAATTAGTTAATGAAATCAGTGGCTAGTCTATTAGGTAGTCCATGAATTTTTTTCATGTTTCAAACTTATTAGGCATGTATCTTGATGTGATTGGATCTGCACCACTTTATTTTTTGGTTGTGTATTTTATTTAATCGCTTTCCCTCCCATTTTTCTCAAGCACTTAGTTAAAAATTCCAAGGAGTTAGCCTTCTATGAAGATTAACCCTAAGATATCTGGTCTTAGCGCCATTCAAATTTGGTTGAGGTTTGTCGGTGCACAATCCTTACCGTTAGATAAACTTTCGACCAATATATTTTGGCACGCCTAGTGGGAAAAATTCCCACATATTGTATAATTGTAAGGGACTAGTGATACCCTTATTTCTCTAGATTTCTTTGTTACCTGGTGACTCCGTTAACATATCATCCATGTAGTTTTTTCATGATTACAAAACATAGAACTAGTATTTCGAAATAACTAGTAGAATATTGGAAGTTATCCTCCATAAAACAACCTAAGTTGATTATTGAGGCCTCTGGTCCCACTAAATAACAAGATCTAGATTAGATCTATATTCAATTGGTACCCATATCTCAAAATTTTATTTTACATCAAAAAATAATGACCCATAATCAAAACCCAATTGTTCCTAACTAGAATCATATAGGACCTCTTAACATGGCTGACCAACATGCCATTCCACAAGAACCCTTGAAAGCCCTTCCAAACTATGATTGTACAGGAAAAAAAACATATGAACATGTTTAGGATGTAGTATCATTGGTTTTTGTGCATAATATTCAATATGAGGATGTGATGGTAAAGTTATTGTTCATTTCTATGAAAGGAAAATTGCTTTATTGGTATAGAAATCTACCTAGTGGAAGTATAAACTATTGGAATGCTCTGGCGACTAAATTAATAGAAGAGTTTAATGAGAAAGTAGACCCCTTTTCTCTGCTTATTTCATAGTAATACAGAGTTATCCACAAGACGATATTATAGATTTCAATATCAGTTTTAGTCGTACCTATAAAAGAGTCCTTGATGGTCTTAGACTAACTCATGAGCAATTTTTCTATTATTACCTAAGAGCATTCAATTCAGATTTAGGACTAATGATAAGACACTAAAATATCCTTAGCTTTCCTAAGATATTCCAAGAAGATGCAAAAGTGGAAAAAATCCTCAATTCTATAGGAATATTACCTCCTAAGCCTATGATACATATTTTCCTAGAATTAATTAACAATCAACCACAGTTGACTATCTTGGTGACTACTTATGCATCATTACCATATTCTATGGGATTTTATCAATGGCCCAACATACCTTTAGTACCACTACTACATTCACCTCCTATGACATCGTCTCTTCCTACTCCACCTGCAATACCTGCATTATCCACCCTAGATTCACAAGCACCTACCTTGCGTGGGCTGCATGATTTTATGAAAAATCCATCTAATGAGGTTACTATGATGAAAAGGAGTAAATCCAAAAGGAACTTCCAACTAATGAGGTTCTCATTCGTGAAAAAATATTAATTCACTCCCACTAATAGACCACCAAAGAGAACTAACTCAATTCCCATTAATGATGGATGTGAACCTTCAACTTCTCTATATGATTCAGACTATTGGTGTTCTACCTGTAATGATACTCATGGGGAAATACCTATATGATGCACCAAAATTACATGCAAATAATGGTTGTTGAGAGATAAGAAAGAATTTAAAAGAGATAAATCAACATGGCTGAAACTAATGAATATAATTTCATGGTGCCATCAGTAGAACAAGTATCGATCTTGACGAGATTTAGAAAGAAGCCACTACAAGTGAATCCTAAATAAATCAACCTCATGAAAAACTACTACTAATGATTTTATAGAAAATAAATCTAAAAATAGTTCTCCTCCAAAGGTCCCATATAAAAAACCTTTGTAGAAAGAAACAAATATTCCAAGCCTAGTGAACCTCAATCAAAAGCAATAGAAATTTAAATGTAGGCTACAGACAAGCTCAAATATACATCCCTAACAAATCGTCAATGAATTGAAGCCACCCATGAGTATAGAAATAAATTTTAACCCCCTCAAAAACATAAAAATAGGCAATCCGAGATCCCCAGCTTCAATATTGTGGAAGAATTAAAAAATACTTCCTCAAAATCTAGTATGTATGATACATTACTCATCCCTGGATAGATTGACCTACTCCAAGATTCCCTAAAAATGTTCAAAGAACAAAGCAAAGTACAACCATAATAGAATTTGGTTTAAAATATTTATGTTATGGGGGTGGAAAGAATAGACCTTTTGTGCACTTGAATCTCTCTTTGGAAATGGAAGGATGGGTTGTGCACAATTGCATTATAGATTCAAGTGCCACTACTATAGTCATGCCTAAAGTAGTGTGTGATGTTATGGGAATGAAAAACCCTAGAAGTTATCCTAGTATTTTGCAACTAGATGGTACTCTGACAAAAGTGTTGGGGATATCAAGGATGTGTCTATTTTTCTTCATAGATTACCTCAGGTAACTGTTATACAAGAGTTTGTGGTAGTAGACCTAGAACCATACTTTGGGATGTGCCTTTCTAGGGAATTCACTATCAAATTAGGAAGATACCTTTATCTTGACTATTCTCATGCAAGAAGGGTGAAAATACACTCATAAAAATTATCTCCCTTTCATATAGAAAGGATAGAGGAAGTGGACCAACAAGCAACCACAGTAAATGCTATTATTGAAGAAGGAGATCTCATAGAAGTATTAGAAGAACTACAAAAATAAGATCAATTTTCTATGAAATATGTCAATGCAATAATGGAAATAGGGGTTACTTATACTATCAAAAAACCAAAATTTAAAATGTTGGAAGCCCAAGAAGAATCTTTGTCTCCATCCCATTAGTTATGAAAACTATATTTTGATGGAGAAATATGCAAGAATGATGCGGGAGTTGGGATAGTCTTGAATTATCCTGAAGGATCCCAAAATATTTTATCATATATGTTGGACATTTTGAGTCAAAGTTGTCATTGATGTCAAGGCATGATGTTGTCATTGATGTCAAGGAATGAACCACTGTTAGTGCCAAAAGGTCAAAAGGAGCAATGAAAAAGTTTTATGGCAAAAGAGCTTCATAATATTTATTTTAAAATTATGAGAAGCATAGGTCAAAGGTTTTAAATAAAACCATTGTGGGCAAAATAAAAGGTTTTATTAAAAACCTGGTTGAAAAAATAAAAGATTTTTTTATTAAAACCTAAGGAGGCTTTAATCCCTAATAAAGCCAAAATATTTAAATATTAATTTATAATATTTAAATTCTAAATAATTTAAATAAATTATAAATTAAATATTTAAAAGAAAAAATATAAGCGTTGACCTCAAATAAGTCTATCCCCGCCAATGTGCATGAAATGGAGGGCAAAGGTATTTATACCTTAGCCAAACTTTAATGTTTGGCATTCGATTTACATCTACAATACTCGGTGCAAAAGGCTCATGCAAAATTGAACGAAGAAGCACCTTCAAAGTGCAACGTGGAAGCAGACGGTGTGTTGGTGTAGGAGCTAAAGGCTCTAAGGGAAATAAAAGAAGGTAAATTGCACATTGTGCTTTAAAGGAGTAAGGTGAGCGCACGGCTCACATGGCATGGAAGTCGCGACCAAGGTGCTACTACATGTGTATGGTGCAAGTTCGAATCCTACAAATTGTAGAATGAGTAACAAGTTTTTGATTTAATTTTTATTATTGCCTATGCTAAGGTTGTTGGAGAGATAAGGGGTAAGTAAATATTTTATTTACCTAAGTGGTGAATGGTAAATAGTTGCTAGGGTAAATTGTGTTTTTACCTTAAGAAAAGTGGAAATTGATTTATTGCATTAAAGTTATAAAGTGAGTTATTTTAATTAAATGCAATAATAAGAAAGGAGTTATAAGTAGAAGTTGTGTTATATTTTAAAGGGGATTTGATGAGATTTATGATGTTTAATATTATTTTTGAGATGGAGCAATAAGGTGTATTTGGAATTTAATTTATCTTTGTGTTTGAAGTAAATTGTGAAAAGTTTTAGGGTGATAATTCTTGTCATCTAACCCTTTGTACTTGGCAAAGAAAGTGGTGATAATTGAGATAGGTTTTGAAGATCATTTCTCCATAAAAGAAAAATGTATGGGCATATTCTTCCTTGGTTGAGTTGATTGGTTGGTTTTTTGAAAAACAAATTTGGAGTGAAAAGGATTTTATTAGGTTTCCTTATTGAGTTTTTGAGTCATTGTGAAGTGAATGTTATGCATCTAGTTTGATAAGAATTGTTGTTGAAGTGAATAGTTGAGTGAAGAACTTTAACTAGGGTTTACAAAGATCACAAGTATCATTGTTATGTGAAGATTGTTTTATAAGCATTGTTGTTGAAGTGAGTAATTGAGTGAAGAAATTGAACTAGGGTTTGGAAAGAACATGAGTATCATTGTTATGTGAGATTGGTTGATAAGCATTGTTGGAAACATTTTGAGTGAGTGTTCATATGCTTGGACTAGGGTTTGTGAGCAAGGACCATTTCATTGAAGTGATTGGTTGAGTAGATTTGGTAGATCCTAGTCAAGTCGATGTGTGAAGTGGTAGTTCAAGTTGTACGAAACAAGTTGTTCTATATTCTAAATTGATTTGAGAAAGAGGTTGATTTTTGATGAGTGTGAAACATATTGAGTCTCTAACAATTTTCTATATATTTATGTGATAGAAGAGTGATTGAAAGTGATTGAGCATTGAGGTGAATGTGAATCATATTGAGTCTCTAAAAATTCTCTATATTTTTCTAAAAGAGTAATTGAAAGTGATTGAGCATTGTGATGAATGTGAAGCATATTGAATCTCTAACAATTCTCTTTATATTTATATGATATTGGACAATTTCTAGTGTGGACTTGTTGAGTAGATTTGAGGTAAGTCTTTGAGAGGACTTGTGGATAGATTTTATGAGATTTTATGGAAGCTTACAATATAGATTGAGATCAGATTGGATAAGTTCTAGTGAGGACTTATTGATCATATTTGGACAATTTATAGTGAGGACTTGTTGAGCAGATTGGATAAGTTCTAGTGAGGACTTATTGATCAGATTTGGACAAGTTCTAGTGAGGAATTGTTGAGCAGATTGGATAAGTTCTAGTCAGGACTTATTGAGCATATTTGGACAAGTTCTAGTGAGGACTTGTTGAGCATATTGGACAAGTTCTAGAGAGGACTTGTGGATAGTTTAGTGTGAAATTTTATGGAAGCTTACAAGGTAGAATTGAGATGTCTTTGGGTAGACTTGTGAGCAGAGTTGATTGATTGATTTGTTCAAATATTTGGTTAAGGTTTAGGGTAGATCTAGCAGAGTTGATTTGTGATTAAGTCAAGCTTTGTGTTAATTATTGAAGATAGATATTGAGGGCATATTTGTGCTAGAACAAAGGACTGTATTTAGTGCATATTAGAAAATAGATATTGAGGACATATTTGTGCTAGACTGAAGGACTATGTTTAGTACAAATTCAAGGATATATTTTGGTGCAAATTTGAGGATAGGTTTGTGCTAGACCATAGATAGATATTGAATAGATTTGTACTAAACCAAAGGACTATGTTTAGTGTAAATTTTAGACAAAGCTTTGAAGGTGACTTAGTATAGAGGATGATAGTCTCCAGTGGATAGAGATCTGATGGGGAACCAAAAATTTTGCTCCACCCAAATCCTCAATTCTCATTCATTAAAATTGGAAAAATTTACAAAAATGGCAGACTCTACCAAATAAACTCCTTTATTTAGAAAGGTAGTTTAATATTTTTCTATTCTATTACAACATCTTCTGTACTGGAAGGAAAAATAGCCTAACAGGTCCAGAATGGCCCTCTTGCATTCACGTATGCAACCTGTCTCCATAGTTTTTCAACTACAACTTTGTCTCCATTGTTTTTCGACCCTCCTACATGCCTTTGCTTCCCCCTTTTAAAATTTCTGGCGTGACTATCTGTTTCTCTTTTTTGACCCTTCATTTCATCTCCCGTGCCTCTTCGTTGTTTTGGCTTTCGAAACGTTCTGACTCTCAGTCTTCGTCTGCTTTCACTGTACCTTGGTGCCACGTGCTTTTCCAGTGCTGCCACTATAGACTCTGTCTGCCTGTCAACCAATGATGACGTTTGGTATACCCATCGCTTGATAACTTCCTCTATAACGACTCCCGTAATTGCCTTCCCTTTTGTCTCTTTTGGTCGCAAAAATATGACATTTCGTGATATCGCGACACTTTTTCTTTCTCTCTTTCTCTCCTTACTTTGGCTCACGAAAATACATGTTTCGATATCATGAAACTTTTGCTTTTCAGCCTTCCTGCCCTTTGCGAGTCACAAAAATGCGACATATCATGATATTGCGACACTTTTTCTCTCTTGCGCCTTCTCTCCCCTTTTGGTCATGAAAATGCGACATGTCGTGATATCGCGACATCTTTCCTTTCTAGCTCCTCTTTCTCCTTTTCGATCATGAAATCATGACATGTCGCGATATCATGACATCTTTCCTTTCTGCCTCCTCCTCACCTCTCGGGTCATGAAATCGCGACAGCTTTGCTCTCTGCTTTCTCTCTCTGTTTTAGGTCATGAAATCATGACATGTCATGATATCGTGACACTTTTTTTCCTTTGCGATTTATCTCGTCCTTTGGTCACAAAAAAGTGACATGTCATGACACTTTTTGCTCCACACCTTCTCTCTCCTTCCTGAGTCGCGAAAATGCGACATGTCGCGATATCGCGACACTTTTTGCTTCGTGCCTTCTCTCTCCTTCCTGAGTCACGATAATGCAACATGTCACGATATCGTGACACTTTTTGCTTTGCGCCTTCTCTCTCCTTCTTGAGTCACGATAATGTGACATGTCATGATATCATGACACTTTTTGCTCCGTGCCTTCTCTCTCCTTCCTGAGTCACGATAATGCAACATGTTGTGATATCGCGACACTTTTCTCTCTTGAGCCTTCTCTTGGATTTTGGTTGCGATAATGCGACATGTCACGATATTGCGACTCTTTTCTCTCTTGAGGCTTCTCTCGACTTTTGGTCGTGATTATGTGACATGTCACGATATCGCGACACTTTTTCTACTTGAGCCTTCTCTCGGCTTTTGGTCATGATAATGTGACATGTCACGATATCGTGACACTTTTCTTCTTTGCCGACATGTCACGATATTGCGATACTTTTTCTACTTTGCTACATTTTGCCTTTCGTTGGATGCTTCTACATCAGACAACCAGGGTGTATGGAGAAGTGACCTTCACTTCTGTATTGTTTTGTCACCTTATTTTTCACTGGGGTTGTACAAGCTCTCCAAGCTTCAGCAAAATCTGGGTCTTCAGGGTACAAACCCTTAAGTTCTTCAAACTCCACAACTTCCACTCTCATTGATGTCAGTAAACTCTTTTCATCCATCTCCTTCAATGGCCTCAACTTGTGACGCACTCCATTTTTTGTCAGAGAGTAATTATTCGCATGCCCATCATGCATCGCACATCTGTCAAATTGCCATGGCCTCCCCAACAACACATGGCAAGCATCCATAGGTAAAACATCACACAGGACCTCATCCTGGTATCTCCTAATATCGAACTTGACTAAGGACTGTTCACTGACCAATGCCCTATGGTCCTTCTACAACCATGCAATTCGATATGGATGCGGGTGTCTCCTCCTCTCTAACTGTAACTTAGTAACCATTTCTTCAGAGACCAAGTTATCAGTACTACCATTATCTATAATAACATTACAGACCTTTCCCAAACTTCTACACCTTGTGTGAAATAGGCTCCTCCTATGGTCTGGTTCTTCCTCCTCATTCAACAAGATTCTCCTTGTGACCATAACTTCTCCTCTCTCTACCTACTCAGAATGTTTTGATTCGACATCTTCATCTGTTATCGCAGCTCTGGCATGACCCTCAGGTCTCTCATTCGTCCTCTCTAGGTGTTGGGGACACTCATATGCCTGATGTCCCTCTTCCCCACAATGGAAATAGGTTCCATGAAATCCTCCTCTTTCATATCCACATCTAGATCTACCTCTTCCTCTTTGGTAACCATTGTTCTGATTACAGGATTTGTAATCATTATCTCCCTTCTGATCTTGACTGCTGCTAGCTTCTTCTTTCTTCTCATCTCATCCTCCATTTATTCTTTCACCAGTTCTTTCTCCATGACCTCTTCCTTTCTGCTTACCCTCAAACCTTCTGTTCAACTTCTCTTCAACTTTTAGAGTAAACTAGTAAGCATCCTCAATGGTACTCACCTTGACCAGACTCAAATCTTCTTGAATACTGGTTCCCAATCCATTGATGTAATGGGCTACTTTCTGCTTGTTAGCCTCATAATGGCTAGTTCTAATTGAGATCTGGTAAAAATCCTCTATATATTCTTTGACAGTTTTGCTTGACTGTCTCAAACTCTGCATTTTCCTCAATAGATCCAATTCGTAATCTGCACGAATAAAATGCCTCTTCAACTTCTCTACCATTTGATCCCATCTGGTTATCTTTACCTTTCCACTTCTATTTATTTCTAGCTGCACTTCTTTCCACCATATGCAAGCATGGCCTTTCAACTTTGTTTTTGCCAATTTGATCCACTCTGGATCTACAAACTCCTCATACTCAAAATATTCCTCCATATCATTGATCCAATCAATCAAATCCTCTGGATTGAGATTCCCAGAATACATGGAGACATCAAACTTTGGCTTCTTCTCGATCCGAGATATGGTCTTAACTAATCTGGCTTCTGTAGGATCCATTGCCTCTTCTTCATCTGATGGATCATCAACCTCCCAAGCTTCATCTTCATTATGGTGTTCTCTCTTTGGCTCAAACCCTCTATGCAACTCCTCTTGTAGGGCTTACACTTGCCTCTGTAAAACTCTAAAATATTTTTTAGGTACTACGTTTCTCCCACCACCATGGTTTATTTGTGGAGGCATCCTTCCTCGCTCTCTTATCACAACTCTTCCATAGATCCTACTATAAACTACCTCACTTTCGACGATCTACTCACATGCCCTACGCTCTTCCTAGTGCAAACTACCTCACTTTTGGAGATCTGATCACACGCTTAGGAACTCCCGCTCTTCCATAGATCCTGGTGCAAACTGCCTCACTTTCAATGATCTGTTTACACACTCAGGAACTCTCACTTTGATACCACTTGATGGGGAACCAAAAATTTTGTTCCACCCAAATCCTCAATTCTCATTCATTAAACTTGGAAAAATTTACAAAAATGGCAAAATCTACCAAATAAACTCCTTTATTCAGAAAGGTAGTTTAATATTTTTCTATTCTATTACAACATCTTTTGCCCTAGAAGGAAAAATAGCCTAACAGGTCCAGAATGACCCTCTTGCCTTCACGTCTGCAACCTGTCTCCGTAGTTTTTCAACTGTAACTCTGTCTTCGTTGTTTTTTGACCCTCCTGCATGCCTTTGCTTCCCCCTTTTAAAATTACTGGCGTGACTCTTCATTTCCATTTTTTGACCCTTTATTTCATCTCTTGTGGCTCTTCATTTTTTTGGCTTTCAAAACGTTCTGACTCTTGGTCTTCGTCTACTTTCACTGCACCTTGGTGCCACGGGCTTGTCCAGTGCTAACACTGTAGACTCTGTTTGCATGTCAACTAATGATGACGTTCAATATTCCCATCGCTCAATAACTTGCTCTATAACGTCTCCCATAACTGCCTGCCCTTTTGTCTCTTCTGGTCATGAAAATGCGACATGTCGTGATATCACGACACTTTTTCTTTCTCTCTTTCTCTCCTTGCTTTGGCTTGCGAAAATACATGTTGCTATATCGTGACACTTTTTCTTTTTGGCCTTCTTGCCCTTTGCAAGTCACAAAAATGTGACATGTCGTGATATCGTGACACTTTTTCTCTCCTGCGCCTTCTCTCCCCTTTTGGTCATGAAAATGCGACATGTCACGATATCGCAACATCTTTCCTTTTCGACTCCTCTTTCTCCTTTTTGGTCGTGAAATCATGACATATTTCCTTTCTGCCTCCTCCTCGCCTCTCGGGTCACGAAATCGTGACAGCTTTGCTCTCTTCTTTCTCTCTCTATTTTGGGTCACGAAATCGTGACATGTCGTGATATCGTGACACTTTTTTTGCTTTGCGCTTTCTCTCATCATTTGGTCACAAAAATGCGACATGTCATGATATCACGACACTTTTTGCTCCATGCCTTCTCTCTCCTTCCTGAGTCATAAAAATGTGACATGTCACGATATTGCAACACTTTTTGCTCTATGCCTTCTCTCTCCTTCCTGAGTCGCGATAATGCGACATGTCGCGATATCGCAACACTTTTTGCTCCACGCCTTCTCTCTCCTTCTTGAGTCATGATAATGCGACATGTCATGATATCGTGACACTTTTTGCTTCACGCCTTCTCTCTCCTTCTTGAGTCATGATAATGCGACATGTCATGATATCGTGACACTTTTCTCTCTTGAGCCTTCTCTCGGCTTTTGGTCGCGATAATGCGACATGTTGCGATATCATGACACTTTTCTCTCTTGAGCCTTCTCTTGACTTTTGATCGCGATTATGTGACATGTCGCGATATCGTGACACTTTTTCTACTTGAGCCTTCTCTCGGATTTTGGTCATGATAATGCGACATGTTGTGATATTGCGACACTTTTCTTCTTTGCCCGACACTTTTTCTACTTTGCTGCATTTTGCCTTTTTTTGGATGCTCCTGCATCAAGATCCATTAGCCAGGGTAGTGAGGATAGATGTCTTCTGTGGATAGAGATCCATTATCCAGAGCAGTGGAGCAATAATTATTTTAGAAGATCACCAGTCATAGCTAAGAAGAAAGGAGTTCTCATGCGGATAGATATCCATGAAATTGATTAGGGTATTGATGTCTCCTTTGGACAAAGGTCCATAAACATTGTAATAGGGAAAGTATTCCCAAGAAATTGATTGAGAAAATTTTAGTGAAATATTTTATTCGTGGAGTAGCCCACATTGGGTGAACCACATAAAATTGATGTCTCTATTGTTTGTGTGATTTGTGCATTTCTTTGATTACTGTTGTTGATATTGCTATCTATACATTTCATAATATTGATTGGGAAAGAAAAGTAAAAAGTGGTCTTATACTATTCAACCCCCCTCTTGGTATAATCTTGTGTTCTTCAATATAGATTAACATGGATTTTTACCAATAATACAACAAAATATGAGGCCCTTTATTTGGGACTTAAAAGGATAGAGGAGTTGAGCATCAAGAAGCTCCATATATTTTGGTATTCTGAATTGGTGATCAATCAAATTACTAAAAAATGTATTAGCAAGCAACATTACCTAAAATCCTATAGGAATAGGGTATAGGACCTATTAGATTCCTTTAAATCATTGAGTATTAAAGAGATTCATAGGGATCAGAATATACATGCTAATATTTTGGCTTCTATATGAGTAAACTTTTATCCGGTCTCAAAAACCATTCACAAAGTAAAATTATTTAGGTTGATGTATAGGTTGTCCATCCTTGATAAGGATACTTTATAACAAGTATTTGAAAGTGATGAACAAATAATGGATTTTTTAATTCATGAAATGAATTTTTCAGTTGACGGGTCCTCCAAAATTGAATATGAAAAATAAGAGGAAGGTTTTTTCCATCTAAAAAACAACCACATTCTTAAAGGACCGATCACCTTGAAAATCCTCTTTGATAACAGTGATCGACCAAAAGGTCATATAATGAAGGCTGAATCTAAAGGATATAAGGAAGTCCAAATATTAGAAGGAAAGAGTCTGAAGATAGGGGTAGACTGCTCAAATGAGGAAGTCTACTAGATTTAGGAATTGTGTAAAATGTGTGATGATATTATCGATGGACATGTATATAATTGAAGAACACAAGCTTATACTAAGAGGGAGGGGTGAACAGTATAAGACCACTTTTTACTTTTCTTTTTAATTCAATAGTATGCAGTGTATAGACAGTAGTATCAATAGCAGTAGTCAAGCAATGCACAAAACACCATACACAATAGAGACACCACATTTTACGTGGTTCACCCAATGTGGGCTACTCCACAGAGAAAATATTTTACTAAAAAATTCTCAATCAATTTCTTTGGGAATATCTCCCAATTGTAATGTTCATGGATCTCTATCCAAAGGAGATGCTGATACCCTAATCTCAATTTTGTGGATCTCTTCCATAGGAGAACTCTTTCCCCTTATGCTCTGGCTAGTGATATTCTAGAAGACTCTATCTCTCTGCTACACTGACTAGTATATCTCTCTCCACTTGAAGACTCCTCACTCAAATGTCTTCAATTGTGGTAGTTTTTGAATATCTATCCACAAATAATCTATCCTTTGTACTCTATTACCTCCAAATATCTATCAATAGGCTCACTTAGAACCTACTCAATAGACTCACTCAGAACCTGCTCAACAAGCTCACACAGAACTTGGCCAAATATGCTCAACAAGGTCACACAGAACTTGTCCAAATATGCTCAACAAGCTCACACAAAACTTGTCCAAATATTCTCAACAAGCTCACACAAAACTTGTTCAAATATGCTCAAAAATCTCACCAAGAACTTGGCCAAATCTGCACTAGCAAGCTCACCAAGAACATGCCCAAATATGTTCTAGCAAGCTCACCAAGAACTTTCTCAATAATTCAATCTCATAGAAGCATAAAGAGAATTGTTAGAGACTCAATATGTTCAACAATCAAATACCAACCTCAAATCAAATCAATTTTATAGAAGCATAAAGATATTTTTTAGAGAATCAATATGTTATATCCTCAAATATCAATCTCAACTCAAATCCATAATATAGAATGGTTTGTTTCATGGAACTTGAACAACCACTTCACACAATCACTTGACTAGGCTCAAACAATTTTTCTCAACCAACTACCACAAAGAACAACTATTTCTTACAAAACCTAGTCCAAGCATGTATCAACCAACTCAAATATTTCCAAAAATGCTCAACCACAAATCTCACATAACAATGATACTCATGTTTTTCTCAAACCCTATCTTAGGTTTTTCACACTACTAATGGCTTCAACAACAATGCTTATAAAAAAAGGTTTAATAGCAACTCTCAACCTAGAAAACCTTGAGACATTCAACCAACTACTTTTGAAAAGGAAACCACAATTAATCCTTTTCTCTCCAATGATATTTCAGAAATGAACCACCATAAACAATCAATAGGATAATGTGCCCATACCTTTTATGAAGAAGAAGTCTTTTGGTTGTCCACAAAGTTTATCTCACTCAACACACTTTCTTTTTCAAATTTCAACAAGGATTAGATATCTTGATTAATAATACAATAATAACATCTAAATAACACCTTATTACTCCTACTCAATAACATACACCATGTCACTTCATAAATGAATTGATCTCTTTTGAAAAATAACAAAGCAACCTTCACTTTTGAGCCTCTTTACAAAATCAAAAATATCTCTTTACACACATCTTATTTCTCCCCCTAAGCAATTTAATCAAATAGCCCTTGAAATAATATTTCCAACGATATATAATATGATATACTTTAAAAAATTAAATCATCAAAAATCTCACTTTTTCTAAACATGAATCACAACCCTTATTCCTCCTAGGGCACTTTAGAAAAATAAAATATATTTAAAAATTATTAACTTGCCTCTGTCCCTGATGGGATTAAATCTCGTGACCTTGCTTGCTTAGCACTTTAACCACAACCAACCTACCATTGGGCCACATGCTCTCACATGCTCAAAAGGAGCACACAACAAAAACTTATGCCGTGAATATATGTGCCCTTCGAAAACAAAATGCGCTTCACGCGTTTCAACACAACAAAACATCTCCAACAAGAATCAAACATAGGACCTCCTGCTTCGCACACAACACACAAAAAACTAGGCCAAGGAGGCCTATATGTTTGGCTTTACTCCACAATAGTCTCTTCAACGAATGCGAAAATTGTAAGCCTTTTAAAACCCTTTTGACACACACTTCGACACACAATGTGCATGCTCTTTTACCATTCGAATCCAAATATCAAATCGAGTGCTTATGGAAATAAATTGAAACTTTGGGTATATATATATGTATTTCCTCCTCCTTTCCTTTGACGTCGGTGCTATAATTTAAATATTATTTTTATACCTTTTCTTTTCTTTGACGCCGGCGCTATAAATTAAATTTTAATTTAAATTTTAAATAATTTAAAATTTAAACTTATATATTTAAAATTAAATATCTCCATCACCGGGGAACGTTTTTCGATGAAACAAAAAGCCAAACTAGGTTTTAAACATATGATCAAACTTGCCCAAGTCCTTATCCTCTTTGATATAACACTTACTTCCAAAAATATTGAAGTAGTTTACTATGGGAGGTCTTCCTTTCCAAAACACATATGGAGTCTTATGTTGCTTTGTTATAACTTGAGCTATATTCATAACATAGGCTGCTATACTTATTACTTCCTTCCAAAACCCATATGAGATTCTTGATTCATTTAGCATTGCTCTGACCATATTCTCAAGAGTTCTATTCTTTCTTTCTACTACTCCATTTTGCTGAGGATTCTTGGCTGTTGAGTATTATTTTTTGATTCCATGTTCTACACAAAACTCAATTAATTCTATAGATATGAATTCCCATCCTCTATCTGATCGCAAACACTTGATATTCTTTGCTGTTTCATTTTCTACCGTTTCTTTGAATAATTTGAAATGCTCAAATGCCTCTGATTTTTCTTTAAGAAAAACAACCCAATTCATTCTAGAATAATAATCTATGAACAACATGAAGTAGCTTTCACCCTGCAAGATTTTGGTTCTCATAGGACCACATAAATTAGTATGAATCAATTCTAAAACCTTGGAAGAGGAATACTATTTTTCCTTGAAACTTGATCTTGTCTACTTTCCATACTGACACTGTGTACAAATTGTATTTGGAGGTCTTTTTATCTTTGGTAGATCTCTGGCAATTTGTTTGTTGCTTATCCTTAATATGTTGTCAAAGTTCAAATGACACAACCTTTATGCCATAATCAACTTTCTTTTTCTTGAGATAGAAGACATTTTCCCTTTTTATTTCACTGAACATATAGATATTGTTATTGGTTCTTCCTGCATTTGCAACAAGCTTCCCTATTGTTTCCCTGATTTTGCATCCTGTAGAGGAAAAAGTAATTGTGTACCCTTGATCACAAAGTTGACTTACACTCAGTAGATTGTGTTTTAGACTCTCAATATAGAGTACACCCTATATAGTAGTTTTTCCATCATCCAAACTTAAAGTTCCTCTCCCTTGGATTTTAGCTGAATCATTATCACCAAATCTCACAGATCCGTTGTTCCTCTTTAGAGAAATGAACTTTTCTTTATACCTAATAATATGACTAGAGAACCCACTATCAATATACCATCTATCCATCTTATAACCTAGTATAATCTGCCTTCATATTGTTAGTATTTCTAAAGGAACATGCTTTGATACCAATTAAAGAACACAAGCTTATACTGAGAGGGGGGGTGAACAATATAAGACCACTTTTTACTTTTATTTTTAATTCAATATTATGCAGTGTATAGACAATAGTATCAATAGCAATAATCAAGCAATGCAAAAAACACCATACACAATAGAGACACCATAGTTTGCGTGGTTCACCCAATGTGGGCTGGTCCATAGAGAAAATATTTTACTAAAACTTTCTCAATCAATTTCTTTGGGAATCCTTCCCAATTACAATGTTTATGGATCTTTGCCCAAAGGATATGTTGATCCTCTAATCTCAAGTTTGTGTATCTCTTCCACAAGAGAACTCTTTCCCCTTCTTCTCTGGCTAGTGATCTTCTAGAAGACTCTATCTCTCTGTTGCACTGACTAGTGGATATCTCTCCACTTGAAGACTCCTCACTTAGATATGTCTTCAATTATGCTAGCTATTGGATATCTATCCACTAAGACTCTATCCTCTATACTCTATCACCTCCAAATATCTATCAATAGGCTCACTCAAAACCTGCTCAATAGGCTTACTCATAACATTCTCAACAATCTCACACAAAACTTGTCCAAATCTGCTCAACAAGCTCACACAGAACTTGTCCAAATCTACTCAAAAATCTCACACATAACTTGCCCAAATCTACTAAATAAGCTCACACAGAACTTGTCCAAATATTCTCAACAAGCTCACACAAAACTTGTTCAAATATGCTCAACAAGCTCACCAAGAAATTTCCCAAATCTGCACTAACAAGATCACCAAGAACTTACCCAAATCTGCTCTAGCAAGCTCACCAAGAACTTGCTCAATAATTCAATCTCATAGAAGCATAAAGAGAATTGTTATAGAATCAATATGTTCTATACTCAAATCTCAATCTCAAATCAAATCAATATTATAGAAGCATAAATATAATTGTTAGAGACTCAATATGTTCTATCCTCATATCTCAATCTCAACTCAAATCCATAATATAGAATAGTTTATTTCATGGAACTTTAACAACCACTTCACACAATCACTTGACTAGGCTCAAACAACTCTTCTCAACCAACTACCACAATGAACAACTCTTTCTTACAAACCCTAGTCCAAGCATGTATCAACCAACTCAAATGTTTCCAACAATGCTCAACCACAAATCTCACATAACAATGATACTCATGTTTTTCTCAAACCCTATCTCAAGTTTTTCACACTACTAATGGCTTCAAAAACAATGCTTATAAAACAAGGTTTAATAACAACTCTCAACCTACAAAAACTTAAGACATTCAACCAACTACTTTCGAAAAGGAAACCACAATTAATACTTTTCTCTCGAATGATATTTCAGAAATCAACCACCATAAACAATCAATAGGAGAATGTGCCCATACCTTTTATGAAGAAGAAGAAACCTTTTGGTTGTCCACAAAATTTTTCTCACTCAACACACTTTATTTTTTAAAATTTTAACAAGGGTTAGAGATCTTGATTAACAACACAACAATAAAATCCAAATAACACCTTATTACTCCTACTCAATAACATACACCATGTCACTTCATAAATGAATTGATCTCTTTTGAAAAAGAACAAAGCAACCTTCACTTTTGAACCTCTTTACAAAATCAAAAATATCTCTTTACACACACATTATTTCTCCCTCTAAGCAAGTTAATAAAATAGCCATCGAAATAATCTTTCCAAGGATATATAATATGATACACTTTCAAAAATTAAATCATCAAAAATCTCACTTTTTCTAAACATGCATCACAACCCTTATTCCTCTTAGGGCACTTCAGAAAAATAAAATATAATTGAAAATTATTAACTTGCCTCTGTACCTGATGGGATTCGATCTCGTGACCTTCCTTGCTTAGCGCCTTAACCATAACCAACCTACCATTGGGCTACACACCCTCACGTGCTCAAAAGGAGCACACAACAAAACCTTATGCCATGAATATATGCGCCCTTCAAAAACAAAACGTGTTTCACGCGTTTCAACACAACAAAACATCTCCAACAAGAATCAAACACAGGACCTTCTGCTTCACACACAACACACAAAAAACTAGGCCAAGTAGGCCTATATGTTTGGCTTTACTCCACAATAGTATCTTCAACAAATGCAAAAATTGTAAGCCTTTTAAAACCCTTTTCACACACACTTCGACACATGATGTGCAGGCTCTTTTACCATTCGAATCCAAATATCAAATCGAGCACTTAGGGAAATAAATTGAAACTTTAGGAATATATATATGTTCTCCTCATTTCCTTTGATGTCGGTATTATAATTTAAATATTAGTTTTATGCCTTTTCCTTTCTTTGATGTCGACGCTATAAATTAAATTTAAATTTTAGTTTTAATTTTAAATTTAAATTTTAAATAATTTAAAATTTAAACTTAAATATTTAAAATTAAACATCTCCATCACTAGGGCACCTTTTTCGATGAAATGAAAAGCCAACCTGGGTTTTAATAAAAACCCATTTCAAATCTGCCATCCATGGTTTTAAATAAAACCTTTTATTTTGCCTACCTTGGTTTTCACAAAAACCCTGTATATATCCATGCTCTCCAAAATATCATAAATGCTCATTTATGAAATTATTTAACCACTAAAACTCAATGTGATCCATGTGACATCAATGATCCATGTGACATCAATGAAAACATAAAATCACTCAAATTTCCAACAATAATAAGGATTTGATTCAACATACTATTAAACTGAATCTTTATGCAAAGCCCTTTCGACAAAAACAAAGACCAATGAACCCAAAAATAGAAGCTCTAATGAAACAAGAGTTTCTAAAATTATTGAATGCCAAGATAATCTATCCTATTAATCATTCTACTTGGGTAGCTAACCTAGTTTCGATCAGAAAGAAGAATGGAGATATTAGGCTCTCCGTATATTTTTGCAACCTAAATAAATTTTCTCTAAAGGACCACTATCCTCTACCACAAATAGATCGGATATTGTATATAGTGGTAAAAGCAAAACATTTCTCATTACTGGATGACATTTTAGGAGTCAATCAAGTTTGGGTCAAAGATGAAGATCAACATAAGAATACATTCACCACTAAATGAGGAATATTTGCATATTAAAGGATGCCATTTGGCTTATCTAATGCTGGTATGATATTCCAAAGAGCAATGAATCTAACATTTGGTGAAGTATTCAATAAAGTAGTTGTTATCTATTTAGATGAAATGAATATATTTTCTCATAAAAGGTAGGATTATGTGAAGCATCTCCAACAAATATTTTAGAAATACAAAGAACTTGGAATATAATTAAATCCAAAGAAATCAATATTTGTGGTACAAGAAGGTAAACTCTTGGGACATGTTATGTGAAAACCAAGGCTTGCTATAGACCTAGACAGGGTCAATGCTATTTTAGAATTATCAATACCCATGAACAATAAGGCACTTTAGTATTTCTTTGGGTAGATAAAATTTGTGCAAAATTTTGTGTCTGACTTTGCATAGATAGTCAATACCATGACTCAAATGCTAAAAAACAATGTTGAGTTCAAGTGGATGGATGATCGAAAAGATGTTTTTATGAATATTAAGGAAGCCATTTCACGGGCCCTAGTTCTCATCAACCCGGATTATTCTAGAGACTTCATTTTATATACCTTTGGAGTAGAAGAAATCTATGTAGCAGTATTTACGTAGAAGGGGGATGATGATAATGAGCGACCAATCACATTTCTTAGCCAAAATCTACATGATCATGAATAAATATACAATTTTATAGAACGAGAAGTATATGTTGTTATGAAATCCCTTAAGAAATTCATATTTTTATCTCAAAAATTAAAATAGTGGTGTATGTGGTACACCCATATGTTAGAATTTTTGTAATCCGAGGAGAATGTTGTGATAAAAAGGATAATTGGACAACAAAGATGCCAAAATTTGATGTGAAAATTTGACCAACAAAGTTGGTCAGGGGGCGAGCACTTTGTCAACATTTTGTAGAAGCAGCAATAATAAATTCCAACCTATCTATAGAAGCAGTATATAGTTAAGAAAAAAAAAAAAAGAGAAGGCATCTAACTCATGGATAATCCATTTGACTTCTTACTTTAACTCTGGAAAGTGCCTGGAAATATTAACATCTCACACGGATATAAGTTGTAGGTTAGAAAATATACATTGGTGAATAACACCCTCTATATAAAAAAAAAAATTATGGCATGTTTTACCTCAAGAAAAGGTAAGGGAGCTACTAGAATAATTTTATTATGGAGTTACAAGTGTCAAATTTTTACATGAAAGGAGAAGCACTATGCCATACCTTTAAAGAAAATAATAGCAGAATAACCTTTTCAACAATGGGGGCTAGATTTTATTGGTGTTATAAACCCCAATTAATCAGATGGTCATAGATATATTCTTACAATAACATACTACTTTACTAAGTGGACCAAATATGACATAACTAAACAAGCTGACCAGTAGATAGTCATTGAATTAAAAATATTGATCACTAGATTTGAGATCCAAACTACTATTTTCTTATACAATGGATTTTATTTTATAGGATCCAAAACAATGGAATTTTCTAGGATATATGAGATATATTGGAATGCAACCTCAAACTACTATCCATAAGGTAATGGCCTAGCAGAATCTTCAAAGACAAATTTATTGAGAATTATTAAAAAAAACATTGAGCAGAATTCAAGAAGCAAGCACCTTCTACTAAATAAAGCATTATGGATGGAAATGATAACTCCAAATAAGTCCCTGGCAACATATTCTTACTCTCTAGTGTACAGCAAAGAAGTTGTCCTTCCTATTAATTGTGAACTCTCAGCATTGAAGTTTCTATAATAAATGGATGATAAAAAAAGTTCCCATCAATTGAAAAAAAAACTAGTGCAACTAATGCAACTAAGGAAGAGTGAGAAAATGCATTTTATAATGTGACCCAGCATCAAAATATGGCCAAGAAATGATTTGATAAGAAAGCTAAATCAAAATAATTTTCCAAAGGTGATCTTGTACTTAGATGGGATGTAAATCTGGCCAAACCAGGGGCTCATGATAAATTTGATTCATTCTAGACCAAGCCACATCTCATTGAGGAATGTAAAACCTAAAATACATACCAATTAAGGGATTTGGAGGGCAATATGATGCAAATCCTAGTGAATGGGAAATACCTAAAATACTATGTATGGTCTACATTTAGTAGTTGTATAAGTATGTACATATGTTTTTATTTCACTTTGTATAGAAGTAGAGTGTAATTTGCCTTTTTTGTATAGCTAAGATTCATGAGCCTTTCTGGTGCCCCAAGAAGTCTCTTCAGGTATGATATTAAATTTTATAAGTGGAAAAAAATGGAAAACATTCAATTAAGGCAAGGATCCTAAAACCCCATCCCAGGCAAGGACAAAAAAATAGGAACAGTATGAATGAAAAGTGGAACTCAAAATGCCATTCAATCAGGAAAAGAAAATGGAATTATGGCCAACAACTGTCAATAATCAAGAAGAAGTGTGCACAGGGGTAATGTAATATTAATTCTCTCATTCGTCAGAAGGATTGATGATCGAATTAGAAAGAGTGGTCAATATATAATTTCATGTGTACAAATGGCTAGTGCTCTGTTCTAATAATATTGATAGGAAGACCATGGGCACATACATCAAGTGGCTCTAACACACATAATGGCCAAAAAATGGCATGGTCATCCAATTGGTGCCTATCAATAAGGCACATTAATAAAAAATGTGGTGAAAACACATTCTTTAGATGAAATTATGCATGTGTAATAAATAAAAGGACAATGAAGTATGAAGCAAGATCAGCCTAGTAAAATAGTGATCCAACTATTTTTAGAAGAATATGTGCTCACATAAATCCTATCATTGGCCCAAGGTTCGTAATACAAAAAGGGTTGGTAAGGAAAGTCTGAGAATAATCTTGCACTTCATACGGGATTTACGTTAGAGAAAGTGGGATTCTATGCAATGGCCCTGATAACTAATCCCCTCGACCCTAAATTTTTGATAATATAAAAAGGTGATGTTAGTAAAAAATTTAGGATGATGCAGTTTCTACTAAGTATTGTTCATTCTCTAAAGAAATAATGTGGTTGATAGCTAATAAGCTTCAAACGTTTTGAATCGTATAGTTCTTGTGATTAAGAAAAGAGTTGTGCAGAATGTCTAAGGTAAAGCACAAGAAGAAGTTGGAGAACTCGTTTAAGGGAATTATGAACACATGCATCACTATAAAGGCCAAAGAAAAACTATCATGAATCAAAATGAAGCAAAAGGTAAAATAAATTAACTCCAATATTTTTGGGGTAGCTCCATGGAATATGTAATTGGTGACATTCTTGCCGATTGTTGTGCATCCCTATCCCGAGCTAGTGGACACCATAGCTAAATTTTATAATGCTAGTATAGGGATAATCAGAGGGTAATGTGGATGACTTGTATTTCAAGTAACTACTCAGAATATTAGAAAAGCCTTTGCAACCCTAAAGCCCTCTCTTGAAGATGTATCTATTAAACACCTTATTTTTATTAAGAAAAAATCCAAAGAGAAAATCTTGTAGAGAATGGCCCAAAATCTTGGATGATGGAAGTATTATTCTTGAGAATATTACCTAAGTATTATTTAGAGAGGACATGGCAATTAGCAAAATTCAAGGAAGACCTTCATCCAATCTTGAGCTTGATGGCTATAGATCAAGGTGCTAAAATAGATAAAATAATATTCCTAGAGCAAATAGCTTTGGTGCATGTTGGGTTAAGGGCTCATAGGTAAATAAATCTATATTGGGCCGAATTTTTGGCCAATAACATGAGAAGGCATTTAAGAGAATATTAGTCTAAGCAAAGTATGAAATTTTATTTTTCCTCTTACTTGGCCTAGTTATTTCTTTTCTTTATGCCTAGGACAACACATTCTGTGCAAAATGCAGAGGATGGTCCTGCCTAGTAGTTGACTAGATGTATTTTCTTAGGATAATCTAGTCCTATCTATAATTTAACAAGAGTTTACTTGGTCCAGCATTAGCATATGTTTATGGTAGTTTTCCTTGTTTGTATAAGAGAGTTGTGCAATTTTTAAGGACAAGATATCTTGAAGTAGGGGATTGGTATTTTCTAGTAGAAGGGACATGTATAAAATTGTATGACTTATTTTATTTCCTCTCTCATTCTGTACTATATAATAGGTTGGATATTTGTCCTTGAAATTTTTACGTAAGCTATTGTAGTAGAGGATAAGCATGGTCAAGGAGCGCAGAAGAAATTAATTTTTTAGTTTCTTGTATCTTATACCCCCATTAGTAATCCCTTTAGAGACCAGTCTACATATCTAAAATTAGATAATAAGTTGTACACTTTGGGTCTTGAAATAATGCATCCTTACTGGTATTATGATCCTAATGGTGTCATTAAAATAAATTTCACCAGCAATGTCAAACCTCGACCATTCAAACATCAGGAAAATAAGTTAAATTCAGGTATTCTGTGATTCAAAATTATCCTAGAGGATTGACTAGTTTTATTTACCTGATTTGAATTCCATAAGAACCCACCATGGAGGTCCTCATACCCATACAAGAGGGTGTTTTACCTTGAAGGAAACCCTGATCAAAGAATAAAAAACACTTTCTTTTAGTGAGTTGGATAGCAAAAGGGTTGGGACGATGACAAGAAGGTAGAATAATGGTGGATAATGAAGTGTGAGAAGGATGAACTCAAGGAAATCCTCTCAATAATGGTAGAAATAAAATTTAACATATAATTTAGGGTTCACATTGACTAGTGGTGAGAAAGAAAGGATGATAATATTTTTCTAGAAGTCTTGAAAATTTTGATCCTGTGGAGCGTGTCATAGGAGGAAGTAGTAATTATCAAGAGGGAGATAAGGAACTAGAGGGCCCACGTTCTTAAGAAGAATATGGTGATGTGGTCCATGGGGTGCAAATTGAACCTAAATTCTCTTCCTCCCATAAACCATAAAGTAGTAGGAGAATGAGGTCTAGTAAAACCCTTCAAAAGACTTGTCATTCATCTTAGTCCTCTCCTCAAAAATTAGTGTAGAGTGGAAATAAAAGGACCCACTCAAGTCTAGTTGTTGTGAAAGAGTAGGATCTAGGGCACAAGCATTAGAGACTATAATATAAGGTGGTGCAAGTGAAGAAATCAAGAGCATCAGTACATCATTCCAAAGAGAGTCAAAAGAAGAACAACTTCTTTTGTAGGTACAACTCAGCACCAGTTCTCCAAATCAAGATCCTCCCAATATTCCATTGAATCATCCTCTCCTTTCACTGATGTTACCCTATATTCTAAAATAATTCTAGCCATAAGGCGTATGACTGAAAAGGATTTTCCTAAACCTTCATCATTGCTTTCTCCATTTTCTGGTCCTTCACCAGATCTTTCCCCCAATCTATCAGAGGTATCCATCCCCATGTCCTTTTATTATCCATAAGTTCCTCCTGCATTCTTTGTCACCCCTCCACCTCCTTCACAAATATTGTTCCAATAATTCTTCATTTCATCAATTTTAGTTAGTATGAAAGCCATGAGTCAGTCAACTAGTCCAAACCAGGAACAAGCATTGGCAGCACTTCTTTTATCTCCCTTATCCTCTATTATGTCTATTCCACTTATGTCTCAAGAGATAGAAAAAGAAGAGCGAGAAATATTCAAGTGTGTGTATATGGTGAGATACAACCAAAATAAATGGGTAGAAGAGCAATTGTAGTAGAAGCATCAAATTCAGGAAGAGGCTACCATGACGGTTCTACATGAGCTTGACCCGATTGAGGAAAAACAACATAAGGAGATCGGTAAACCCAGAGTTAAGAAAGTAGAAGTAGAAATGAAATATGATGATTATAAATTTGAATGACTCACTAGGCACATTGATAATATCCCATCTATTGAAGTATTGAAAGCATCACATGTGAACTTTGATACTTTGTATATCAAAGTAAAGAATACTAAAAAGAAGATGAAGGCAGTAGAGAAAAAGTTGGAGAACTTTGAGGCTCAGTATCATCGGGTATAGTAAAAAATTATGACCATTGAAGGTAGAAATAAGATGTTGAGTGATACATTGAACAAAGCTCCCTCACCTGAGTTACTGCAGTAAAAGGAGGACGAGATTATTAAACTCAAACATGAATTGCTGGAAATGAATAGTAGGTTGAAGCAATGTGATGAGTGCTAAAACAACATGTATTTTATGCAAGTTTTATTTATTTCTTATCTATAATTTATGAAAATTAATGTATTTTTATGATCATTTTATCTTATGTATGTGATTAATGAATGAATTAGATTCTTAATGAAAAAGTGAATTATGCATATATTTTACACAAAAGTGTGCAAGTTCTGTGTGTTTTTGGTAGTAGAACGATCACATGCAATACTGCAGTAAAATATAGGTCAGACATTGAAGGAAGGATGAACTAGTCTTGTGCAAATATACTGAGGAGACACTTGGATGTATGCTATGAAAAGGTGCTACAAAAACCTGGAAAAGTCTACAAAAAACTTGTTTCGTATAATAAACATGCCACATATGCTATAACTTGGTCAAATGCCACATGGGCAGTGGGAGAATCAAACATGGATGAGTTCAAATGCCACATGGGATGACTCATAATTATTTATTTGGGCATATAAATTTTTTATGATATTTTTTATAAAGCTACGTGTATGCTTATAATAAATATATCATTTCCTAAATAAAAGGATAAAGTTATTGGAATAAGTCTAAATTAGTGGTTATGTTGTATTAAGTCTAAATTAGAGGTTATGTTGTTACATAGTTGTTGGAATAAGTCTAAGTTAGTAGTTATGTTGTTATGTAGTTGTTGGAATAAGTCCAAATTAAGTGATTATGTTGTTACGTATTTTTAGAAGTCCAACTTGGATTCATTCAATGTGTAACAAAGAGAAGTTGTAGCTTCTCTCATAAAGAGCATAATATAAAGCTATAAATTAAAAATCTCTTTATGTTAGAAAAATATAGATACACAAGAAAGAACGAATAATATTTCTACAACAATTTTACATTGTATGAGTCATGCATATTGGAATAAAAGAATATAGTTAGCATCATTTTCTTTCTCCTATGAGTATGGTAAAATTGTTCTTTTTCTTCTTTATGTTCTGCTTTCTACTATAAGCTTTATTTTATTTTCCTGCAACCATGAAATAATTAGCATTAGATTAATTTAATGAAATAGTTTACTGAAGTTAAAATAGAGTAGATAAATGGGAAGGGGTTAATACTAACCTTCTAGAGGTAGGGCCCACTCCGAAAGGTTAGTCCCTAAATCTCTTCCCCCACTAACACGGTAGATAAAATTAGAACATAGAGTAAAATTAGAACATAAAATTTATTAAAATTACATATCATAAAAATATAGAATACATTAGATAAATAATGCATTAGTAAATCATTACATGGATCCACATTAGACTAATTCATAATTGCATTAAATGTAATTTCACTTCAATTTCATTTCTTGCAGAAAATTTTTTGCAAATGAGACTAAGGAAATGGAATAAATTCAGATGATTAAGGATTGTGGAATAATCTATATGGGATTTTTTGTTCTTTAAATCTAACCTGGATTAACCCGGATTGACAAATTTAAATGTAAGCAACTACAACTAGATATTTTGGCACCATTGTTGGGGAGAGAAGTGTCGTAATTTTTAATCAAAAACTACTTGTTGTGCAGGAAGAAAGGCTTACTTGTATGTGGTAAGAGGTATGAGTCCTTGGTATGCATATGAGTTAGAGTGGCACAAGAATTCCCAACAATCCCCTTTGTTTGACGTTATCAGGTTCTTTTTTCTTAGGATCATTTTACTGCTTTTGTAGTTAATATTTGATTTTAACAATTTTCATTTCAGAAAATTTCTAAGCATTGGGTGGTTGTTATTGCTTGCTTTGGTTTGGGTTCTCTAACCTGTGGAAACAAGAAGTAGGTGTGATTGAGTGACACAATCATAATGAAATGTTCCTAAATAATCAAAGAAGTAACAATAATTTAACCTTTTATTTCAGCAATTTTTATTTCTAGCAATTTCCAAGCATTAGGTGATTGTTATTACTTGCTTTGGTATGAGTTCTCTGACCTATGGAAATAGGAAGTAGGTATAATTGAGTGACAAAATCATAGTAAAATGCTCCTAAATAATCAAAGAAGTAACAACAATTAAACCTTTTATTTTAGAAATTTTAGTTCTAGCAAAATTTACTTTTTAAGCAATATTTTATTTTACTTTACTGTGCTAATATTAGTAGTGTAGATTCATTGTCCGTGAATTGCACCTAGTTTTAGTAATAGTAGGATTGTTTTAGAAATTAAAAAATTATATTTTTCTCTTACTGTGCTAAGATTAGTTGTATATATTCACTGTTCGTGAATCACACCTACTTTTAGTAACAGTAGGATTGTTTTAGAAATAAAAAATTATCTTTCTCTTACTATGCTAAGATTAGCCATTTAGATTCATTGTCCATGAATTGCACATAGTTTTAGTAACAGTAGGATTTTTTTAGAAATTATGAATTTTATCTTTCTTTTACTGTGCGAATATTGGTTGTATAGATTCACTGTCCATGAATCACACCTAGTTTTAGTAATAGTAGGATTGCTTTAAATTATCAACAAAAATAAAACAAAAACAGAACAAAAAAAAAAGAGGATATATATATCGAAACTATTAAAAAAAAAACATAAGTAAAAATTTCTGATGGTGGATAGTTACATTATTTGTTTTACATTTAAAAACCTTAGGAATTTTTTGGTAGAACAAGAAATTACTCTACTGGGAAAGAGTAAGTTCAATTAGATCAAAAGAGTTAGGTATTTTAAATAAAAATAAATAAATAAATCAATAATAATAATAATAAACTATAAATGGGAAAAACTACTCTACTGGGGTTTTATGAAGAAAAACTACTCTGCGGGGATGACAGTAACTTTTAGAGGAGGTATGAAAAATTGGAGGAATGTCGTGATGGCATCGGGTCCGGCACATAGAGTGCATGCTCGTGATATTTTTTTATCTAAAAATGATGGAAGGGATTCCAGTGCATTTCGGGAACCGCTTGTTAAAGAACAATGGATTTTTGGAACGATGTGAAGCCAGGCCAGTTCTAGTGGTTCAACCATACTCAATGGCGAAAGATGTGGAGTATCTAACAAAACATGCCCTTATTGGAAAATTTTTGGGCATCCGAATTTCTCTCCCCTTTGTGGAGGCTTGGGTCAGGAAGACTTGGAATCCTGAAGGCGATGTGGAGGTGATGCTGAGTGTGAACAACTATTTTATGGTGGTTTTCTCTTGTATTGCAGATCGTAACAAAGCATTTGAAGGGAGTACTAATTTCTATAACCAATTGGGAATCTTTCTTAAACCCTGGCATGTGGGTTTCAATCCATAAGATGAGTGACTATCACGGGTGGGTTCCAGTATGGGTGTGACTTCCATGGCTCCCATTGGAATTCTGGAGAACTGATATCTTGCATAAGATTGCCCTTATGCTTGGGAAGTCGATTGGACCGTCACAATAGACAATGGATAAAAAGGTAATATTTGTTGCTCGTATTTGCGTTGAAATTGACTTAAATAATCCTATTCCAGATTCTATTGAAATACAATTTGGATCAATTACATGGGTTCAAAAACTTGACTATGAAGCTCTTCCATTTCGTTGTCGGATTTTCCGTGAATATGACCACCTTAAAAGAAAATTACCTAAGTTTTTCTTGCATGTGGCTTCAAATCCTAGGCCCTCTTAGTCTGGACAAAGTTTGGATAAAGGAAAATCCTCGATAAAGGAAGGGGAACGGGATAAGGAAGGTTTTGTTCCAGTAAAATCCCAAAACAAAGGACGAAGGGCAAACAAAGACCTTAAGGATAGCTAGCCAGATGCTCTACTCAACCATTTTGAAATATTATATGATCTTGATCAGTACATGGAGATACCTGAAACATCGCTACTTGATGCAAATACAACAAGGTCGAATCAAATATCTCTTCTTGAGGGAGAACTTAAGGAATCATATCTAGGGGTTTAAATGAAGAACAGAGGGATTTGGATCTAAGTATAGGGGACATGGTTGGGTCTAGCCCTATAAGGAAAACTATTTTGGAAAGTGGTACAGATTTAGTTATGCCCTCTCCTACTCAAGCATTGATGTAGTCATCCTTGGACTGCAAAACTCCTACGGTGTTGGGATTACAGCAGAAAATAATTAAAAAAAGTTTTTCGGATAAGAATATGAAGGTGGGTCGGAAGAAGGACCAGGATAAAATTAAGTTAATGGAGGAGACTTTGATGAAGTTAGGATTGGTGAGAACATTGGACTCCCATTTTTATAACCCCCAAAAATGATTATCCTCTCATGGAATGTAAGGGGGTTGAATAGCATTCCCAGACAAAAAGTTTTTTGTGATTTGGTTTGTGTGCATTCTCTGAATGTGGTGTTTATTAAGGATACTAAATTGGCTATTGATAGTATGTTAAATATTGCTCCCAAGTTGTGGTTAAGGGGGTAATACCAGTGTATTGGTGCATGTGGATATGCTGGTGGCGTTGCTTGTTTATGGGATTTGGTTAAGCTATCACCTCTTGGATTTCTAGAAGATGGTCTATTGCAATGGTCGGGCATGATAATGAATCTGGTGAAATCATCCTACTTAAAAATGTGTATGCTCCTATTGATTACAATGGTAAAGTGAATTTGTGGAAGCACATTTGCTTTGTGCAAAGTTTTGTTCCCCTATACCCATGGATTTTGGCTGGAGACTTCAACTCTATCACTTGTCTAAAGGAGAAATGTGGTGGGGTGGACCATCTCGAGCCTTTTTATTCTATCTTAAGTGCTCATATCTAGGCCCAAAAATTTGTTGACATCAATATAGATAATGGGATATTTACTTGGCACAATAGAAGGTGTGGGGAAGCTTCCATATCAGAGAGACTAGATAGATTTTTGATATCTAGTTATTGGATAGGTAATAACAGAGGTGCTAGTTTTGTGATTATGGAGGGTAGGTGATCTGATAATTGGCCTATCAAACTCTCTGCTTTGGAGTTAGGGCAAAAAATAATTTCTCCTTTAAGTTTCAACTTATGTGGCTTCGTGATCCTAAGCTTCATGATTTCATTCGAGGCTGGTGGACCACTGGAAAACCTCCTTATGACATAACTATGTATTCCTTTATGAAGCGACTACAATTTGTAAAACATAAATTGAAGAGATGGAATAGACTAAATTTTGGTAACCTTTCCTTGGATAAGTTGGCAACTATTAGGAGGATGGAAGAAGCTTCAAGGAAGATTAGAGATCAGGGATTCACGAAGGAGCTTCTTATTAAGGAATCTGAGGCTACAAAAAACCTTGTTGAATGGGAACTAAGGGAAGAATCTTTTTGGAAAAAAAAAGCTCGAGTAGATTGGCTTCAGGAAGGGGATAGAAACACAACCTTCTTTTATAACTCAGTTATGGCTTATCGTAATGGTAACCTTATTACCTCTCTTGTGAATTCTCAGGGTGCTCCGCTCTCTTATTTGAGGGACATATCAGAAGATACTAAGAGGTATTTTTACTTTCTCTTCAAGTAGGACTCCCTATCAGATGATGAGAATAAAAAGCTTATACTAAAATGTATTCCAGTGATTATTTCTATAGAGATGAATGAGCACTTGATGGGTCCAATTTCCCTTGAGGAGTTAGAAAATGTTGTATTCAATATTAAAAAAAGGAAAAGCCCTAGGCCCAAATGGATTCCCGATTGAGTTTTATCAAGTTTTTTTGGGATTTAATCAAATTTGATATTTTGGAGGTGGTCCATGAGTCCCAAAAGTACAAACATATGCTAAGGGCCCTAAATGCTACCTTTGTAGTGCTTATACCCAAAAAAAAGGGAGCAAATTCCTTGGATATGTTCAGGCCTATTACTCTCTACAATATTGTGTATAAGATCATCACAAAAATTATTGCTGAGAGGCTGAAGATATGGTTGAGAAAAATCAACTCTGAGGAGCAAGGAGGGTTTGTTGCTGGTCAAAAAATATTGGATGGGTTTGTTATTGCTACAGAAGCTATTAACTCGATGGAAAATTCTAAGGAGAAAACTATGTTCATTAAGTTGGACATGGCCAAAGCCTATGATCGGGTCAGATGGTCCTTTCTTCAAAAAGTTATTGCTGCTTTTGGATTTGAGGAGGAATGGATTAGATGGGTGATGAGTTGTTTTTCTTCTTCCACATTCTCTGTTCTTGCTAATAATGAGCCATCAGAGCTGTTTGAGGCCTCAAGCAGATTGAGGCAAGGATATCCTTTATCTCCTTATTTTTTTATCATTATGGCATAAGGATTGGGAATATTTCTCAAGTCTCAAGTCATGTAGGGTCTCATTCAGGGGTGGAAGTGGGATAGTAGTTTGCCACCTCTTTCCAACCTTCAATTTGTTGATGATACTGCTTTTTTGGGACTTGCCACTATTAGGGAAGCTGGTAATATTAGACAGTATCTTGACATATATATTGGTGCTTTTGAATAGTTGATTAATGAGGAAAAGTCTTCTATTTTCTTCTTCAATACCCCTCCTCTTATTCAAGCCAGGATTTCTCGCATTCTAATATTCCAGGTTGGGACTCCCCCTTCATTTATCTTGGTATTCCAATTTCATCTCACCCTCTACCTAGATCTTCTTGGCAGTCTATGCTTGATAAGTTTAGAAGGAAGGTGAATCACTGGAATTTCAGATGGCTATCCACTGCAGGTAGAGTGTTGTTTTTTAAAAATTTTGTTCAAGCTCTACCCATTTATAGATGTTTTGTACAAATAGATCCCTCTCACTTCATCAAGGACATGGATGCTTTGTCAAGACAGTTTTTATGGTCTAGAAAACATGATCAATCTAAATGGATTTTGGTTAGGTGGGATTCTATATCTAGGCCAGTGCAATAGGGAGGCATTGGGTTGTGACAGACAAATCTTTTTGGGTAGGCTTTCGCTACAAAAATTTATTGGAGATGGTGTACCTTTGAAAAGAGGGGCTAATTTAATCAAGCAGGGTTTGTTCTGGATTTGCAATCAAGGATCAAATGCTCTTTTTTGGGAGTATTATTGGGATGGCCACCCTCTTATCTTGAATCAATATCCTAGGTTACATTCCCTAAGCATTTTTTTCTTGGAAGCAGGCTAGTCTCATGTTTTATTTAAATAATTTAGTCTTTTAGAAATATGGAGATGTACAGGTGGAAATATTAGCAAGAATGGCCCTAGGGGGGACTGTCCAAGGAAAGAGAGGTGCTTTCTCTTATTATTATAGGGAGGCCTTGTTATTCATTAAGGGGTAAAGATATTTTGGATTGGAACCCTGATACTAAGGGAACCTACTCGGTAGCCTATGGTTATCAAGTTCTTGATAAGCAAAGGTATTGGAGTCTTCCTGTCATTTGGTGGAAAAAGGTGTGGAACAAATTTTCCTGGCCAAAATGTATCTTCTTTCTCTGGTTGGTAGCTCATAATAAATGCCTCACTTGGGATAATATGAAGAAGAGGGGATTTCAGGGTCCCTCTTTTTGTTTCCTTTGTAGTAATAATGAGGATGACTCTTCTCATTTATTTTTCCAATGCTCCTTTGCCAGAGATATTTGGCACTTTTGGTGGAGTGCTTGGAACCATCCATGTTTTCATGTGCTATCCTTGGTGGAGTTTTGGAGTAGTCTATACGGACCTCCGACCAAGGCCCCCTTCCTTTGAGTGGATTGGAATTTGGGCCCTTATTGCATCATCTAGCAAATTTGGCTCAAACAAAACTGGCACATATTTTAGGGCAGTTATTTGGATTTTCAACAGATCTGGAAAAGGATCTTGTATATGGATTAGGAAACCATCCATAGCAAATGTTATGTGGACCCTCTTTTGTATTATAGGGATGAGAAGGTATAGCAAGCCCTTGGTCTCTTTGGGGATGGTGTGTACTCTTCTAGCCCTAGTAGGGTTCCTCAGCTTAGCAAGAAGGTTAGCAGAGATGGTAGGTGGATGCCACCCCCTAGAGGAGTTTTAAAAATTTATACTGATGGATTTTCCAAGGGTAATCCTGGACATGCTAGCATTGGCGGTGTTGGGAGAGATTCTACTGGTGGTGTCAATTTTTTATTTTCCATTTATAAAGGTGTTCACTCCAACAATTTTATGGAAGCTCTTGCAATTATTGAGGCCTTGCGAAGGGGGTTTTATCTTGGCTGGCATAGGATTATCTATGAGTCTGACTCTCAAATTGTGGTTAATTTTTTAAACAGGAAAAGGGTGGAGGAAGTTAATTGGAATTTGGTCTCTGTAGCCGTTCAGATTCTCAGAATGAGTGAAGAATTTGAATTTATATCCTTTGTACACATTCCAAGGGAATGGAATGTGGTTGCTTATTACTTGGCCAAAAGGACTTCTAAGCTATTGGATCCTTGGAGTATTGATAATTGGGAGAGTCTCCCATCTGAGGACTCTCAACGTCTGTGGGAGTTGATCCACAAGGATGTACATACTTAAATTGGTTTATTCTTGTTGTCTTTTTCGTGTGTCATTCTAGTCTAGTGGTTTCAGCTTGTTTGGCTATTTATTTGAGTCTTGGTTGGAAGCTCAGTTGTACTCTATAATCCAGATTTTTTATCAATAATTTTTTACCCCTTTATTTAAAAAAATAATAATAAACTATAAATATATGTATATATATAATGGTATTAGAAGCATTATATAAACCATCTTAAGCAATAGGTTGATGCAATAAACTACTATTAAATAAAAAATTCTCTTTTCTATCTTAAAGCAACAAAATACTATCTACTAAATAAAAATGTTGCTATAAAAATAAGTACAATCATTAAAAAATGAATGTAGTATAATTAGTCCTCTTGTATGGAAGAGTAAGGTACTAGTAAAAAGGATGAATGGAAGAAATATTTATACTACTTGGTCAATGAAAGAAGATTATCATGAAACTAAACTAAAGATCACTCTATGTTCTTCCTTTATTTCATCATGGAGTTACAATATCTATAATATTTTCATCTTATTGTTCATCAATCTCCAATCTCAATATTATTTCAAAAATCTCCACACAAAACACCTCTTCTAGTTAAATACTTTTAAAACCTTGTAGGGAAATTACTGCCATATATTGCATAACACTTTGTTGCTAAAAAAAATCTAGGTGTTTTCAATCACTCAACCACACCTAGTGTTTTAAGAAAATCTTCATTGAAAATTGAACAATCCTTAACATGCCATAGGTTGTTTCTAGTAAATCAAGTTTTCTCTTGGACTACACACATTATAACAAATAAAAAAATTGTGAATTTGGGAAATAATAACTCATGAAGTTACTATTGTCATAAAGTGAATAGTTTCCCTTGCTTATCCAATTATGCACATGGCCTAGAAAGCTAAATAATTGGCAAAAGAACAAGCTCTCCCTTCACCCTTAAAAAAACAATCCCTTTCTCTCTCTCAAAATGAGCAAGTATCCCATAAAGCAATAAGAATTTCCTTACTCCTCCTCAAAACGAGCAAATACCCCAAAAAGCAATAAAAAATTCCGTTGCTTTTCTTCAAAATGAGCAAGTATCCCAAATAAAATCCAATATAATAAGGGAAAAGAGCTTGAATCCCTAGTATTCTTAGTGTTTCAAAAACCATGGGGTGATCCTCATCACAACAATGGGTTGAATGAAACTCACCTGGCAATAAGGTATTCTTATGAAGTAGAGATAATTCTGGACAAGACCTATGAACACTTATTTATAAGCTATATTGTTGGCATAAGTGACCAAATGATTAGTCAATCCTTACTCATAATGAGAAATAAATATTCCCTATACACACAATTGGTCCTTAGATGCTTGAAACCACTAGGACAACCTTAGCATCATATTGATTTGTGAGATGAATAGATGAATTTTTTTAAGATCACTAAGATGTTTGAGTCTTTTTAAAATAACTCTAGATAATTTATAAGGCAAACATAGTCATAAATAAATACCATCATCACATTACCATACACATATCATAATCCATTTTATCTTACAAAAATATGGCTCAAATTTCCAAAAACTTTAATATTTACTTGTGGGGGCAAAGTAGTAAGGATAGGGTTACAATTCCCATCAGAAATTTTATAGAGTGCTTTGGGAATCCAATTTCCCAAAGCTTTGCACACATATAATATTACCAAACAGATGTAAATTTTGATAGGAAATGCCATAACGATAATATCAGAATGACTATCCTATTATTTTTATCCAAGAAAAGTTTTGAGATGCTCCTAAACCTATGTTGAAGATCTATGTTGCAAATATTGATGACTGATATCAGAATAAATCCATTATTATTCTCTCATATGGAACTCCTTAATGAAATTAAAGAAGAAAAATAAGAAATAACATCCCTAAGACATTAGTAGGAATTGTTAATAAAACCATGGGATCACTTATTTAGAATCCAAGAAGGTAAGTCCATTTTACAAAGAGATTATTATTCTACAAGCCTATTTAATGACTTGGCATAAATAATATAAAAAAAAATCCTCCTTATTCTTAAATAATTAAATTAAAAAATCTACTATGTATATATGATTTATCATAATATAAATTCTTACAAAATAAAATTCTCTCTATCATGTTTTGGCTATATGGCAAAAAATATAGTTTTGGGGGAGGTAAGTAGAATATTCATTCATAATAAATGATAAAGCTTGGGGGGAAGAAAAAAAAAAAAGAATGAAGAAACAAGTAAAGTCTTCTTTCAACTCTACAATGATAGTTTCTGTAGACAGTTTCTGAAGACATTTTTTGTAGATAGTTTTTGTAGACATTTTCCATAGACATTTTATGTAGCATATCTCCGAAAATGTGCATTTTATAAAAAAATTCTAAGTGTCAACAATTCCAGATTTGTGACATGTGTCAAAAGCAAAATTATACAAGGCAAATATTAAAAATTATTTATGCAAGGGTTTTGAAGAAAAAATAGTAAATTTACATAATATTTATAAATTATTGCAAACACTATTGTTGGGTACTTAATTGTCATAAAGTTTTACTTGATACTGCAACTTTCTATCTTTCGATTTTTTGGCCAAGCTTACACCTAATAGTCACAACTCAACACTCAACATTGGATGGACCAAAGACTACTTCAGCCCAACCTCTAGAGTAGGTTGGTTCCTTGTCAACTTAGTAAGATGTTGAATCAATTAAGCTCAATAAGGGTTTGAGTAATAGGGCTAGAAAAAGGTTTAGAGTTAAGAAAATATGCATTAATAGTGGCCGAATAGGGCTAACATCATAGGCATCTACACGAAAAACCTCTAGCAAACTACTTCTAGTGTCTCACACTCAAGATTAGTAGCACCCAAAACCATGAAATTTTTATACATTAAAACAAAAACATAGATATGTTCCAAGAAGCAATTCCAATATCCAATACATTGATAATCCAATTTAGTAGAATAGATCAATAATAAAACTTTGGAGAAATAAACTTCCTATCAACATAGATCTAACTCTGAATAGATTTCAACTACCTTAACAACTAGTAATCCAATGCAAATGGAATGAACTAAACATTACAACATTGATAGAAATGCAATTCATAACTTCGAATATCTTAAATGAAAGATATCAAAGATAACAAGTATCAAGTCAAAAATTTAAGTAATACTTCATCCATTATTTTGCAGAAAATATTTACCTAGTAGGGAAAAAATGTGCTAGAGCCGACCCTAAAAATCAAGGGTTTGACCTCTATTTATAGTTTACAATGAAAATAATAGGGGGATACATTACAAGGATTAATAATTTGATAGATCAACAAAGAGCCATGTTGGTATTATCTCGTTCACTTGTTAAGTTCAAGAAATCCATTGAAAGTCATCTACCATGGTAGCTCGACTCTGCAACTTGCTGCTCCGATGATGGAAATTGAGCCTTAAGCCATTAGAAACTAGATCTAGACCATTCATTCTTCTTGAAAACTACATTCCATTGTATATCTATAATATCTCTACTTCTTGGATCTTCTTTGTGCCACTGACGCTTTAACTACTTCATAAAAATATCATCAAAATATTTGTCGTTGATGCACTCAATGAACGTCTATGATTAAATCTCAAAAATGCCTTACAAGCAAGCAGAATAGAAAGAGTCATCAATTCACTCTAAAATAATGTTGATGTCAGATTTGATGGCTTCAAAAAATGGATTTGAGACTTAGTGATAAATACACTACATTTGGAGTGGAATCAAGTCTGTTATCAATATGCTCACTTAGCCCTTTACAACATTTTACTTCCTTTTAGAATCTACGACTTCGAAGACCAATTATAACCTGCTCCTTGAATCTCGCTCCACCAGATTTGAACTGGTTTGACTATGGAAATGTCAATCTACTCCAAAAAAACTGCAAAATGATCTTTGTGCTATTTCACTACTTTTACTTCTTTCTAAGCATTTTCAATCTTCTTACCAAGCGATGTGGATATCATTGCCATTCCGTTCAAAAATAGTCTTAGGACTCAGAAAAATGAGTCTTCTCGACACTTAGTTGCTGGAGTGCATAGAATAAAATAGTATCACCAATCCACACCTTAAATGTGCTGACATCATTAAAACTCGAATAGAATTATGGATTGGTAAATTTGTGAGCCATTGCTACAAAATACACTAGACATTGAGTGAAATGAATTACTTAGCTTGTTTTTGCAAAAAGCACTAACTGTTGAGTGGATTGGAGCAATATTCCATGGATCCGCTAAAAAATACTCTATATCCTCAGTATATTGGAAATTTTCTATGCCTTAGAATAAATTTTCAAATTTTTCTAAGGATGTGGCCATTTTGGGTCTACATTATGGTACCTCCAGGGTGGATTTGCTTGCAAATCCATCAAACTCGGAGTATTATCCATTGGGTATCAGGATTCAAAAATGCTAATATTTAAAAGAATGCTTCAAAGAATAATTTCCATATGATCACTACCCTCTAAAAACCTTGTGAATTCACCCAGATGGTAAAGGTTCATATTGATATCATACTTAAAAGACAAATATCTCCATCACTCATTAAAAATTGTTCTTATGCTTAAGAAAAAATACAAATATGCTCTCCTTTTAAAGTTTCTTCAAAAATATCATGAATACCTTCACAAAACTTTCATTATCTACATCTCTTTCCTCATGCTTTTATTACAGTCTTCTAATAATTTTAGAGTAAAAAAAAAAACAAAAAATATAATACTTCTACATGACTACAAAAATATGCAAAAAAAAAATATTCTAAGCTTGTGTATCTTTCAGGTCTACAACAACTCTATTGGTTCTTCACCCTCTTTTTGAGCCTCTTCCTTGGTATTATCATCTTGGTCTTGCTTGACCTCTTCTTCTTCAGGTGAATTTCACTCTTTATCTTCCTCTTTAGCATCTTTTCCAAACAACTACACCATTAGCTTCAGAGTTTGTAAAGCTTGATTCCAGACTGCTTCAGAGGTATTAATATCTTTAAGTTGCTTGTGAATGTACTCCAAATCGATGGTATCTTCAGAATTTGCAACACTTAATTTATTTACTAAGTCCTCCATTAGGTTTCGGAGCCTGGTTAGATCAATAATCATTTGTGAAACTTGCTACTCATCAATTGGCTCTTCCAAGGCATCAATATTTGACTCATATAGGAGGCTCTCAACTACACTCTTTTTAATCTCTTTCTATGATATAAAAGTGTTATTCTCCATTCATAACCCTCTTAAGCCATTATGAATCATATCTTTATTTATGTCCACTACATCTCAGATCATATTTTCCACTTTATCATACAATAGTCAAGCCTTTTGCAGCATTATGTGCTTCTTTACTACAACTTTGGCATCCAATCTAGAAATAGTATCATTGAGCCTACTATCTACCATCTTATAAATCTACTCGGTTGGAACCACCATGGGTTTTAGTTCTCTAGTAAAGATATCTAAATAATCTTGGGTATTCTAAAGCAGGTGACTAGCATCATCCATGTAGTCGATAATGGGCTGCAGTTCTGAACATTTCTCCATAACCTCAAACAACAATTCTTTCCTTACTTTCTTTAGCCCTACCTTTGAGAAGCTTGAAGGCTTAGCCTTTTTTATTTGAAGTTATTGTTTCAATATCTGTATCTCCTTGGTTTGTTCTTCATTTCTTACTCCTCTACTTGCTCCTTGAGCTTATTTGCCTCTTGGAATTTTCTCTACCAGTTATTCACTTCATTTCTGATAACTTTATCTATCTATTTTTGGTTGTTGATTATATTTTATAGCTTTTCTATCATCTGATCTAGCTTGTCCACTTTCTCTTTGTATATATCAATCTTGAAATAAAAAGTTTCCAAGTGAGACCTCGCTATTACCAACTTACCTTCAATAGGTAGCTACTCAATTTCTTTTGTATACTCTTCCAGATGATAGTCTTTAGTATTTATCTCAGTTTTAGGCTTACTCACTAGAGGAATAATGGATCTGGATGCTCTTTGCCTTGAAATCGAGTCAACATACATAGTGCTTCTCTTTGTAGCCATCCTCTTTGAAGGTTTGGATAGCTTCTCTACAAAAAAATATTAATTTTTTTATGAAGTTTCATTCTTATTTTCCAAAGTTATCAGTGTAGGATAATTTACAGGGGGAGGAGAGGTTATAAGATAAGGGATATTAGACTCAGACGCTTACTATGAAAATGTGGTAGTGACTACAGTTGAGTATATAACTACTACTGCTACTACAATGGGTACAATCATGGGGACTAAAGTTCAACTCACAGAAGGGTGAGTGGATGTGGATGAAATAGCTTGCATTTCAGATGATATGGGAGGTTGCAATGGCAAAGATGGAATTACAAGAGATGATGAAGGAGGAATTTTAGGTGACTTTGGAGGATATGAGTTGACTTAGCCCTTTGTATTTATAGGTGAGACAGGTGGTTAACTATGAGGGGGAGAGGGTGCTTTTGTTTCAACTTTTTCCTTAGAAGGGGAAGGAGTTTTCTTTGGGGGAACAGGAGGAGAAAGAAAATAGGAGATAGAAATCATACCTTCACCTACGTATGTAGGGTTTTCTGGAGCTGTCTCTTCACTTTTCTATTGTGTTTATTGTATCAATTATTCTGTAGCTGAAATAGGGGTATCCTCAACAATTTTCTCCTTATCCAAATTTTTTTCTTATAGATCTTATTCTGAGTTCCCTTCAATGCCCTTTTGGATTTTCTTTTAAAAACCTACAACATTGCTAATTTCTCATTCTCTGTATCTTCCCCGAACAAGCATTCCTACACTGGTTCTTTCTGCAATTTTTTTTTAGAAATAGGGTTTAATTCCACTATAGTTGCAATGGTTAAACTTACCAGTGTAAACACAAAGTTTTCATCCTTCTCATTCCAATCTATTTTTGTATCAGGGGCTCTCCACCAGGGCTAGTTTTTTTGGCCTACTTATTGTTTGAATGACTTATGTGCTAATTGCCCTCTCATAAGAATAGTGCATTCTACTCATTAAATATGTCCCTTTTGGAAAATTTTATATTTGTTATGTTGAAGGCTCAAATGTCTTAAGAACTTTAGCAGCAGTTAATGGACTATCAACCCCTTCTCCTTGAATTTCCTCTTGTGAAGGTGAGGATGGGGAATTTAACAATGGTTGTGGCTTCTTATAAATTATCATTATATTCTTTGGGTCCTTTGCTTTCCAAGTTATGATATTCTTATAATATCTATCATAAAAAATCATTATCAATTACTAGTCCAAACTTGGACTTCTATTTACTAATTTCCACTATCATCCTCCACCAGTCTACTATCTTGGATTCGTTCCATTTCCTTTTACCTTCAAATTCTCTGATCGTAGACTCTTGCAACTAATGTCTTTCATTCTTATCTTAATCAAAATCAACTACCTACTCATATAAATCTAACCATGGAGGAATTTTTTCCATCTTGCCAAAATTCAATCTAAAGGAGCATTTTATTTATTATTCCTACCCTTTTCAAAATGAGGCTTTGATTTTTTCTTAAATTTTTAGGTCTTCTCTCCATTAAAGGCGATGTTCCTCTTGTGTAATTTATCATCCAGGTCATATATCCACCTTTGAGGGATGTAGAATAGGCCCAAACTATCCAGATATTGTGTTATTTTTTCATCCTACCCCTTTTTGGTGATGGTTATATCCTCAACACTATGGTAGGTCAACAAACATCTTATCTACCTTCCAGAGTCATAGTTCATATTAATAAAATCTACTTGCCTCAAATATTCTAGGGATAATAATATATTTATAATAAAATAAGGCAACAAAAATGCTTACCAGTGAAGTCATATAGTCTTATGACTATATCCTCTCTAAGGATGCACTAATCTCCTTCTTTGGTACCCTATATCCTTAATAATTTTCTAGCCATCGATGGTAACCTAGGGTATTTCCCATACATTATCTTTAGTGTTGGCCCTAGAAATTCTAAGTTAAATTTGTAAACAAACTTAGTGCTCCTCAAATAAGTAGTCTAGTAGTAAACAAGAATAGGGTCTCCCTGATCATTCTTTTTCTTTATTAGAATCCAAGGTATCATTTTCATTACAGTAGCAAAGAACATCCAAACTAGACTTGAGCAATGCTAGAAAGAGGGTGTATCAGAATACCTTTTCATTCTTACCAACTGTTCATGCATTCTTTTAGCTAGGAAAGTTATCCAGTCAAATTAAATGACCTTAATGCCCTTATTTTCTACATCTGGCTCATACATTATCTCATTATAAATATAGTATGTAGTGGCTATTTGCTAATATCTCATGAGTTTATTAGAATCCAAACCCTCCAAACAAGCTAGCATGGAATAAAGCTTCAGGTTAGTAAATTATTTTATGGGTATTAGGACTTCAAGCATCTCATCGTCTTCCTTTATCCTTCTAAATTGGAAGTGAAGCAATCTTTCCATGACTTCATTTTCTTTCGAAGCCATTAATGAAGCATAAATCCTAGCTTGTTCTACTATATAAAATTGTTTAGATTCTAAGGGTGGACTCACCCCTATGACAAACAAATCATGACTATATTATTTGTTATGGTGAATAATGTTATGTCATTAGGATTTTTCACTGCCCTCTTATCAAGGTCATAAAATTTAATCATTGCATAAACTAACTCAGGGCAATGGTTAACAGAATCATAGACATAAGAAAATAATAAGGATTTTATAGCAATGAGACCTTGAGGTCGAATTGGTCTCTCTTCGAAATACCTGAAATCAAAATTACTCCTCAATAAATTTCTCCTTACTTGGATCATTACAATGTCCGTCAATTGCATCATCTAACTTACATAGTCATCCAGCTCTGCCTCTCTTTTTTGCATATTTGTTAGTGCTTTCTTAGGAGCCATTTTCACAAAAATGTTTAGAATGTTCTTTCTCTAGTATTTGCAAACAATGCTCAGCTATTCTCTGCTCTTCCTACTTGGTAGGTGTTGCTTTCATTGAATGAATGCATTCAATACTTTTGAGAACTTTTAATTGCCCATGCATGCACACCCTCCACCATTAATATGGTCACTATGATAATTGTCCATTTGCATACTTTTCAAATTGAAATTATGCATCTTTATGGCTTGGAGACGTTATGCTACTTTATGAATGGCTAAAACACAAACACTTTTCTACACTTGTGGTATTACTTGTATTTTTATTTTCCATGAGAATGACATGGAAAGCTTAGGTATTGTATTGTGAATATTTCCATGAGGTTATGTGGGTCACTAGACCTATGATGCCTTGTATTGTGCAACATCAAATGAAGAAATTTATTCAACATAACATCATATTTCATCTATGAAATTATCCCTCTTTTAAACTCCTCTATTGTTCACATCTGTTGGGTTCATGCTTCCTAGTTACTTCCCCATTTACTTATAGGTTTATTTACTTTATCTTTTTGGATGTACTATTGCACCCCCTTGCTCTTTTATATTAAACCTCTTAGAGTACTGTGTGTAAATTTTGGCCTTTTGTGGAAATTGATATCAAAATTAAATTAAAAGTTTTAGAATCTTGTTCTATTCTTGATTCCTAAAAAATTAACTATAATTATTTCTAGTATGTAATATTTTAATGTTGAATTTATTAAATATTACATAAATTATACAACCCTATCATGACCCACCTTGGCAAGACTTTCTACTTAATTTGGACTTTGTATTAGAAAATCATGTTTAATGCTTGAAGAGATTTACAGAAACTTATTCCAAAAATAATGCAGAAATAAAAAACTTAGAAGAAATTACACCACACAATGTACATATAACACACGATATTTATCTTGGTTCACCCAATATGGGCTACATCTAGCAAAACAAGAGCCACACCTCCTTGATATTATTATTCACTTTCTTGCCCAAAAATGGGACATTACAATAAATATAAAGGAAACTCTTCCAACCCTAAACCACTATGTGGTATTAGAATACAATGGGCACAACATTGTGGGCTAAACCATCCACACCCACCAACCACCCACCAATCGTGGGAATCTCGAAAGTCACCCTGCTTCACAAATCACTTCGAAAAAAGCGAGAAAAAAATTTATGCAATGGAATTTTGCATGCGCTCCAATCCACTCTTAAAAGAGACTAAGCAATAATGAATCTTGGCAAATTTTCCAATACGCCAGAGTTCACGATTAGTTTTGAGCAAAAATCTCGTGCCATGCCTCTTCCAAAAAGGTAAATATTCACAATATAATACGCAAGCTTATGCGGGTCACTAGACCTATGATGCCTTGTATTTATACCATATAAGATTAGAATTTAGCCTCGAGGCCTGGTCCTATTAGTATGGGAAGGTTGGAAGTATGAAGTAATCAATCTAGTGTAAACCCCCTAGGGTGTTTATCTTTATAAATTTTTTGATGAAGGTAGAATATATCTCAAAGAAAGAAAGTTTTAAGAATATTTTGTTCTCATAATCCATTAGAGACTATAGTGAGTCTTTATAAATAAAAAAACCATCATAGTGTCTCTTAATAAGGGGATACATTCATCCTTGGTCTCAAGATCTAACTAGCATATCTAGAAAGTGTGATAATCTTAACATATCTAATTATCCATCTCAATTTGAAGCTAATGGGAAGAAACTTTAATTTGATCAAGAAATATCCTCAAGATGCAAGGTAAGCAAAGTATAGTATACCCTTAGGTTGGATGACCCCATTATTATACTAGAGAGACAAATTTTAGTAGCATAATAAATTTGAATACAATATTTCTCTAGGATTGGATTGAATATAGTAACGAGATATATCCATATAATTTCCCTTTTTTAACTCTCTTGGAGAGAAAACGAGAATAAAATAAAACACTATGTGAAGGTGGTCTATCAATATAAAGGTTAATAAAGCCAAGCAATGAGAAGAACTCACATAACAATAAGACTCAACATGATGCTCTACCTATTCCATAGAGGACCTATGAGTAAGATACAAATATGTAGGATGACCATTTTGAAAGTTGACCATCTACCTCAACCTCCATAGCATTTTCACCACATGAAAAATAACTAAAGTAATGAGTGAGGTTATGCCAAATTCTATAAGGATGATGACATGAGGGGGGATCTCTTAGAATGGTTATATCTAGATAACTTCAATATGAATATTTTCTCTATCTAGTTTGAATCTACTACTTGAATTTTTGCTATCCAAATTCCATATTCATATAGGGGGTATGTGTGGCCAATGAATTAAAAAGGAAAAACTTCATCCAGATGTCTTAAAACTAAACTTGAAAATATTACTTTTCAAAATCAATCTAAAATTTATTCCAAAAAAGTAGAACCCAAAATACACATATGAGTAACAACCTCAATATTTGTACCTTAATATTTCTCACTTTTTTAAGTAAGAGTCACATCACTAGTCTCATTTTTTGGTGATGTTAAAACCATAACCTTTATTTATTTTTCAATTAACCTAAATTTAGTGAGTGTTTCAAAATGAAGCTAAGATATCAAGTTATCTTTGGACATCTCTCATTGAGTGGGACATCAAAATAATATCATCTACAAATAGAAGAATAGAAACATAAACCACAAAAGGTAAGCACTTGTATATGACACCCAATTCACCTTCTATTATATCTCATCAATTTGGAATCCAAAAAGTGTAGGAGAGAGTGGAAAGCCTTGTTTATCTTTTATGGTAATTTCAAAATCCTTTATTTTATGGTTCATAATTAATACTCTTATAATAATGTCTCATGAAGTATCATCACAAGTGAAACATCCAAGGGTAGAAGACCCAAATCCCTTAGCTTGTCAACTACAAAATATTGATAAATTATACCAAGTGCTTTACAAAAGTCCACAAATAAATCATATACATTGGTTGCTTTAGACTCCTCAATGATGAAAGTAAAAGTGAATATATTATAATAAGTATAAAGGTTTCCCTTGAATCCTACTTGACCTTTGTTCTACATCTACTTTATCTTATTCCATCTATAGCTATGAATGTCTTTGTTTATTGTAAAGGTCTTGGCCAAGGTATGACCAATCATAATATTTTAGATGTGACTAGTATTATTGTGGTATTGATATTTTTGGATTTGGTGAATGACTTATGAGGTCCAAGAAGGTGGGAAATCCATTGTTCACCATGTAGTTAAATAAGCCTATGATATGGATTACTTGTACTTTTGGACTATGTTTGAAAAAATTAACTTTGAGATTTTCAACACCTTGGGGTTATTGAATTGTATATTAAGGATGAAATGAAGGATTATGTAATTAGAGAATAAATGTTAGTAAATAGATTATATTCTTAATAAAATTATTGATTGATTTGGAACATTGTATAGGCTATATGCATAGTCAAGCCATGTAGAAAAACTCTCCAAAACATTCAAGAGTGAATTGAAGTTGGTTAAGCAAAGTTTTAGATTTTTCATAAAATAGTTTCTCGTATTTCTCCTATGAATCCTCTTGTAGATTAATTGCATTTGCATTGACTTGTAGGATCCATGTATGGAAATGTGGTTAGTTAGACTATGGATGTTTTTATAATTTGATTTCTAATAAGCATTATAGGGATAATGGCCATTTCTAGGAGGGTGAGAGATAAATATGGAATAGGGAAAAGTGGGTAGGTAAGAAGATTTAATGAATTTTGTGAAGCATCAACCACACCATTTATATCATAGATTGAGATAAGCCTTGTCTAGAAGAAGTTTGTACATTGTGTATTGAAATGGTGGTCAAATAGATGGTGAGGGTTTAGACAATTAAAATAGAGATAGCATTGGATGGTAGAACTAAGTGTAACCTAGGAAGATAAGATAAATATCAATGATGGGAGTAGGTATGGAAAATACTTGAATAACATGTGTTTCTAGTAGTAATACCCTTTTAACAAGAATATTAAAAAATACCAATAAAGGAAATGAATGTAGATTCATTGGAATGTGGAAAATAACTTGTGCCATTGAGGATGACAAGGTCATGAAAATATTCTAAACTAACCATGTATTTACCATAAGGAGATATTGCTCTATCTAATTAATTCATAACACACTAACCTCAAAATCTACTTCTTGAGTAATAAATGTATCCAACTTGAGGTAATGCCTTGTACACTACATACAACCAATTCATGCTCTAAATTCTTCTATAAAAGGAACATATCCAATAACTAATAATTTTGATATTTTAAGTTGAAAGTCTATAAAGAAAATCCACAAATAAGTTCATTGGAATAAGATGATGATATTCGATGAAAATAACATGCACCAATAAAATATCCCCTAGAAGGTTATTTACTTACTAGAGATATCCATAATAATCTTCCAAATAGATAAATGTATCTAATTAATCTTTATGAAGACATGTAAACAACTAGATCCTCTCGACCTAAGGTAATATTTTGACATATACACTAATAAAAAGGAGTTTTCTAAGAATACAAGGAGTGGCTTCTTGTTAGTCTCATGTAATTTAGTAAAGAAAATTAAGTTAAGTTTATATACTATATCCTCTAAACATTCAAGTGAGAAGAAGAGTGAACCTTCACAATTCCATGTTATCACTAGGAATGTAGGCCTAGAACTTGAGATTTGGAATTATGAGGAGGATATGGTATTCCATCATTTTTACCATCCTAGAGTGGAGAATCACAAATTCAAACTCTACTATCCATATTAAACCATTTTTATCATTTTATTACTTTAATTGTTTTAACCCTATTGTCCTCCATGCCCTTATACTATATTATGGTTAGATTTCTAATCTATGTCAATATTTTCAAGAAGAGTGAAAATAATTTTCTTGGACCTCAAGACATGGAGCTTGTCTTAAAAGTTCTTAATGATGATAAAAAGGATCATGGTGTTGATTGGAGTTGGAATAGAAGAAATAAAACCAATTGTAAACTTATTAGTTATAAACAAATGAAACTATTTCTATAGTAAACATACAAACTATTTACATATGAAGGCTACAATATGAAAGAAACATTGAACATGTGTTTTAGGAATACACAATTCATAAAAGTAGTGATGTAAATTCACTACAAGAGATCAACAATGGATGCCATGTGTAAAAATTGTAGGACAAGAAATCAGAAAAAATACACCAGTAAAAGAAACTTGAAAATGCTTCCTTTCATTATCTAAATTCACATCCCCATTACAATAGAGTCTCCCACTCCTTATAATCCCCCCAAAAAACCTACCCTACACTACCCCCTTACTATTTTTAGTCACTTTCTATTTTTAGCAACTCATTCACTATTTTTAGTAACCCAAAAAAGGAGCTCGGATGGCATCAAAAATGGAATCATGCATCTGTTATTCAATAATAACCACTATCGTAAAATAGCAACCCCGCTCTAGTTCTAAACTAATAGTTATGTAAAATTTTCAGTTGAAAAAACTGAAAATTACATTAAAAGCTAATTTTGGGCATCCTAGAGGTATTTTTTCTTGAAAATGGAATTGGAATTCTGCACATTTCAAAAAAAGAACAGGGTAAAACGAACACTTGAAGAATAAGTTATGGCTCGGGTAAGGTGCATCAATTAGAAAAACATGAATTGCTTTAGTTATGAGAAGGTAATTTTTTTGGGATTTTGGCTCAAACCCACAAACAACCTAAGATGCATAAATAGTAGGATGCAACAATTATTTTTTTTTTTTTGCATTTGAGTAGGTTGGAAATCAAAGGATAAAGATATAGTTACTAATTGGTTGATGCATTACTTAATTATTAAAAGCAATCAATGAATCTAACCTTCATGTTCTTATAATGTAATTCCCATAAGATGTTATTTTAATCCTACATAAGTCATGTGTGCATGCCTAAAAATAGGTATTATTATACCTAATGTTATTTCATTTGCATAGTCTATAAAACAAACATTTTTTTTATATCATTTGATCAATTATTGGAGACACTAACAATCCCTGTTGATTCCTATTATTTATGTAATGCTTGTTTTAGGAATACATAAAATGAAACCATTGATTAACCAATATCCTTTGACATGAATGTTTTGAATTTATAAATCAAGGTGCAAATAAAATTTAAGAATTTATCATTAGTGTGGATGATGATTTAGATAGATTATTTATCGTGGCACAACATTAGACAAATAGAGCAATAATGATAAGACAAATACAATGCTTCTTCCAATCTGAGAAACAATGGTGAAATTGTTCTATTGATCAACAATGCATTACATAGCTTTATAGTTCTTGAAAGAACTAAAAATAGACACGGTGGTTGAGAGAAATCCTCAAACTTATTACAACAAACTAACTTAAAGATAGCTCTTATCCTAACAACATGCTAATATTGGACTATGGTCAAACATTAATTAACCAAGCCAAAACCTCAATGTATGCTAATCAAATTAACTAGAAATATGTAAATCCAAACATTAAACTAAAACTAAATACTAGGACTTAATACTTAGGACTAAGGAGGCAATGTTGAAAATATTCCAACATTCTCCCCCTTGATGCTAAAGACACTCATGCAAGAGTTCTTTAAGCATCACAGAGTTGGAATAAAAATTTTCTCTTACGTTTCCTCCAATATTGAATCAAGAAATCAGAATTTACAAAATACTTATGGTGGCACTCCTTCCACTCTTTATGTGGGATTTCCTGCAAATGCTTGAGTGCCTTCTTTTGTTGATTAGCTCCCCCTTCAACAAAAGTATCTCCTCTTGTGGTTTTCAACAACCACTCTCTTACATCTTTATCATTATGGTCTTTAAACCATGCTCTCACATTTTGATATTCTTTTACATATTCAACACTAAATAATACTCCACATGAGTATTTACAATTAATCATCTCACATAGATGATTATACCATACAACTCTTTCACATATTTTCACACAAAAAATATGGCCATATAATGACCAACTACATATGCAACATAAAGTTTCTCCTCACACAAATATTCTCTCACAACAATGACTTTACAAGAATCCTTCTCCCAAGGAATTTTGAACACATCATTTTGATCCATGTGACCCAAGTTCTCCATCACTGTATTCTCTCCAAAAATATTCTTCATCAAAGTTGTCTCAATGAGACAATCACCTTTCTTTTCATTCCTGCTCACAAAAAACAAATCATTAATCATAAAAACATTACCTTTAGTATGAGTAGATTTGGTGCTTCCCATAAATGGTGCTTCAAGATCAACCATCAACTCTTCACTAATAGTTATCCTCCTTTGTTCAATCCATGTTGGTGTGTTGAAACACAATTCATTCAAGCAATCATACATAGTTGCCTTTTCAAGACAACTCTCTTTCTGCAATGTAGTCACTCCAAGTGAGTGATCTTCATCCATGAGTGAAGTTTCCTTTGCCATTACGATAAGAAAATCAGCAATCTCATTTCTATTTTTTGTTTCTATTTCATTTTTCACATTCTTCTCCCCTTTTAGAGGAACTCTAACAATTTTATCTTCTCCTTGTAGGATATCTTCATTTTCTCTATCAAGAGAGCATACATCCATTCTAAGTGAATGGTCTTCAAGACAATGGTCTTCCATAAACATTGCTTCTCCATCAACATGCCAACAATTTTGGTTGATCCTATTATCATCTTTATTCTCTCCCATGAGAATTTTAGGTGCATTATCCATAATACACTCTTCATTTATCTCCTCCATGAGATATTTTTTATCACTTTTTCTTCTATCAAAAACAAATCCTCTTCTTCCTCCTCGTCCTCTTGAGGAATACACACCTCTTCTTATATTTTGATCACAAAATTCAGCAACATATGCTTCCTCCATGAAGCATTCTTCATCTTGTTGGTTTTCTACATACAGGCCTTCCTCTGCAAGAAATAATTCTCCATTACAAAGCATGACTTCATATGAGTCTTTACAAGACTCTTCAAAAACTCCTTCAAAAAGATCTAATTCAGAAACTGCTTCAAGTAAGCAAGGCTCCTCCTTGCTTAAACAATCTTCTTGATTATCACACATGGATTTATGGGTGTCCTTATCAAACCCATAAGCATCCTTTAACACTTGCCATGCCATTGTAGCTGATCTACAATTGGCTATGAGAGGAAAAACATTCTTTTCCATTCCTCTCCTCAAATCCATAAGAGCTAAGCAATTTACATATTGCTGCTCCTTCTTCTCTTTTCTCTCCTCACCTTGTAGCTTATTCCAATAGGGTTCCTCATAGCCTTCTTGAACTATATCCCATAAGTCTTGAGCCTTCAAGAAGGTCTTCATCATTATGCTCCAAATAGCATAATTATCTCCATTGAATTTGGGTACTTCCAATTCTTTATACATGGTGGCCATTATGCAATCCACCATTCATCAATCTTCCACCTAGCTCTCAGCCACTCCTTTCCTGTAGAATTTTGATATACTTATCTGAAAATCCACTAAATTTCAGATCCAAATTCATACAAATGAGAAATATGTGATCAATTTACTTTTGCCCTTTCTAGATCTTAGAGTGTTTTTGAGACAACCTCAATGTTCTTCACATAAATCAATCCATACAACCCCAAAATTTCTAAAAATTAAACTCTGTATTCTTGAGACAATAATATGAAAACCCTCTAAATTTCAGAAGAAAAATCACAAAGGTGAAAAATATGTGATCATTTACTTTTTCCCTTTTTATCACAATTCCGGATCTAGGATTGTTGAAGGAAAAATAAATATTCACATAAATAAATAAATACAGATCCCAATGATCTGAAATTTTGTCTGAATTATGATTTTATCGAAATCATATTTATCCCAAAATTTGAGAAGCAAATACCCTGTATTCCACCTTATGCAACCATTTTATTTAAAAACTAAAAATGCTAATAAAATCATAAAATTAGCTCCAAATCACCTAAAATTTTTACTGCATCCTCTTGATACAATTACCTAAAAACCCTCAAAATTTCATAATCAAATACCTCAGGATTTGTGAGATATTAATGATTTACTTGAGATCTTCCTTGCAAATCTGCTGAGTGTTGGCCACTTGAGTTTCTCTGACAAAGTGTGTGTTTCAGATCTCTTCACACCACTCTCCACAGGTTTTGATCCATTTGAGAAAACCTGCTCTGAAACCAAATGAGAAACAATGGTGAAATTGTTCTATTGATCAACAATGCATTACATAGCTTTATAGTTCTTGAAAGAACTAAAAATAGACACGGTGGTTGAGAGAAATCCTCAAACTTATTACAACAAACTAACTTAAAGATAGCTCTTATCCTAACAACATGCTAATCTTGGACTATGGTCAAACATTAATTAACCAAGCCAAAACCTCAATGTATGCTAATCAAATTAACTAGAAATATGTAAATCCAAACATTAAACTAAAACTAAATACTAGGACTTAATACTTAGGACTAAGGAGGCAATGTTGAAAATATTCCAACAATCATGATGAGCCAAATAAATGGGAATCAAATTGAAGACACTAAGAACCCTCCTTTAAGGAGTCAACCTCATAAATTTAGAGCATGCTTCCACCATGTCAATGATTTGGTAGAAAAGGAAACTAGTTCAATGCCAATGATATTAATGAACATCTAGAGGGCCTCTTAGGTGATGTCCTCCTTATGGTGGTTGATGACATTGATGAGTCTATATCATGGCAAGCAATAGGTTCTAGAAGTTCTCATGGTACTATGGAGACTCAATCATCTACATGAAATTGGTGTTGGTTCCTAGTGCAATAGTACACACATAGGATAGAGACAAGGTGGGAATACAGACTAGTGGAAGATGGTATAAATCATGGCTAGATGTGGGTGGATATGTTCCTTGTACTTGCAAAAATAATACTATCACTATTTTGAATTGAAAATCAGAAACTATAATATTAAAATAAAAGAGTAATACAAAATAGCCCAAAGGCAAAGTACTTGAAATAAGATCAAGACTAAGAGCCTACCAAACTACACAAAAGTCCTTAAAAGGACGCTAAGTACATATATCACTAGTATTATACAAAGTATCATATTTCTTTTGAAACATATTTATACAATGCTGGAATAAGTTAAAATAAAAATCACCAAAGTGTTTGTATCCATCCACAATGTTGTTGTCCACACTATTATTATGCTCTTGGAAAGTTTGAAGGAAGTATTTGAAAATATACTTAAAGAAAAGCACGGACCTGGCAACCTATAAAGAGATTTTGAAAACTATGAGTCTCCTAAGAGACCCAGTAAGAATCCTTTGATTATCCTAAAAAATGTCCAGATTTCTAGCCAACCAAATATACCATAAAACTTAAGTCGAAAGCAACAACAAAAAATTATTATAACACCTCTACATAGTAGGAATATAGCCAAACAATATATGCTGCCTAAAAACATTATCATTAATATTCCAGCCTAAAATATTAGAGCAAAATAATGACCAAATTTCTTTAGCAAAAAAACAATCAAAAAAGATATGCTTGACAGTATCATGAACTCTGCATAAAGTGCAGCTCATTGGTGATTGAGGATCTTTACATACAAAAAGCCTCTAGAGAAGTAATAACAAATGAAAACATGCATTTTTAGGCTCAAGAAATCTGGACCAGTTATGCTACAAAATGCTATGCCCATGATTAGTGAAGACTTCCATAGACCAACTGTTATCAATATGGAGTAAAATCTCATTAGTATCAGTGAGCAAAATTATAAAGAATTTTTGGCTTAATTTTGAACAATTGTGTGTCGTCAAGCCACTGAATCTTTCCATAAAAATATGATCATCATCAATAAATATAGGACTTCTTAATTGCAAAAATGAGTCTCAGATTAAAGAGTATGTCCTCCATTGAGAGCGAGGAATATAATATTGAATACTAAGATACTCTCAAGATTTAAGATATCCATTTTCAATAATATCAGCAAATGATACAATGTCTTTATGCACCCATTTTTTTGCAGAACAACCTTGAGTAACAACAAGAAATTTATTATTATGAGAAAGATACCTTTAAAATTATCCCAAGCATTCCAAAGGCTCTTGAAAACTGTTGACCCAACTGGAACAACCGAAAAGTTACCAAAAAGAATATCAATCATATGAAAATATTTCCAAGCATGAGCTTTTTTAGGAACAAACTTAGTAATATTATGCTTGAGAAGAACTTTCCATGGCTCATTTTCATTAATACAATTCACTATCCACTTGATGGCTAAGGACATACCTTGAACAGCCAAATTTTTCAACCCAAGGTTGCCAATATATTTATTAATAGTGTACCAATTCCACATTACCTTATGATTTTTTATCTTTGTATTACCATCGGCCCATAAAAAAATTTGTATATGTTTATGAATATCATTAATTTGATATGAACAGAATGACCAAGATGAAGAAAAATAGATAGAGTAAGCAAAAAGGATTTTTTTACAGACCTGAAATCTACCAGCAACAAATAACTGCTTATTATTCCATTTATTAAATTTATTAATAATCCTTTTTTTAACCCATAACCACATATCCTTAAGGCAAGGGTCAATGGAGAAATGAATGCCAAGATAACAGATATATTTGGAGGGACCTCCCCACTGAATATCAAACTTGGATAACCAAGAAGAAGCAACAAAATCCCAAGTAAGTAATATAGATTTTGACATAGCAATTTTAGATCATGAAGCATTGCAAATGCAAGCGAGATTTGGAAAAAGGGAATCAAAATTTTCCTCAAACAGCTTAACAAAAGCCGAGGTATCATCAAAAAAATGAATATTAATAAGTTCTTGATTATTAGGTAGAGTAATTCCTTGAATAGTAGGACTGATTGAGCTCTCCCTTAACAGATAATACAAGGCATCAGTAGCAATAACAAACAAAGCAGGATCTAAGGAAAAACCTTGACGTATAGATCTCTGAAGCAAGATAGGATAAAAAAGAGACCCATTAACCTCAATAAAAGTAGTTGCATCAGTAAGAAGCACCTTAACCATTTTGTAAAATAGAGGAGGGAAGCCAAAGGCCTCAAGAACCATGAGAATATAGTTCCATTCAATTATATCATATGCCTTTTCAAAATCCAATAAAAGCATGCCTGCATTTTGTCTAGAGCATTTAGCCCAATACATGGCTTCCCAACTAGTGATCAAATTTTTCAAGATATATATTCCTTTTATAAAATCTGTTTGAGTTGAATTAATAAACTTAGGTAGACAATTTGCAACCCTCAAAGCCAAAATATTTGCAAGGATTTTATATAAAACATTTAACAATGTTATTGGTCTCCATTTTTTGACTAAATTTGTATCACCATCCTTAGGCAAAAGCCTTATGATACCAGTATTAATATTCCTACCCAAGGAACCATGAAAAATGACCTCAGAATAAACTTGAAACAAATCATCATTGATCCAATGAACATTTTTCTTATAAAATTCTAAAAGAATCCCATCAGGTCCAAGGGCCTTTTCATTGTTAATAGACTGAATAGCCTTGATTATTTCTTCTTTAGTAATCGAAGCATATAAAACAAGAACTTCCTGATCAAAAATTTTATGAGGAATAAGAGAACAACAAAATTTTTTATCATCAATTCTAGCTTCGTTATCCTTAGAAGTGAACAAATATTTATAAAACTAATAGAAAATGCTTTTTATAGTGTCAAGATCATAGATCAAATTCCTTCCATTCCATATTACATCAATTTTCTCTATCATATCCCTCTCTCTAAGGAATTTGAAGAAAAATTTGGAACCTTTATCTCCTAAATGGAGCCAATTAAGTTTGGACTGAACTCTTTGACCCCGAATTCTTTTCATCTACAATTGTCTCAAATTATTCTTGATGGAAATGAGCTCTTCCTGCAAATTAATGTTACTTGGATTGTTTCATAGGTTAAATTCATGAAAACATAGCCTTGACTGCAAGGAATGTTCCAGATTTCTAGAATCTAAATCTCATTGTTTGCCTATTATTTGGAAAATTTTCTTCCAACTTTGAATATTGAGGTTCCATCTATCAATAGCATTCCATGATTTGAACATCCAACGATTAACTTCTCTTAAAGTAAAAACAACATCAATGCAATCTTTAGCCTCTAATAAGTAATTATTTAAATGAAATTTTCAAGAGGGACAGTGATGATGCATAGGTTCACCTTGAAGTCTTAGATGAGCTTTAATAGGATAATGGTCAGAGAAAAAATTATGTGTGACCAGAACTCTATTACCATATGAGATAGGAACAAACTAGAATCAAGAATTTGAAGCATAAAATCTATCCAGACGATAGTAAATTTGGTTTTCATCATGTTGCATATTACACCAAGTATACCAAGGGCCATTATGATGAAATTTATGGCCTTCCAAAGTATCTATCAGCTGAAAAAAGGATTTCATTCTCATCCAATGATGAAATTCATCACCTCTCCATTCTACATTCAAACCCCCACTTTTGTCATCCTGTGATTCAACCATATTAAAATCACCACAAATAATCCATGGTATATTGGGAAGACTTAAAAACCATTTCCACAAAAGACTCCTTTCTCTATGATCTTTGGGTGCATAAATAGAAAAAACACCAAATTTAGTGTTATTCATATCAATTATCACCCAAACAACTCTATTGCAAGGGGAACAACCATACTCAATAACATTATAATACCAAAAGGGGGATCAAAAAAATCATAGCACCCCCCTTACAGGACTATTATTAGTGCAAAAAGGAGTAGCTTCATTCTAGATGACTTTAAGAGCAATATTCAAAAGCATATTGGTCGATTTCACTTCTTGCAAAAATAGACAATCAAGATTTCTAATCGATTGAATATAAGATCTAATAGAATACTTCATGTCAGGGTATTCTAAACCCCTAACATTCCAACTAAGACACTTAAGCATAATTGTCAGAATTAGAAGAGTTATGTCTGCTTATGGCAAGCACTTTGGCAACTTTGACAGATTTACCCTTGTAAAATGGTATAACAACTCTTCTACGTTTCTTATTTGCCACTAAAGACCAATTGTTTTCTTAATTTTCAACAATATTACTAACAATACATTCTGCAATATGAGAATTCATATCAACAGAGGGAAAGGTGTTCACATCAGAGGTATCCTCATTTGGATAATCTCCAATTGTTGCAGCTGCCTCAATAGTTTTCCTATAATGCCCTTTGATTAATTTTAGCAAGAGCCAATTCTTAGACATTTAATCTATGACCAATCACAGTATTGTTATCATGGTTTGAGTAATTATTCCAGCCTTTAGGATGAAAAGAATTATGAGATTCAATAGTAAAATGATTATCATTTTTATGAGAAATAATCTCATAAAAGGATTTAAGATTATCAACCAAGAAACCATTACCAACATGAACAAGATCAGCATCTTGCAGAACAAATTCAACATTATCAATTTTAGTATTTTGATCTTTTGAGATTTCAGTATCAATGAAAGTAACCACACAGTTTTTTAGGTCACTATGAATATATACACCAACATGGGAATGAGCACTTTAAAGCATATCAGGTGCATAAATAGAGCTAGATTACGGCATAATAATATTCACCAGGTTAACCATGCCAAAAACAGAAGTCATTACCCACATGATAATCAACATTGTTCAATGGGGATTCTCCTACAGATACTATCACTATTTTGTCAGCATAATCCATGAAATATATTTTAATTTAGGTAATATGTTATTTACCCTATATCTTGGTATATATATTTAAAAATTTGAATATGCTACACTATGAATCTTTGGAATGCATTAGCAATTACATCAAAAATATAAAAATAAGTCCCTGTCAATCCCAATGGCATGTCATTGGAATTTCATCTAGGTTACCTTAGTTTGAATTACGAGGAGGGAAGACTCCTATTGTTATTCCCTTAAGGTGTGTGGCTCCTAGTTGGGCCACCCATTGTACTTAACACTACTTTAAAAAAAAATTATATGTATAAAATAATATCAGATCATTTATTTGAAAATTCCACTACCTAATTATAATGTGACACTAGAAACTAATAATATTATGTTCATTACTTATGATAATCCATAAAATATTCTTTTCCACTACGTAATTATTATGTGAGTAGATTGATTTCTATAGTCCCACTAGAAACTAATCCATAAAATATTCATTTTCCCTACATAGTTATTATGTGACTAGATTGATTGTTATAGTTATGACTAGATTGATTGTTATAGTTCTACTAACTTATGATAATCCATAAAATATTTCTTTCCACTACGTAATTATTATGTGGCTGGATTGATTGCTATAATCCCACTAGAAATAAATCCATAAAATATCCCTCTTTTCTAAGTAATTATTATGTGACTAGATTGAATTTTATAGTCCTACTAACTTATGATAATCCATAAAATATTCCTATCCACTAGTAATTATTATGTGATTAGATTGATTTTTATAGTCCTATTAACTTATGGTAATACATTAAATATTTCTTTCTACCAAAGTTAATATTTTATAATTTATATTAAATTTTTGAAGTTACATTCTATGAGTCAAATATATTTGGTAATAAAATTTAAAATTTTTGTTTAAAAAACAACATTACATATTGTCACTTCACATTAAACATAAAAAACATTTAATGTATATAATATATCAAATCTTGACATAATTTTTTTTACTATGTATAATTATCAATGTTAATTTGATATGCAAAACCTTTCATATATATCAAATTCTAAATAGTTTCAAGTCAATTATGTTTTCTTATTTGTTTTAAAATTAAAACTTTAAATGACATAATATTTAAAGTATAATTATATTTTTTGATATTTTATATTCATATTTGTTATTTTTATTTTGATTTAGTTAGTGTGAGAAACCTCTACCACCTACGCATAGAGCTGAGCAATCTCCTTCTAACCATGATTCCTCGTAAATATGAGAGCTATGCTTATCAATAGGAAATTTAACACACAACCACCGCACACCCATTCTCTTACACACTTTCCCATGCCATAGTTTGACCCTTGGACCTCTTGAAGAAGAGCCAAGAAGAGCCAAATCTTGAACCGTTGTGTTGTCTCCCTAAGACTAAAACCTTATGTTAAGGAAAACCATTCCATGTATCCTTTGGGAGTCAAGACTTTTCGTTCCATGATGTCTATCCCATCCGAGTATGTCCCTCAGGCTAATTAAAGGTTTTTTTTGTATCCAATGTAGGCCATAATACTTGAACCCCAAATATCCTTTCAAGGATTGAGGGAACTTGCCAGTAAAGTATCTGGTGCAATTTTTTTTGAAACCTTATGTTAAGGAAAATCATTTCCCGAATCTCTTGAGGGCCAAGGCTTTTCGTTCCATGGGGCCTGTCCCATCTGGGTATACCCCTCAGACTAGTTAAAGGGATGTTTTATGTATTTAATGCAGGCCACCAGGCTTGAACCCTAGACCTCATTCTGAGGATTGAGGGAACTTTCCATTAAGGCACCTAGTGTGGATCTTAAAACCTTATATTAAGGAAAACCATTGGTGTCAGGACTTGCCAGTAAGGTACTTGGTGCAATTTTTTCTAAAACCTTATGTTAAGGAAAATTGTTCCCTGAATCCCTTGGGGGCTAGGACTTTTAGTTCCATGGGGCTTATCCCATCTGGATATACCCCTCAGGCTAGTTAAGGGGGTGTTTTGTGTATTTAATGTAGGCCACCAAGCTTGAACCCTAGACCTCCTTTCGAGGATTGAGGAAACTTTCTAGTAAGGCACCTGATGTGGATATTAAAACCTTATATTAAGGAAAACCATTGGTGTGGATCTTAAAACCCTATGTTAAGGAAAACCAGTATGCCATGGGGCCATGACTTTCCATTCCATGGAGCCTATCCCATCCGGGTATACCTCTTAGGCTAGTCGAAGGGTTTTTTTTTGTATCTATGTAGGTTTCCAGGCTTGAACCCTAGATCTCCTTTCAAGGATTGAGGGAACTTGCCATTAAGGTACTTCGTGTAGATCATATTTGTTATTTTTATTATGTATATATTATACTTAAAATTAAAATTTACTTATTTGTTATTATACTTGATTATGTATATATCATTTTAAAAAATAATAAAATAAATAAATACCATTAGCTCTCAAATTTTAAAGAGGACTCATATTTGAATCTTTGACAGTTTGAATCTTGACAAACCCACTTGAAATATCATTATGTGGTCATAATAATAATGTAGGTAGGCTCATTTCAATTCCATATAACCCATTAAAATTTAGATTTTTATTTAACATATACTTTATGTATTTAATATTATTTTAATTTCAAATTGTTGATATACTACCATTCAATAATGATGTAATACAATGAAAAATTTTAATAAAAGAAAAAATATTTAATGCCATATTTATTAAAAATCTTTATTACATCATAAACTTGTGTATTGTATTTATATACAAGGCATCATGTTTTATATATTTATTTATTTGAATGATGATGCAAGTCTAGTGGCATATTCAATGATTGAAATTCCATTCCACGTTAACATCTATATCTATTACACTTGTAAGTTTCATTCTATTTATTTTATTTTATAATAGGTTAAATTTTAATTATATATTTTTAAATTATTGATAATTTTTAATTAAATAATTATTAAACAGTCCATCTTCTTTATTCACATAAAGATGTAAATGTAAATTGTGACATAAAATAGTATAAATATAATGAAATAATAATAATTTCAATTCAAATAAAATTTAGAAATTAAAATTTATGTTATTTATAAAATATGAGGATATTTGATTCTAAATTTTAATTTATATTATACAATATAAAATCCTTAGATTTTTAAATAAAGGGGTAAAAATTTATGGATAAAAATTTTGGATTACAAAGTACAATTGAGCTTCCAACCAAGACTCAAAAAAATAGTCAAACGGGCTAAAACCACTAGACTAGAATGACACCCGAAAGAGACAACAACAAAAAACTACATTAAGTCTATACATCCTTGTGGATCAACTACCACATGTGTTGAGAGTCCCCAGACGGGAGACTCTCCCAATTATCGATACTCCAAGGATCTAGCAGCTCAGAAGCCCTTTTGGCCAGGTAATCAGCAACCACATTCCATTCCCTTGGAATGTGCACAAAGGATATAAATTCAAACTATTCACTCATTCTGAGAATCTAAACCGCTACAGAGGCCAACTGTTAATTAAATTCCTCCACCCTTTTACTTTTTAAAATATTAACCACAATTTTAGAGTCAGACTCATAGATAATCCCATGCCAGCCAAGAGAAAACCCCCTCCGTAAGGCCTCAAGAATTGCAAGAGCTTCCATAAAATTGTTGGAGTGAATACCTTTATAAATGGAAAAGAAAAAACTGACACCACCAGTAGAATCTCTCCCAACACCACCAATTACAGCATGTCCAGGATTACCCCTGGACGATCCATTAGTATTAATTTTTAAAACTCCTCTAGGGGGTGGCCTCCACCTACCATCTCTCCTAACCTTCTTGTTGAGCTGAGGAACCCTACTAGGGCTAAAAGAGTTCACACCATCCCAAAAGAGACCAAGGGCTTGTTGTACCTTCTCCTCCCTAGAATCCAAAAGAGGGTCCACATTACATTTGTTATGGATGGTTTTCTAAACCATATACAGGATCCTTTGCTAGATCTGTTTAACATCCAAATAACTGCCTTGAAATATGCACCGGTTTTGTTCGAGCCAAATTTGCCAGATGATGCAAGAAGGGCCCAAATTCCAAGCCACCCAAAGGAAGGGGGCCTTGGCCGGAGGTCTACCCAGACTACTCCAAAACTCCACCAAGGATAGCACATGGATGGTTCCAAGCGCTCCACCAATGGTGCCAAATATCTCTAGCAAAGGAGCATTGGAAAAATAAATGAGAAGAGTCATCCTCATTCTTACTACAAAGGACACAAAAAGAGGGACCCTAAAATCCCCTCTTCCTCACATTATCCCAAGTGAGATATTTATTATGAGCTACCAACCAGAGAAATAAGTTACATTTTGGCCATGCAAATTTGTTCCACACCCTTTTCCACCAAGTGACAAGAAGACTCCCATACTTTTACTTATCAAGAACCTGATAACCATAGGCTACCGAGTAGGTTCCCTTAGGATCAGGGTTCCAAGCCATAATATCTTTATCCCTCAATGAATAATAAGGCCTCCCCATAAGAATAAGAGCAAGCACCTCTTTGTCCTTGGCCAGTCCCCCCTAGGGCCATTCTTGTGGATCTTTCCACTTGTACATCTCCATATTTCCAAAATATTGGATTTTTTTAAGTCCTCCACACGAGACCATCCTTATTCCAAGAAAAAAATGCTTAGGGAATGTAACCTAGGATATTGATTCAAGATAGGAGGGTGACCATCCCAAGAATCCTCCTAAAAAAGAGCATTTGATCCCTGATTACAAATCCAGAACAAACCCTGCTTGATTAAATTAGCTTCTCTTTTCAAAGTGTCCTAGATAACTGAACCTTTCCCAACCAAGCTGACTCTAGAGATCTTAGCCTAAAAAATACATCTCAAGTATTTACAAGATAATATTTTAGCCCAAATCTGATCTTGAGAGGTACACCATCTTAAATAAAGTTTTGAAGCCAAAGCCTACCCAAAAAGAGTTGTCTATCGCAACCCAAGGCCCCCCTCTTGCATCGGCCTACATATAGAATCCCACCTAACTAAAATCTATTTAGATTGATCAAGTTTTCCAAACCATAAAAATCGTCTTGACAAAGCATCCATGTCCTTGATGAAGTGAGAGGAAGCTATTTGTACAAATCATCTATAAATAGGTGAAGCTTGAACAACAAATTTTAAAAGCAACACTCTACCTGCAGTGGATAACCATCTAAAAGTCTAGTGATTCACCTTCCTTCTAAACTTATCAAGCATAGACTGCCAAGAAGATCTAGGTAGAGGATGCGATGAAATTGGAATACTGTAGACACCAAAACAACACCAATCTAATTATGTGACTACAAACACTGATCGCATTGACATACATAGCTTTCATGGCAGCCCTCAGAGGTCAAACAGTGGCCCTAGCCACTTACACAGTAGTTTAGAAGGTCAAAAAGTAAACAAAGAAAAGCTGGTCGTTTTAACAAGGGAAAACAGATCATGGAAGAGGCTCAGCCCCTAGAAGAGGGGTTGTAAACAATTTCAATGGTATCAACAGAGGAAATACCTAGCACAACGAAAGCTGAGACTCTTAACCCCCCAAACATAGAATGGACTCAGGAAGGACTCTCATTCCCTCCCTCCCAAGCATCAACAATCACTATTGAAATGGCCAGTACGGGCCTGGGGGAGTATTTAGTGCAGAATGTTGTGGCAACGCCCACATTAGAATCAGTACAGGACATGGGGAGACCTCGCCTTCCCATAGGAACAGTTGTTCCTCTAGGTTACCGACCAAACCAGACAAATTTTGTGTATGGGGGCCTTGATCATGGTCTTGAACCATGCAAGCAAAAGGAAGATGAAGAGCCTTTTGCTGAAAATATGAATTATCTATCAAACTCGGACTTCGCTCTAAGATATCTCGACCAATGCAATTGGCATGGATACGGGCTAGGCAGATATGAGCAAGGGATGCGGGTCCTTTGCCAACCAAGATATCAGATGCCATATGATAAGTCAGGAGTAGGGTTCAACCACCCCTTGCCCTTAGACATCTTGGTAGAAAATATGCAAGGCCTAGAAATAGGCAACAAGGGGGGATTGGCACTAGATCTTTATGCCAACCCAAATATAGAATATACATTGGGAGATTACCTCCCATGGTCAACAAACACCCTTGATAACAGCAGTAATCCCCCTCATTTGCTAGAGATAGGTGAAAGTTTGAAAACTAATCCCCAAAGAGAACATAAACAGTGTTCGGACATCTTTTTGAAGCTATTCCCATTAGAGGTTCTAGTTGAGTCAACACAGTGTCAAGAGAATCAGGTCCCTCCACCAAGAGTGGAACAACCGCCATGGGACCAGATTAAATTGCTGGAACAAGGAGAACCCTCAATGTCGTAAGTAACAGTTGCTAAAGAGAATGAGCATTTTTGGATTTTTGAAAGTGATTCAGAAGATGAGACTGAGATGGACTATCTCAATCATGCGCGACGGCATAACCGCCCTTTAACTCATGAAGATCTAATGGGACAGATGGGCATAAGGTTAGGGCATGAATGGTGGGTAGACCCAGCGGGGTGGGACCAAGTTTTGGATCCATGGCTCCAAATTCACGATGAGCACCGTCCACCCCAAGACCCTATCATGACAACAGTGCCGAGGGCAGACCCTATCCTCCTATCAGCACATAGGGCTGATCCGTTCGTGCCCGTTCCCCTAGAGACCCTATCCTCCTATCAGCACATAGGGCTGATCCGTTCGTGCCAGATCCAGAGTATAGAGAGCATCCAGAAGATTCAAGTTATCATACCCACGGTAATGGAGACCAAATTCATTCCATCCACATGATATCCATTGATTTGACCACACCCATCCGTAATCCGGCTGATCCAGCACGGTCATTGCATCTAGACATAGATGCCATCGACTAGGATCGCATCAATTCACCTTTATCACCATCAGAGTACTGTCCTTTCGATGAAATGCCTCATTTTACCCCAGGGACAACTCAGGATATTTTTCAAGCTGAAGAGGAACCCGAGGTTCCCAATGCAGATCTAAACTCAGCTAATGATATCCATTTGATCCCGACTCCACATTAGTTGGAGGACGGATCCCACATGTCAGTCGAGGAGACGACTGATGTAGATATCGGCACAGATCCAATGAATCCACAAATTCTCAAGCTAGGGGTAAGTCTTTCCCCTGAAGAGCAAGCCGACTACATTGCCCTTCTCAAAGAGAAGAAGGAGGTTTTTGCATGGTCGTACAAGGATATGCCAGGACTAGACCCGCAGCTAGTCATGCATAATTTAACGCTTGATCCGAAAATCAAGCCCGTAAAGCAAAAACTACGTAAGATGCACCCAACAGTGGCCTTGATGGTCAAAGACGAATTGCAAAAGCTGTTGGATGCACAGTTTGTCATCTGCATGGATTATCCGCCATGGCTGTCCAACATGGTTCCCATCAAGAAGCCCGACGAGAGGATTCACATATGCACTAATTTTTGAGATCTAAACAAAGCGAGTCCTAAGGATGATTTCCCCTTGCCCAGCATCGACGCGTTGGTAGATGCTACAGCAGGTCACGAAATGCTCTCCCTAATGGATGGTTTCTCAGGATACAATCAAATTCGTATCAATACTGAAGACCAACTAAAAACAGCGTTCACAATGCCTTGGGGGACATTTTTTTATAAGGTGATGCCTTTTGGCCTTAAAAATGATGGTGCCACCTACCAATGTGCCATGACGTACATCTTCCACGATTACATGCACAAAACTTTGGAAGATTACATGGATGATTTGTTAGCCAAATCTCTTTTACGCTCAAATCATATCGCTGACTTAAGCAAAATCCTCGATCGCCTCATGGAGCATAAAGTTAGACTAAACCCCAAGAACTGCATATTTGGCATCACATCTGGAAAACTCTTGGGTTTCATAGTCTCAAAGTGAGGAATCAAGGTGGACCCAAAGAAAGTCAAGGCAATCCTTGAAATGGTTCCCCCAACTACTATCAAGCAGCTCAAAAGTCTGCAGGGAAAGGTCGCATCGATTAAACGCTTTATAGCGCAATTATCTGACAAGTGCCGACCCATGAACAAATTATTGCACAAGGGGGTTACATTTCATTGGGATGACGAGTGCCAGTCAGCCTTTGACGAAATCAAACAATACCTGGTTTCGCCACCAGTATTGGCACCACCTAGACCAGAAGTGTCGTTCTACTTATACATCTCAGCTACTGAGGTGGCACTGGGCGCCATGTTAGCCCAGAAGAATGAACTTCACAAGGAACAGGCTACTTACTATCTTAGCCGCACCCTAGTCTGTAATGAACTTAACTATGCATACATTGAGAAACTCTGCTTGGCAGTGGTGTTTGCTACCAAAAATCTACACCACTACATGTTGAGAAACACTACGTATGTTGTGTCTAAGGAGAATCCACTGTGATACATGATGAGTCGTACTTATCATAGTAGTCGCATGGCGAAATGGATCATGTTGTTGACAAAATTTGACATAGAGTTTATTGGACAAAAATCTATCAAAGGACAAGTCATAGCCGATCAACTAGCGGAGGCTCCTCTTAAAGACGATCAGCCTCTAGTCATAGAACTACCCGATGATGGGGTCTTCCATGTCTCAAAATCACCAGATTCTGATGAGCCTGAGTCACAGGTCGACATAACCCTATTCTTCGATGGTTCTAAATGTGAGCAAGGTGGTGGCACGGGAATTGTATTCTTCACACCGCAGGGTGCTCCAATGCCCCTGTCATTTAAATTAAACTTCTCGTGCACAAACAATAATGCAGAATATGAAGCCTTGCTCCTAGGTCTTCAAACAGCAATCGCCATGAACATAAAACGACTGAATATCTTTGGTGATTCACTGTTAATAGTCAATCAAGTCAAAGGGGTATATCAATGCAAATGCCCAGTCCTACAGGCCTATAAAGCCCTCATGGACAAATTCCTAGCAAAACTTGAGTGGTATGACATCGAGGCACTCCCTCGATCATCGAATCATTTTGCGGACACAATGGCCTCCTTGGGGTCACTAATTTTGCAAGACCTTTCCGGTGATATGATAACCATTCAAGTAAAAACCTTATCGCAATCCGTGATGGAGCAAGCTTAGACTTGACGCCAGGAATCCACATGATCCAGATTGAACTATCCTCGGATAAGTTCTTTCGAATTCGAGATCATCTGAAGCACGCTAACTGGGGGTCCTTGTTCTCCCCTACTCCCATTAACAACAACACAACGCTATTCTTACAGGTTCTATCCCATTCAGCATTTGCTAGGGATGAACCTCAAGAGGGATTGGTTGTTCATACTGTCAAGGTTTCTGATCAACAGGACTGGTATTTATCCATTAGAGACTACCTCAAGTTAGGTAATCTCCCGCTTGGATTGACTCATGCCGCAAAACGAGCACTCAAGCAGAAAGCGGCTAAGTATGTCTTGATAGGAGACATTTTGTATCGTCGCATCTATGAAGGAATCCTTCTTCGTTGCTTGGACCAACAAGAGTCCACTTGGGTAGTCGCCCAAGAACACGATGGTACATGTGGTGGCCACTTTAGTGGTATGGCCATCGCAAAGCGCATTCTTCGCATGGGCTATTATTGGCCATATTTAGAGCGAGATTATTGTGCATATGTCAAGAAGTGCGTGAAGTGTCAACATCATGCCAATTTGATGCATGTACCTTCCCAAGCCTTGCAAACAGTCTAGTCTGCTTGGTCGTTCTCGCAATGGGGCTTCGATCTAATTGGAAAGATCTCCCCTATGTCGTCAGGCCGTCACACATTTATCATAACGGCCACAGAGTATTTTACCAAGTGGGTGGAAGCGATTCCGCTTACCTCTACGACAGGACCTCGCATTGTGGAGTTCATTTTGCATAACATCATATGTCATTTTGGTATTCCATCCAAAATAGTCTCGGATAATGGGACGCCTTTCAAGAACAAATATGTGCATGCTTTGACCACAAAGTACAAGATTCAACACAGCTTTTTGACACCCTATTATTCACAGGCGAATGGGCAAGCAGAAGTGTCAAACAAAACGCTAGTTGCCATCCTTAAAAAGATCGTCGTAGACAGTCATAAGGATTGGCACATTCAAATCCCACTTGCCCTATGGGCCTATCGCACTAGCATTCGGACACCCATTGGGGCCACTCCGTTTTCCCTCGTGTATGGCTCCGAGGCAGTCATGCCTCTAGAGTTGGAGATTCCTTCCCTGTGCATATCAATGCAGGAGTTCATCGATGATGACTCTGTGTGATAGGCCCGGTTAGACCAGCTTACATTGCTTGATGAACGACGCGTTAATGCTCTTGAGAATTTACGTATTTATCAAGAGCGACTTAAGAAAGCTTACAACATAAAAGTTCACCTGAGGGACTTTCGGGTTGGTGATTTGGTTTTGAAGGAAAACCAACGGAATTCTAGTTTGCCATCCCACCTAAGGGACAAGTTTGCGGCAAATTGGTTAGGTCCATTTGTCATTGATAGCAAAATAGGACCCGGGACATACCGGCTAGCTTCTCTTGACGGTATCAAGGAAACAGAACCCTTGAATATCAGTCATTTGCGACCATTTCATATCTAAGAGAGCCATATCCCAAAAATGCTCCAAGGATTGTCAAAATCGCTTGGTCAAATCCCAAAAATGCTCCAAGGATCCCTAAAATCGCTTGGTCAATCCCAAAATGCTCCAAGGATTTCCACAATCACTTGGTCAAAAATCAAGAAAATTCAAAAACAACAAAAATCATCAAAAACAACAAAAATTTGCATCTCATTTCTAGGCATACTCAAATTCATCAATAGAGAGCTCTTCTCGCACTTCATCTTCATATTCACAAAAATCAATCCATCAAAAATACAAAAATATGTAGCTGCATAAAGCATTGCATCCATACATTGCATATTTGTGGTCGTATAGGTCAAAGGCACCATAGGCTATAATTGCTCTGCTAGTCCATCTTGTTCCCCACTGTTCCATTTTACAAAAACAACAAAAACACCATGCATTGCTTTTTACCACACTAGAGTCAGTGGTATTTTAATGTATCAAGGGTTTTCGTGATTCAGTCATCATTTTGCTCTTTAGCCATGTAATGTATCAAGTCAGACAAATTTTACGAAGGTAGAGTTACACTTGAAATACGCCTTGTTACATAACATCCCAACACAAATTAAAACACATAAAAATTCCCAAGTTGTGTGAATGAAAGATGAAACCTGTGCAGTAATCCAGGTCACCATAAGCGAAATAGTTATCTTGCTCACCCCCCCGTGTGAATGGTTTTAGAATGCTAAGAATTGACAAAAGGACAAGCTCTTTCCTATCCATTCACTTCCATCTACAGTGGTTTTCACCACTACCAAATCCCAATCATAGTTGGTTCCCAAAGTTGTAAGGATTTGTACTACATGTCTCTGCCAAGGATGGGTAGTCATCCCCAAGATCTAAAAGGATCAACACCATTCACAAACAAAATTCCAACAAATCATCATCCTAACACTTTCCATTCACCTTTGGTCTCCAAGTTGTAAGGATTCGTACTATCCGCCCCTAACTAGGATGGGTAGTCATCCCCAAGGCCTAACAGATCAATGCCCTTGCTCCATAATCTCCATTACCCCTTGGTCCCCAATGTCGTAAGGATTTGTACTACATGTCCCTACAAAGGATGCGTAGTCGTCCCCAAGTCCACAAGGATCAAGGCCACTCACCAGCCCAAACTCACAATACTCAAAATACAAAATCAAATAACAATGGTTATCACCACTATTCAAAATCCTTGCTCAAAAAAAATTAATAGAAAATAAACTGTGATTTTCATCACTATATAAATGAGCAACTTTCTAAATCATTCAGCCAACAAATATCCAAAACTTGAATCCCTGGAATTCTCAGCATTCAAAAACCATCTAGGTGATCCTCATTACAGGCTTGGTTGATAGCCTATCTGGCAATGGTGGTATCCTACCCGCATGACGATATGTCTGTCACATTCACTTTGCGTGTGTGCAGACCAATGTTTGCATAAGGATGAGCTAGCTTATGATATCCTGGATAACACCGCAGATTAATCTAACTAAATACAACAAAGGAGTTAGTGGAGCTAATTAGGTGATCCTCGATACAGGTTCGGTTGAAAGCCCATCTGGCACTGGCGGTATCCTGACAAATACCACATAAATGAACTCAATTGCACACACAGGGATGTGAAATAGCTTGGTCAAAAACAAGTCCGATTCATACCTTGTTCAAAAGTCTTGTAAGATAAAGTACAGTCATGGCTAGTAAGTTAAAATCGTCTGAGTCTCAGAAAACCTTAGCTACATTTCTAAACCAACTGCGCTACTTTTCATCCTTACAATACCATCAAAAAATACAAAAAAAAGAAAAACCACATGTATACATACAAAGTCATGCATCACAGCAATCGCCTAAAAGACAAAATAATAGAGTTCTAAACATTCTATGGTGCCATAGCCAAACATCACAAAGTCCATCCATCCATTTCATTTCTGCATATCACATATAAATCAAAAACATTTGCATTCATCACAACATATGCATCCATCAAAATAAATCAACATACAACAATCGCATTTATCATACCATATGCATCCATCAATATAAAGTAGCATGCATCCATCAACATAAATCATTATGCATAACATAATATCATGACATATACACAAAGAAAGAAACAACAAAAACATCCCAAAAATGTAACACAAAAACCAAGCAATAAGCATTGTCGGACACAAGTGCTCTTGCACTTAACCTCTTGGCATAAAAAATCGATGTCGGGGCTCAAATCGTCACTCTCCTACTTCCCCAAGAAGGCTACCATAGTCGGACCGCTCCACGGGAAGACGAGTTTTTGATGATTTCACCCCATTATGGCATCACCAAAAGGGTTAACACCCACCAAAAATAGGTCCAAATGTCAAGAAATTGCACATGCTTAAATGATAAAACATCTAAAGGCACCCTTGCACAAGTCATCTTGGGTCAAGCGACTCGTCGCTTTTCTCATGAAGGTCACTCCCTCATCGATTCGTCGCTTGAGGGGGTAGTCACACTTAGTCACCAATCAACAAGCACACACCCAATCAAAGCAATGACATGTATTCAAAGAATCATTGACAAATACAATTATGCTCCTGCTTGGGGCAGTAAACAAGCAATCATTAAATTGATCAAACACTTGGCATTCCCAAAGCATGAACACAAGGTTCCCCTAGGGACAAAAGGTTACGCCCTTTGCCTAATCATGACTGATCAATGTCCAAGCTCAAGTCACACCTCACCAAAACAGGTTAACACTTGAAATCAAATTCCTTAGCTCGTCAAAAGTAAGGATTCAAGAATGCATGCCCTTTCCATACTTGGGGCATCAAAAGTTGGTTAGGTTACCAAGAAACCCTAATCATTAGTGCTTTGGTTATCTATTTTTGCTCAGCACTGCGTCACCCGTAGCGCTTCCCAAAAATGGGCATCTCGTAGACACCAAAATAGCACCAATCCGATTATGTGACTACAAATACTGATCGCATTGACATACACAACTTTCAGGGCAGCCCTCAGAGGTCAAACAGTGGTCCTAGCCACTTACACAGTAGTTTAGAAGGTCATAAAGTAAACAAAGAAAATCTGGTCGTTTTAACAAGCCTTAAGCAAAAGTAAGCCTTAAGCAAGAGCAAACTTTAATTAAAATAAAACTTTAATTAAAAGAAAACCTTAATTACAAGCAAGCCTTAAGCAAGAGAAAACTTTAATTACAAGCAAGCCTTAAGCAAAGGGGAACCTTGGCCGAGGGTGTCGCGAAATCGCGACGTCACGATTTCGCGACGTCACGATTTCGCGACGTCTCAAAATCGCGACGTCGAGATTTCACGACATCGCGAAATCGTGACACCTAAGGCCCAAAAGGGAGCCTTGGCCGAGGGTGTCACGATTTCGTGACGTCGTAAAATCGTGACACCTAAGGCCCAAAGGGGAGCCTTGGCCGAGGGTGTCGCGATTTCGTGACGTCGCAAAATCGTGACACCTAAAGCCCAAAGGGGAGCCTTGGCGAGGGTGTCACGATTTCGTGATGTCACGAAATCGTGACACCTAAGGCCCAAAGGGGAGCCTTGGTCGAGGGTGTCGCGATTTCGTGACGTCGCGAAATTACGACACCTAAGGCCCAAAGGGGAGCCTTGGCCGAGGGTGTCATGATTTTGTGATGTTGCAAAATCGTGACACATAAGGCCCAAAAGGGAGCCTTGGCTGAGGGTGTCGCGATTTCGCGACGTCGTGAAATCACGACACCTAAGGCCCAAAGGGGAGCTTTGGCCGAGGGTGTCGCGATTTCACGACATCACAAAATCATGACACCTAAGGCCCAAAGGGGAGCCTCACCCGAAGTGTCGCGATATCGCGACGAACTTCGCATTTGCTCAAAAGCGGACATTAAAATACTCAAGAGCAGACATTCAACCAATCAAAGGCGCCATTAAAACATTCAAAGGCAGACATCAAGGCATTCAGAGGCAACATTAAAATGACTTAAAGTAGACGTGAGACAAGTGGTAGCCGAGAACAATCAGTTATTGTCACCTGCTGTGCATGCGCGCGTAGGTGGGCAAATTGGCAGTTAGCGAACTGTTGCGAGGGCAGTCAGGTAAGCCCTAGTCAAGGTGAAGTCTCCTCCCTTTTGAGAAGGCATGGTCGCCACGTGGCATCCCTGCGTGCCCCCTCCAAAGAGACCCCATGGGTCTATAAAAAGGTGGACTTTCTCGCCCATAAAAAGGAGGTTGACAAGCATTTTTTAACGCAACGAAGTGCTGCTAAACTAGAGACCCGATTGCATTCCTTTCTGATTCATTCTTCTACACCTGTAATCTCTTTCACAAGGGAGGTTATTGGTGGCTGTTAGAAGGTGAACCCGGACCTTAATACCCAACATTGGATCACAGTAAACCATCAATTCATTGACAATTCATTCTTTGAGATTTTGGGCCCTTCCCTAGTGGATTGGCACCGAAATCAAATTCCCACGGTGGGCGGCCCGCTCGGGCGCCCCGCACGCTCTTAGTTTCATTTTAGATTATTCTGTTATTACGTATTTTTTTCTACATCATGCTCATGCTGTTTAAATAGTGTACATTTTATGTTCGAATATATATTGTGGCTAACAGTGTTCGAATATACAAATTAAAAAGTATAGTTATCGAATATATATTCTGCGATGCAATGGAACACTAACTTGCAGGTAACAGAGATCGGTTTCACCGATTGTTTTACTGGCAGCAACGTTTTGGTGATGTCTTCGGATCTCTGTCAAGGTTGCACGTATTTAATCATTCTATGCACCGATTTAGCTAATATTTTACATGCATCTTTTATCGTTTTTCTTAGAAAACAAGTTTTTCTTCCTTGCAACAGATGCTACTAACCATGTCACTGTGTCTCTGAACGTAGGATAAATAGTGAGAAACAAGGATTCATCAGCATAAGCGACGGCAACACTGGCCCGCCCGTTTCAAATGTGGGCATGCGAAAAAGAAGATCACTATTCATTTGTTGTAATGGAAACATGCTAACTCTCCCAGCCCTTGAAAAGGGAGGAGACGTATTGTAATCGAGTTGGAACCACATGAATAAAAAGGGCTGTGCTCCTACTTTTGATGTGATTATATCCGTGTTATTTCATGCATCAAGCTAGTTAGTTTACATTGCATCTTAGTGTTTCTTTTACTTCTGGAATATCATGCTTTCAAATACCAAGATAAATGAAGGGGGGAGTCCCAACCTGGAATCTTAGAATGCGAGCAATCCTGGCTTGAATAAGAGGAGGGGTATTGAAGAATAAAATAGAAGACTTGTCCTCATTAATCAATTGTCCAGAAGCACCAAGATATATGTCAAGAGACTATCTAATATTGCCAGCTTCCCTGATAGTGGCAACTCCCAACAAAGCAGTATCATCAACAAATTGAAGGTGGGAAAGAGGTGGCAAACTACTATCCCACTTCCACCCCCGAATGAGACCCTGCATGACTTGATACTTGAGCAATCTTCCCAACCCTTCTGCCATAATGATAAATAAATAAGGAGATAAAGGATCTCCTTGCCTCAATCCCCTTGAGGCCTCAAACAGCTTTGATGACTCATTATTAACAAGAACAGAGAATGAGAAAGAAGAAACACAACTCATCACCCATCTAATCTATTCCTCCTCAAATCCAAAAGCAGCAAGAAATTTTTGAAGAAAGGACCATTTGACTCGATCATAGGCTTTGGCCATGTCCAACTTAATGAACATAGTTTTCTCCTTAGAATTTTCCATCAAGTGAATAGCTTCTGTAGCAATAAAAACCCCATCCAAGATTTGTTGGCCAAAAAAAAACCATCCTTGCTCCTCATAGATGATTTTTCTCAACCATATCTTCAACCTCTCAACAATATTTTTTGTGATGATCTTATACACAATATTGTAGAGAGCAATAGGCCTGAACATATCCAAGGAATTTTCTCCCTCTTTTTTTGGTATAAGCACCACAAAGGTAGCATTTAGGGCCCTTAGCATCTATTTGTTCTTTTGGGACTCATGGACCACCTCCAAAAGATCAAATTTGATTAAATCCCAAAACTCCTGATAAAACTCAATAGGGAATCCATCTGGGCCTAGGGCTTTTCCTTTTTTCATCTTGAATACAACATTTTCCAACTCCTCAAGGGAAATTGGACCCATCAAGTGCTCATTCATATCTCTAGAAACAATCACTAGAATACAATTTAGAATAAGCTTTTCATTCTCATAATTTGATAGGGAGTCCTCCTTGAAGAGAGAGGAAAAATACCTCTTAGTCTCTTCTAAAATATCCCTGAAAGAAGAGAACAGGGCACCTTGAGAATTCACAAGAGAGGTAATCAAGTTACCATTACGGCGAGCCAATATAAAATCCTTAGTTTATTTACATATATATATTTTATAAATTCAAGTTTGATTATAAAACATATGTATAAGGTACTATTTTTTTTTAATAATGGCAACATCTAATGGTGTTACGGATTCCCTATATGTTAAAAAAAAAGAAAAAAATTAGAAACTAAATAAAAAATTTAGAAACTACACTTGTATCTTTCAATCATTCACTATCATCATATTCCATTCACATTTAGTGGCATATTCCATGATTGAAATTCCGGTTAATACCTATCTATCTATCATCATAAATTTGAATTTATGATTCCACGTATAAATTTGCCCATGCTAAATGGTTAAAGATTTAGTATATTAATTAAACTCAAATCTGATTATGAAATATTTGTATAAAGTGCTATATTTTTATAATTACAATAGTATTACTGACTTGACTTGACTTCCCTTATATATTAAAAAAAAAATTAAAATTTACACTTATCTTTCTTTCATTCACTATCATTATCAATTCCAAATTATAAATTCCATGATAAATCATTCCACATGCTTATAAATAGATTTAGAGCACCCAATAATATCACCGTCTCCATATTTATTAAAAATTAAACACTACAATTGTATCTTTTATTCATTCACTCTCATAATAAATTCCAATTTTTGATTGCACATGCGTCTTGAATAGATTTGCCAATGCTAATTAACTCCGACAATAATTATCTATCTAGAAATTGTTTATTTGTGCAAGCAGGGGAATTGACAGTGATATCTAACAAATTCCTGTGAGATAGTTGTGGGATTATAAATTCGGAAGGAAAGGTGTTGGGAGAACGACGGTGGATCCCAACAACTGTAGGCCGTCTCTATCCCATTCCCCTGCCTATCGTTCAAACGTCCGTTACCATGTACACGTCCAGAATGGACTTATATTTTGCGTCGGCGGAAACAGTACGAGAGAGAAAATATAAACAACATCACAGTCCTTGTCTGATGCTGCAAATAACTTTTTTAATCCCTAGCAGGCCACTTAATACTTTTTTTTTTTGGTATTTTTTTGTTTTTGTTTGATCATAGACTCCATCGTCCACGACTGGCACCTCCACCTCCATTAATTCTCGCAATCAGTCCCTTAACAAATCACTTTGGCGAGCACATCTCCTGCATGATTGGAACTATGTGCGCACCTAAAACCTGGGTTGCAGATCGGCGCCTTTATGAAAACATTGCTACGTTAAATATGAGAAAATAATAAGTTGGTCCAACTCTAAAAAATATTAAGAAACAAACCTAATCAGTACATTTGCGAAGTAAATTGGGAGATGAATGCAAAACTAATTGTTCGGCTACTAAATGACCTGCTCCAGGCTTAAGGGCTAGAGTTTGTCCAAGATTAAATTGCCTCCAGTTTAAATATATGTACAACGACAAATATCCTTACAAAGGTATAGCATCCTGAATGTTCTGAATTCAGAATGGAAAGACATCTTGCTTCTAATTTTAGCATTCTGCTATGTTTGCTTCTCCTAAGATTGCCTCTGGCTTTTGCACAAGCACGGAGACAGCCTCTAGCTTCGGCCTTTTTTATATTTGGAGACTCCACCATTGATCCCAGTAACAGCAATGTGCTTCCCAATATAGTGAAGGCTAACTTTCCTCCCTATGGCCGAGATTTTCCAGGCGGCCGACCTACAGGTCGCTTCACAAACGGAAGACTAGCCACTGACATACTCGGTAAATTTCCTCCGATCTCTTCCCTTCTTAGCAATGTAGTTTTAATCTAATTATTCTTCTTTGGTTTATTAAGTTATTATGTGACTAACTCTAAAAAGCTATGTGCCTATAGCCGGACTAGTGGGACTTCCAGACATTCTGCCCGGAAATTTGGACCCTGAATTCCGAGGAGAGAGACTGCTAACGGGCGCCAGTTTCGGCACGTCTGCCTCAGGATACTACTACGGGACTTCAGCGACATTTGTATGTATATAGAGAGCATAAAATAGTTTTGGAAAACAATGCACTTCATCTAGAAACATCTACATTGTATTTCGAAAATATTGGGGAGACTCTAATTGTTGGAGCAGAAACTTCATTAAAAATATTTACAATGTGTTTCAAAATTGTTTTATGTTGTAAGATCTTTAATGATATGAGTGTTTTGTATTTGCAGAATGCGATACCGCTGGAAGGGCAAGTGGAGAATTTCAGGGAATACCGAGTGAGGCTTGCCGCTTATGCGGGTGCGGCCAACGCCAATACGATCATAAACGGATCCATATTCTCTATAAGCACTGGGACGGACGACTTTGTCCTTAATTACTTTTTAAATCCTGTAACGGCGGCGACGTACACGTTGGAAGAGTTTCAGGAAGTTCTTCTAGCATCTCTTCGTGAATTTGTACTGGTAAGTCATTTCTCTTAATAACTCAACGACTCTCCTAATCAATTTTTACGATTTTATTGAGTTGCAATCTAATTGTGTTTTGCACAGAGCGTATACCGGGAAGGTGCTACGAGACTTGCTATCATTGGGCTGCCTCCTTTCGGGTGCTTGCCTGCTGTAATTACTGTGCGTAATTTGCTGGGCAACACATGCTACGAGGAGTTCAATAGCGTTGCGCGTTCTTTCAATTCGAAGGTTGAGGCTCTAATCGAAGAGCTGAGACCCAGTTTGCCCGGCTGTCGGGTCGTTTATTTAGATATATACAACATGTTGTATGACATGGCTAAAAACCCCGCTAAATATGGTAATTCCACTTCCCTCTCCAGCGAAGACAACAGTCATGACCTTTCTGGCTCGGTGTTTTAATTCTGTTTTGAGACAATTTTGTGATATAAAAGACTAGTTGACTTTGATTGGGTTGCAGGGTTTGTAGAGGCGAGGAGGGGCTGCTGTGGAACGGGTCTGATAGAGCTGTCGTTTTTGTGCAACATTGCGAGCCCGACGTGTCCTGACGCGTCAAAATACGTGTTTTGGGACAGCTTCCACCCCACAACTGCAGCTGATAACTTCTTAGCAAACTCATTATTTCAACAGGCTCGGGGACGACTGACATAAAGCTCGTTCTCGCAATCTTAAATTAAATAAATAAAACAAGGGCAAAATATTTGTACTTGTTGAAAAATAAAACATATTAGTGTCCGTAGGAAGCCCTGATTTATCTGGGCTCAGCTATAGGTGGCGTGAGACGTCACTGCCGTACTGTGTTCCATGGCCCTAAAGCTTTGGTTTGTCGTGAAGTAAGGTTTTAATTTGAAGAAGGTAGGTTATGTATGCTGTCTAGATTAAATATAACAGAATGTAAGTGTTTTTTTAATGTTTAGCAGATTCACCGTAACGAACTTATGATGTACAAGTATTATTTATATATCTTAAAAATTAATTTAATTTAATTTTAATATATTATTAAAATTATTTTGTGTATTTAATTTAATTTTTTTTAAATCAAACAATTTTAATAACTTAAATATTAACTTAAAAAAAAAAAGAAACACCAAAGTCAAGCATGAAAAGTTATTTTAATTCACCTATTTAAAATTAATTTCAACTCAACCAAAATAATAAATGAGTAAAGTAATGTCAAGAATCTTATGTTGTTTTGAGGGCGGGGTGGGGAGTAACAACAGCCCGGGCGGGGAGTAATGTAAAGAATCTTATGTTGTTTTGAGGGCGGGGGTGAGGAGTAACAACAGCCCGCGCGGGGAGTAATGTTAAGAATCTTATGTTGTTTTGAGGGTGAGGGCGGGGGTGGGGAGTAACAACAGCCCGGGCGGGGAGTAATGTTAAGAATCTTATGTTGTTTTGAGGGCGGGGTAGGGAGTAACAACCGCAATTGTTGAGTAAAGCAATATCAAGAGTACTCTCAAATTTAATAAATGCATATTACTTTTTACTTTGGAACCATATTTATTATATTTTATTAAATAATTTAGAACGAAAAAAAAAAAACATTCATTTTTATTGAAGGATCACTTGTTCCCATTTCAAGAGGCTTAATAGTCTTTAAAAGTAAGGGCTTGTAATTTTAAATATATTTGAGGAGGCTAGTAGAATTTAAATAAAGTTTTAAAAATAAAAACTATAATAAAAATTTTGAAATTCTAATTAAAAATCTAAAATTAAAATCTTTTAAAGTTATGCATTATATTTAGTAAATTTAATTTATAAAGATCATTTTCTACTCTAAGAAGATGAGGTAAACTCATAATGTTAAATTTACCTTTTACTTTTAACTCTAGTGTTGGAGATTAGTTTTAAGTTAATAATAAGGATGCTAAAATTAAAGGTCGTTTAACCTTAAATTTTTATTTATTACTAAAAGTTATACATTGGATTCAATTGTAATCTCAATTTTACTAAATATATTTTATTTATTTTAAATATCTTTTTTTTTAAATAATAAAACTCTAACTAAATTTTCAAGAGATAATATTTTTATTTATTTTCATCCAAATTTAAGTTTACTTCCTATCTAGTAAATATGGGGAGGCCTAATGGACTTGAAAAGTATAAGGTAGTCTAACATATTCAATTTTTGTAGAAATTAAAAGTTACCTCATCTTAAATTTTCACATCAATTTTAGTCAACAAGAAAGGATATGATTAATAAACGAGGAGATAAAATTTAAAAATCTAAAATTTCTATTTATTATGGAAGTTTACATGATTTGAATGTACTCTTAAATCTATAGAACACATTTTATTTTTTAAACATATTTTAATAGTAACAAAACTTTGATTGATGTTCTTTAAAAATCTAAAATTTCTATTTATTATGGAAGGTTACATGATTTGAATGTACTCTTAAATCTATAGAACACATTTTATTTTTTAAACATATTTTAATAGTAACAAAACTTTGATTGATGTTCTTTAAAAATCTAAAATTTCTATTTATTATGGAAGGTTACATGATTTGAATGTACTCTTAAATCTATAGAACACATTTTATTTTTTAAACATATTTTAATAGTAACAAAACTTTGATTGATGTTCTAATAATTAAACAAAAAATACATTATTATCAAAGGTTTAAGTCTTCTTATCATTGATAACTCAATATTCTATAATCTTCATTTTTAGATTTTTTCATGCTCTTCTATTCTTAAGGTTTTAAAAAAATAATTAACCAAAAAAAACAAAAAAAAGCAAAACTACAATTTTTACATTAATTTGTGGAGGAGCATAAGTTTTTGGACATTAGTTTCAATTTGAAAAGAAAATAAATGAATAATAAATGAGGATATTAAAGTCAAAAATCTAAAGTTTCCAATTAGTATGAAATGTTATACGATTTGTACTCTCAAATTTATAAAATAATTTTATTTTAATTTTAAACATATTTAATAGTAATAAAACTTTAACTTTTTTTCAATATATACATAGTCACCAAAGTTTATGTATGTGTTCTTGTCATTGATAGTTGAATCTTCTATAATATTCATTTTTAGAGTTTCTTTATGCTCTCCCATCCTTAAGGTTCTTAATAAAAACAGTTAACCAAAAAAAAAAGTAAACTAAAACTTTTACTTTAGATTGCAGAGATCAAGTTTATAATCAAAAAAATCCCTATGTTCTATTGAAAAGTGTTACCTATTCTCATATGTAAAAAAATCGAAATTACTTGTATACCTTAAAATTACTTTACTTTTATTTTAATATACTTTTGAATTTATTTAATGAATTTTAATTTTCCTTGTAACATGTTTCAACACTAATAGAACTTTTGATCCAATATCCTTCCTCGATAAAAAATTTGTGGTTGTTGAAAAATATAACACAAGGATTTCTAGAACTATATTTTTTTATTGATGGGAAAGGGTTTTGAAAGGGACCTTGAACCTTTTACAAATAAAAATTAAAATAGGGTAAATTAGCAAGATAAACCCAAGAAGAAACAAAAAAGGGAGCAACTAAAACAACATCTCAAACCAAATGGAGAGAGGAAAGAAACCCAAATAAACCCAAGCACAACTAGTTCCAAGAACTCCACAAAGATCAACACCAGTCAGCCATGAAATGAGCTCAGTCACACAAACCCAAATCAAGAAACTTCATGTGAGTGATAGATAGATGACCAAATGGAAAATAAATTTAAAGTAAATAAATGTCATCATCGTGATTGGTAGATCTAAGGTTCTGATGGAAATAAACATGCCAAACCTGAAGGATCTCTTCCTCGACTCCTCTATTAGCAAGTGAGTTAGCAGTTTTATTTCCTTCTCTTAACACATGCTAGATAATAATATAAGAGTACATGCTAACAAGCCTTATGCATTCATAAATGATATTGGAAAGGCTCCATGAGGGGGTTTGAGAAGCTTTGATATAGTTGATGACTAGAAAGGAATATCCTTCAATGATTAAGTTATTGAAGCCAGATCCTTCTAGGATGATGGAAGACGGTTGAACCTAAGCAATGTTGACCAAATAAAATAGGGAATTTAGAATGGAAATAGAAAAAGGGTATTGTAGGAAAATATGAAAGGTTGATTTCCAATTGGACTTGCAAAGAGGGCGACAGTTGGGGATAAAAACACCTCTGATGATTAAATTATTCATAGTTAAAATTTAATTTTGAGACACAAGCCAAGAAAAGAAGCCAATTTTTTTTAGAATTAGATTTTTAACCCAGACATACTTAGTAGGCGTCTAGCTAGGTGAGGGGGTATCTTGAATATAGTAAGAAGATTCAACCATGAACTTACCATCATCACTAAGCTTGCATATCAGACTATCTTTTGATTGGTAGTTCGGAATAACAAAGACTAGTAATAAATTTTGAAGGGTTCTAGCAGTAGAGGTGGAATTGAAATCCAGATCATTGGTGGGAATGGATTTCTAGAGGCATCGATTAGGAGACTAAGAAATGAAGTTAATCACTCTACTTCCGAAGGTTTGGTCCATGAAGGGCTTGATGATTACCAAATTTGGCTCAATTATGAGGGAGTGATCCTTAAGCCAAACATATTCCCAAAATCTTATAAAATTTTCGTAGCCAAGTTTCCATCTCATTCCCTTTATGATAATGTCCCTACATTGAATGATAGAATTCCAAAAGCATTAACCTTGAGGGAGAGGTTGGCTATCCATGAAATAGGTTTGTTGGAGGTATTTCTTTTTTACTATATCAATCCAAGTAGATTGAGCGTCATTGACAATTCCATAGGATTTCTTTGCCATGAGGTCAGATTCATTTTGTGGATTTCCCTAAAGCCTAACCCTCCTTGGTCTTTTTTCTTCCAGATTCTATCCCAAGCAACTAAAGAAAATATATTCCGATTTTTATTTCCATCCTAAATTAACCTCCTTTGAATTTGTTCAATCTTATGGTAAACGAAAACAGGAACTTTGAAAATTAATATGAAAAATACTGGAATACTTTGGAGGTATGCTTGCACAAGAGTAGCCTTAGTCGCTTGGATTAACATTGTTTTTTCCACCCTGCCAACTTCTTGTTGATTCGCTTAATGACATTGCTCCTTAATAATTCTTAAGGATTACCATGAAATAGAGGGAGCCCAAGATAAGTAGAAGGAAACTGAGAAATAGTACAACCCAGAATCCTAGCAATATTAAACTATTTGTGAATGGGAGTATTTAGGAAATAAATTTTGCTCTTCACAAATTTAATTTCTTGCCCAACAACTTCTTCAAAAACTTAGAATAGTTTTGATTATTTTGGCTTCAATAACTAAGGATAGAGTTGTTAGGATAGTATCATCCACAAATTGTTGATAAGTAATGGGTCTGGAAATAGATGAGGGCTTGATACTAGAAATAAAGCCTAAAGAGAAAGCCTATTTAAGGGATCTACCAAGTGATTCAGCCATGATGATGGAGGGAAAAGGTAACAAAGGGTTGTCTTGCTTGAGCCCTCTAAAAATTTTAAAGTATCACACTTTTGAACCATTAACAATGACTGAGAACCAATCAGATGTTAAGCATTCTTTTATTAAGGTGACCCACTCCTCATGAAAATCGAATTTCTTTAAAATTACAAAGAGGAAATTCTAAGAAACCTTGTCGAAGCCTTTTTTGATATCAAGTTTTAGGAATAGGTTAGGTTTCTTAATCTTGGCAATAGAATAAATAAGTTCTTGTATAGTAATTATACCATATGTTATGAATCTACCTCTGATGGAGCTCCCTTGGTAGTGATCTATTATGTTGAGAATGATAACCTTTAGTCTATTAGCCAAAACCTTGGATATGAGCTTGTAAATGATATTACAAAGACTTATCGATCTAAATTTAGAGATGGATTTGCTAACTTGGGACTTACATATAAGATCCAAGAATGTTGAATTAACATATTTGGGAATGGATTTTTATTGCTGAAAGTCTTGGACAATGTGGGTGGAATTTTGCACTTATTCATCCACCATTTTTTATATGTCATCTAGATTTTGAGGGGATTACTGGACAAGCAGAAGGGATCGAGCAACGGTAACAACAATCATAGACAGACCAAGGTACTAGGTGGATTGCAAAACAAAAGTAGGTCGAATCGTAGCGTGAGCAGAATTTTCTCCTAAGAGTCTGAGTAGGACATGCCAAAAACCTACCCAACTCCATGGGTGGATGTTCCAAAATAGCTAGGAAGGACAGAAGAATGGGCCAACCCTGCCCTTGTAGTCAAGAAAAAACCTCATCCACCTCGGGTAGGGGAATAACTTAGTAAAAAAAATCCTCGTTGAATCCCTCTGGGTGAAAAGAAGGACCCACCATTAGAGAAATGGCCCGCCTAGTAACCTAAGTACCTGGTAAAGTACATTGAGGTGATAAATTTTTGGTATGGTGCTCCCGAGGACCTCTGGTGTCTGTCATATGCCAACTGATCAGGGGATCACCAATAAAGGAGGACATGGTAGTTGAGAAATAATGAGCTAGGTAGAAGATCCAAGAGCTGAGATTGATCCAGAAGCACCTAGCATCTTCTATAAGATCGATGCTTCCCAATGTAGTAGTGTACCAGGATGATGCTCATCAGCTATAGAATCCATCTTCCCACCTTCCGTCATTAATGTCCTAATTTTGAAGCCAGTGTAAATGTAATTAGAAATAGTGGAATGTTGGATATTCCAAAGGGTGGCTCTTTAGCCTTTATAATTCTTATGTAAGGTTTCCCCTCTGTAAATACAAATTTTGCATTATTCTATCTCTAACTATGTTTTCTTGTTATTGGATTGAATGAATGAATATCCTACTTCTTAGCTGCTTAAGTCATCCTGGTTATTCTGCTATCTGGATTCCTTGGGGTGTGCTTGAGTGACTAAGGGGGAGTGTGTCCATTATATGGGTTGGAGGTTTTCTTTTGTTAACACTTCCCGAGCGAGAGTGCTTTGATTATGCATCCTGGATCTCATGCATTGCTCGTCAGTGTTGGAGTCAGCCTTCCACTCACCATTGATAAGAGAGCTAGGACAAGGGCACTGTTGGATGATTGAGTGCAGGATTCTACATTTTGGATGAGTTATTATGCCTACATATGTCTTGATGCAGCTATACCCATCCTTGTGAGTTTAGCTATGACCTTTTTTTTATTTTTGTTTTTGTTTTTCCCTTTTCCTTTTCCATTTTGCGATGTAGAGTAGCTAGAACCACCCCTTACAGGAATCGGCCTTCTTCATAGATCGTCCAACCCTTCCTATCGATGTGGCAACTATTCTATGCTTGGTTTTGACCCATCCACCCCACCCTGTGCACGATGTTGGATTGGTGACCAAGAGTTTTTGGTGACTCTACTAGGGATGATTAAGTCCCTTGTTTTAGGAAATCAGAGTTTGGTGACTCTATGATTTTCCTAGATCATCTCAAAGTCACCTAGTGACTCTAATTGAGCGACACATCCAGATAATGATATCAGTCACTCACTCGAGCTAAAAATTCAAACATTTCGAAGGACTCAAGGTATGGTGAACAACCTTGAACTCACAAGCAAAGATAGCATGCTCACCTGATGACTTCAAATCTGATAATACAATCGAGACCTCTAAAGACTGGTGCCTTAATGGCTCAGATATATTTTTCCCAATGGAATGACCCTAGTCCACTAAACCTCCACTATTTGCATGAGATTCCCAAGGGCGCCCTAAAGACCTTGACCAAATATAATGGCACCTTGGAATGTTTCTACAATGGTGCTCCTCCATGGCATCACCCATGAGGATGTCATGATCAGACTTCTGGTCATATCACTATAAGGAAGGGCGCTATTGTGGTACCGAACCCTTGGGTAGAGAACAATATGCTCATGAGTAAACTTTGTGAGAGCTCTTATCGACACATTTGATAGCTCCATGGACATCTTCCAACTCTTGATGCATCTCTCATACATCAGGACACCTCTAAAGTCTCTAATCGACTTCAACATTTGATTTGAGAGGATCTGGAGGAGGATTCCTTCTGAGTTCTAGTCATTATTCACCCAGACTCACATGTACTATGTTTGAGCTTTAAGCTTAAATATAGGCCTCCTCCTGCTTCAATCTAGAGAAAGCATATTCTCCCAAATTTACCAGGATGTCATAAGGGTAGAACAACTCCTACTTCAAGCAGGAATAGTATCTTCAGGAGACTTCACACTACCATCTCCATTTCCACCCATCGCTTCTCCCCTCTCTATTGCACAGTATCCACCATGTATGTCATATCAATTTGAGCAGCATCCAAGGCTATAGACTCGTGAAACACAAGGGGCAGATGTTATCTCAAGCCTAGGTGGGATAAGTGTAAGCACCAATCCTGAAAGTGACAACTCCAATGCTTGCATATTTTCCCAAAAAATGGAGGATCTCAACCAGGGCAGGAACACCATGCATAGGGAGGGAGCATTTTTGCACCCTTTTTGTGTCCTGCAGTGCAATGAGCAAGGACCAAGTCATATTCATGATGGCTTGACTAATTAACACCTAGTTTTTGAGGAGGTCCTGATAGCTACAAGCTCAATCAACAAAGCCTACAGTAATAAATGTAAGGAGGCGATGGAGGTGTACCAAGCTAGGATTTTACAACATGTGGATCTCAAAAACTGACAATATGGGAGCCTATTTCTCGATAAAACAGTATAGAAATAAGGCTCCATCATGGAAAAATCCATTGCCACATTGATCATCGATTGCATAGGTACTGGTATGCATCATGATCTGCTAGGTTGTGAATTCTTCATGACTTGGAAGAGCTAGCAACACCGATTAGACTACAAGGAGCACCTGAAGTTCAATACTATTTGGTTTGGTCACTGCTGGTTTACTAGATAAAAATATAGGGTAAGTCATCTATCATGGTGCACTGATTGCACCATAGTTTTATGTACATAATCTGGTAGCTAAATAAAATTACCCAAGGGTGGCAGAACTTAGAAAAATAAAATAACTTCATATAAGTATCTCGGTTTCTAAAATCACTTTCCCTGTCTTCTAATCCTCTCTTTTGTGACTCTGCAGCCCAATGGATAAAGGAAAAAGACCAAAAGGCATGCGATTGTATCGTACAAAAACTAGATTCACCGATGTGCCAATAATGATGTGAGTTGGCAAATCATACATCATAAAATCAAATGGAAGTGATGCCTACCTCCTCCTATATATACCATCAAGAAGATAAATGCAGCTTGAAGAGCTCATGGTATACTCACGAAGGAGATGAAAGGTGGAAAGCCAATTCAGGAATAGGCAAATTACCAAAAGTTACCTACCTTGAAAATCATGGCTTATGGCAACCTAATCTATTATTGAATAATATTTGGGTTGTAGATGAGTATATTTATGGGTGCATGATGTTAGGGAATGTCCCACGAACCCAAATATTTAGTCTGCTAATGTATGAAAATATATCATAGATCTAGTAGTTATGTTTCTCTTCTTTTTGGATTATGCTCAGCATTGTGTCCCCTCTTGTTCTCCCCTTCTTTCATATTTTCCCTATTTAAATGTTGTTGTTTTGATGATTATTTAATGTTGCAGTCGACCTATGGCTGCCCCTTCCCCCTCTCCTCCCCTTCCTATATATCCTCCTTCTCATGCTCGTGTGCTCCTCTCCCACTTCATCTAGTATTCCTTCTTTTTGTTCTCTCTTTCTTCCCTTTTTGCTATTTTTGTCCCCCTAGTTTTGCTCTCCATGTTTTGTTCTACTTCTGCCTTCTCTATTCATCCCTTTTTTGTTTCCATTTTTATCAGTGCTTTACTGACTGAATTCTTGTTGGGTTCCTTGTTTTACTAAGTAAAAACCCTTGAAAGTTGCCAAGAGTGTGGGTGGAATTTTGTGCTTCTTCACCCACCCTTTTTTTATGTTACCCATATTTTGAGGGGATTATTGGACAAGCGAAAGAGATCGAGCGACGATAATAGTAATCATGGGTGGACCAAGGTACTAGGTGGATGGCAAAAAAAATTAGGGTAGACCATAGCATAGGTGGAATTTTCTATCGAGAGTCTGAGTGGGACATACCAAAAAACCACCCAACTCCATGGACGAATGTTATAAAATAGCTAGTAAGGGCAAAAGAATGGGTCAACCCCACCCTTGCAGTCAAGAAAAAATCCCATCCATCTCAGTTAGAGTAACAACCTAGCAAAACAAATACCTACCAAACCCCTCTGGGTAGAAATAAGGACCCACCATCCGATAAATGGCCTGCCCAATAACCTAAGTACCTACTAAAGTACATTGAGGTGATAGATTTATAACATGGTGCTCTCAAGGATATTTGGTGTCTATCACACACAAATTGATCAGGGGATCACCAGTCGAGGAGGAGGACATGGTAGCTAAGCAATAATGAGTTGGGAAGAAGATCCAAGAGCCCAGATTGATCCAGAAGCACCTACCACCTTCTAGAAGATCGGTGCTTCCTAGTGTAGCAATGCTAGGATGACGCTCGTCAGCTATAGAAGCCATCTTCCCACCTTTCACCATTAATGTCCAGATTTTGAAGCTAGTGTAAATGTAATTATAAATAGTGGAATGCTAGACATTCCAAAGGGTGGCTCTTTAGCCTTTACAATTCTTATGTAAGTTTCCCCTCTGTAAATACAAATTTTGCATTATTCGGTCTCTAATTGTGTTTTCTTGTTATTGGATTGAATGAATGAATATCCTACTTCTTAGCTACTTAAGTCATCCTAGTTATTCTTCTATCTAGATTCCTTTGGGTGTCCATGAGTGACTAAGGTGGAGTATATCCGTTATATGGGTTGGAGGTTTTCTTCTATTAACACTACCCGAGTGGGAGTGCTTTAATTTTTCATCCTTGATCTCATGCATCCGCTCGTCGATACTGGAGTTCACCTTCTACCCACAACTGATAAGAGAGCTAGGACAAGGACACTGTTAGACGATTGAGTGCAAGGTTCTATGTTTTGGATGGGGTATTGTGCCTGCATAGGTCTTGATGCGGCTATACCCATCCTTGTGAGTTCGGCTATGGCTTTTTACTTATTTTTATTTCTATTTTTCCCTTTTCCCTTTCCATTTTGCGATGTAGAATACCTAGAACCACCCCTTACAAGAATCGGCCTTCTTCGAAGATCGTCCACCCTATCCTCCTGACGCGGTGACTGTTCTATGCTTGGCACTGATCCGTCTATCCCGCCCTACATGCAGTGTCGAATTGGAGTCCAATAGATAACATTGGTTACATTATGCTAAACAATATTCCAAAGGTGCTATAAAAACCTAGGAGGGAATCTATTAGATCCGGGAGCCTTATCAGGGTGCATAGAGAACATGGCATCTTTAATTTCTTCTTTTGTGAACTTCTCAAGAAAATTAGCATTTGATTTTTGGGAGATAAGACAAGGAATGTTTTGAAGAAGAGCATTAAAATATTGGAGAGAGTAAGGTGCGTTGGGTCCCAAAATATTCTCAAAATGAGAAAGAGATTCAGACCCAATTTTATGAATGTCATTGATGCTTAAACCGTCAATTTTGATGAGTTCCATGATTATGTTAGAACTTCTGTGTCTAAGAATTGATACATGAAAATAATTAGTGTTGGAGTCCCCTTAATTTAACCACAATACTCTAGATTTTTGCCTCCAGAAGATTTCTTCCGTAGATTACAAATTATGGAATTATGCAAGGTTTTGTTCATCTTGCTTGAGACCTGGGTCTAGATTCCCATTCTGAATATTAGTTTCAATATTTATCAGTTGCTTAGAGATTTGGTGTTTGTCTTGGAAAATATTTCCAAAAACTTCTTTATTCCACTGCTTTAATTTAATCTTTATAAAGCAAATTTTATTGGCTAATTGGGTTAAGGGAGGCCCCGAGAAGCGTTCTTTCCACCAATCAAAGACACAGGTTCAAAGGTCAAGGTGTTGAAGCCACATTAACTCAAATCTAAAAGGTCTTTTGAACTAGAGAGTAGGCTGCAAACCTTCAAAGATCAGTGAGTTGTGATCCGAACCAATTTTAGGAAGAGAGGTCAAAGTAACATCGCCTAAAAATTGGATAGCTTCTTTAGAAAATAAAATTCTATCAAGTCTTAGTTGGATGATTTGACTACCATATATCCTATTGCTCCAAGTATACTTTGAACCTTTTAAGTAAACATCCATAAATTTGTTCAAATCAACAAAATCAGCAAATTCTTCAAAACATTTGGAAGTGATTGAAGCTCCCACATACTTGTCATAAGGATAGAGAGGGTTGTTGAAATCACTAGCAAGCATCAAAGGTTCATTTTGAAAGTTGCTCCTCATTTGGTTTAGAGTGGTTTTGTTAGGAGCATAAATATTTGAGATAATCCACTGGTGTTTGGAGTCTTTATTGAAGAATAGAATGTTGATGATTCTTTTTTAAATGGATATAAGTCTACCATTAATAATATTTGGGTCCCACATACACAGGAGTTGACCTGAAGATCCATTGGTAGGACTAAAAATATATTCACTATTTTCCCATAATAATTTACCAATCCTTTCACTGTTCTCTATATCAATTTTTGTTTCTTGGAGTAAAATGATGCTAGGCTTTAGATTTTTCCTCATGAATCTAACCAACCTTAGTTTGGTTACTCCATTGAGACCTCTCACATTTAATAAGAGGATCTTCATCTAGAATGTTTGGAAGATTTCTTTCCCACCCCTTTGCCATGATATGAGAGTGGCTTGGATATTTTTCCCTCTTCCTTGGGAAAATTAGTGTTTGTTTGATATGATAGAGATGAAATAATAGTAGACTGAAAGCCATTGGCAATATTCAGTTCAATTCTTTCTTCCTCCTCTATTGATTTGATGGTATACCATTTTTCTTGTCACTACCAACATTGGCAATAATTGTTTTCCCTTGGCTTTTGAGAAGTTGCTCCAAAATAGGGGAATGCGATTCAGGGGGAAAGGAGGAGTTTGATAGGAAAGCAAAATATTCCTGGGCTGGAAGGACTGGGTTTGGATTTTGGTAGAAAATTGATCGAAGGAGGGAAATAAGTTCCAAACCTGGTGTGTGAGGAGGAGCATCACAAATGTGAACAGATAAATCAGGGTGATTATTATGAAAAATTTCAGCTATGATAAGATCTGCAGTTTTAGGTTTAGCAGGGGTATCTTCAATTTTAAGATCCGTATCTTGACCATTTAAGGGCATGAAAGGATTAGGCTTTGTGAAAATATAAATTAACTAGTCTTTAGACTGCAAAACCTAGGTCTCAGAGACATGTTGCTTGCCTTTGTCGATCTAATTTATTTTTTGGAATTTTTGAGTCGATTGACTATTCCCTAGTCCATTATTGCCATGATTTGCATCCTTCTTTAAATCCTTCTTTAGAGTGGGTCACTAGTCATGGAGATGATCCTATTTTTTTATATTCAATGCAAAAAGTAGGTTTGTTCTCATACTCGATCGCTTGATGCCTTTGGTAAGATATTGAATTGAGATCTACATAAGTCGGCAATTGGAAATCCAGATTTGTAATGATGCAAATGCGAGCGTAAGACAAAATCTTGCTTTGGTTGTTTAATCAATGGCAAATGATTTGAGCTATGCCTTTGAGAATTTTAGGATTCCAAAATTGCGATGGGAGGCTCAGAAGCCTGACCAAATGGGTATTGAGTTTATGCTTTGTCTTTCTCAATCAAAATCATTGCCCCATTTCCTCAAGAATAGACTTCTACTAAAGAACCATGGACCTCCAGTGAGGATTCTGATTGAGTATTGAGGATTTTTTAACCTCATTAGGGAAAAATCTCTTGTGTAGGTAGGTAGCTCCCTGTTACCCATAGATCACCACTTCGAGAAGGCTCATTTTTGAATGGTTTCAATGTTAAGCCCGACACCAATAAATTTCCCAATCAGTGGTAGTGATTCCTGGAAAACCAAAGGAGCCATAATCTTAGGAGGAATGATGACATCTCTTCCTAAAATAATGAGAGAAATGGAGTCTTGGACAATGGAAATATAAGGTATCATCCCAAAGCATACTTTATTTGCAAAGGAATCAGAAATGACAGTTTGAGGTGAAGCTATTGTGGTTCCCCTCCAACATCCATGACTTCATCTTTTTTCACATCATCAAAAGCTCCATCACGGGTGTCCTTCATTTTGATCGAAAGTCCCTCCGATCTTCACCTGAACCTTGAGACCTACCTACAATTCTGCCATGGTTCTCGCCTTTGAGAAATTCATAATTTAAAGACCCATATGTTTGAGGAGAAACACCTGCCATCCTAAGAAATTCCTATTGTGAAAATAAACCCTAAAAACCCATGTATGGATCTATGTAATTCCGCCACTTGAGCCACCAAAAAAAATAAACCCTAAAAATCCATCTATAGATATCTACAACACTATATTTCTTTCACTCCCACCACCGCTTAATCCACCACGAAAGAATATTTTACTCTCTCCTTTCACTATATTTCTAACACTATATTAGTACCCCTAGAAACCTTAATTTATTTGGGCTCCGTTGTGGGGATCGTGAATTATTTAAGAGTGGCTTCAACATCATTGCTACACTGTGTTCCATGGGCCTAAATCTTTGTTTCATCATGAAATAAGGTCTTAATTCAAAGAAGGAAAGGTATGTATATATGTTGTGTAGCCTAAATAGAATAGGCATGTTTTTTAAAGCTCAATAGATTAAAACTTCTGAAATATAAGTTTTTTTTAAACATATTTTAATAATAAGGTCGGAGGGTCAGCACATTGGTAGAACATAAAGGCTTAAAAACTCAAGGCAACAAAAATTTGTTTTTCCTCTCCAAAAATTTATTTGAATAATATTAAAGCTTTTCTAAGTTTTAAAAGTATATTTCATTTCACGTAAGTTTGTGAAAGCACGAGGATACGGAAACAAAACGGAAATGCCAAGTGCGATGTATGCAAAAGCAAAACGTAACGCTAAGTCCTACGAACTGAAATGCATGAAAGGAGAGAAACATCAACGAATTGAAACAAGATAGAAAGCAAATTTTGAGTACAACCATTTTTATTAATTTGCTTTAAAATCGGGTTACAATACGTCTCCTCCCTTTTGGGGACTAGGAGCGTTAAGTAGGGCTCTATTACACCACAGATTGATACGCTTTCTTCCGCGTGCCCACATGTAAAATGGGCGGACCAAATGTTGTCGCCGCTTGCGTGAATATGTCTATGGTTCCTTGCTGCCCCTATGGTGTTGAAATATTGTGTTCAGAGAAACAGAAAAGGATTAGTAGCACTTGCGGATGGAGAGAAACATGCGATCCCCAAGGCCTGTGGTTAGTGCATGCATAAAATGATTAAAATGATAACTGAAACATATCAAAATGAGCTAAAAATCTGACAAAAGCAATAAAAAATTACCAAGAAGCCACTACAAAAGGAACGATCTAGAAATCTTGCACAAATTTCTAATCGCTTCGGGGTGGGACGATTAGGACTGTCATAACCTGTCAAAAATCCACCTCCTAAATTTCTGGTCTAGAAGCTTCCAAAATGCCTACAAAGTTAGGGTTAGGTAAAAAGGGGTATTTTGGGATGACCCAGATGGTTATATTTTTCCAATTCAGCCTCTATCACCTAGAATCTGATGATGCTCCCTGCATGTTAGTGAAAGCGAGAAATAACAAAAGCATGATCAAAACTTGTCAGAATCACATGAAATTTAAATGACAGCATATGTAAGTAACCTAGAATCAAATGCAAAAGAAAAATCAAGGAAATCTGCCACATATTTCTAATCGCTCCGGGGTAGGGCGATTAGAACTACAATAGTGTGGTGGGCGCCCAGGGGCAGGACGCCCACCGTTTGGGACTCGGTTTCGGCACCAATCCACTTGGGATGGGTCCAAAACCTCTTATGGGGTTATGTTGGCAAATTTGGTGGGGTATTATGGCCAAATTTTTGGGTTTAGGTCCGTATTACGCTTCCAATAATCACCCAATAACCTCCCTTCCAAAAGAGAGATTAAGGATGTAAAAGCACAAACGATGGGTGAGGATGTAATTTGGCAGCACTTCATTGCTCCAAATGCTCCTCCTTGTTCCTCCTTTTTGGGTGAGAAGACTCACCAATTTATAGACCTAGGGTCTCTCTCTTTGAATGCGCATGCGAGGGCGCCACTTGAGTTGCTTGTCCTATTTTGGGAGAAAATATTCTTCCTTGATTTAGAGTCTCTTTGCATGAGGCCTCCAAAATCAAGGTATGCATGACTGAAGTCTCTCTCTCTCTGATTTGAAGCCGTTCCTTGCAATTGCATGCCCTGAAGGTGCAGTTAAGTGGCGGACCTATCGAGGTTTGACTTTTTCCAGTCAAACCTACTTATTCGCCCCACCCTAGAGCGAATACTGCTAATCATCCCAGGGTGGGACGAATACCAGTTTGTAATCGTCCCAGGGTGGGACGAGTAGGGAGCAAAGTGCTGAAAAGGTGCCAAATTGACCTCTGACCTTCCAAAACTACTATGGGAGTGGTTAGGACCACTTTTTAACCTCTGGGGGCTGCCCTAGGGGCTATGTATATCAATTTGATCAGTGCTTGTCATCACATAATCGGATTGGTGTTGTTTTGGTGTCTACAGATGCCCCTTTTTGGGATGTGTTGTGCGTGGCACAGTGCTAAGAAAAAATAGATAACCAAAGCACTAATTATTAGGGTTTCTTAGTAACCTAACAAACATTTGATGCCCCAAGTATGGAAAGGGCACACATTATTGAATCCTTACTTCTGACGAGCTAAGGAGATTAATTCAAGTGTTAACATTTTTTAGTAAGGTGTTACTTGATCTTGGACATTGTTCAATCATGAATAGGCAAAGGGCGCAACCTTTTGTCTGTGGGAACCTTGAGTTCATGATTCTAGAATGCCAAGTGTTTGATTAGCTTGTGATTATTACTTGTTTGCTACCCCAAGCAGGAGTGTGATTGTCTTTGTCAATGATCCTTTGAATGCGTGCCATTTCTTTGATTGGGTGTGTTTTTGTTGATTGGTGACTAAGTGTGACTACCCCCTCAAGCGATGAATCGATGAGGGAATGACCGACATGAGAAAAGAGATGAGTTGCTTGACCCAAGATGACTTGTGTAAGGGTGCCTTCAGTTGATTTTCGTTGAATGCTTATGCAGTTTCTGAACATTTTGACTTGTTTTTCATGGGTTTGAACCCTTTTTATGATGCATTTTGGGGATGAAATTCTTGAAAATTCGTCCTCCCATGGAGTTGTCTAGTTATGGTAGCCTTCTTAGGGAGTATTATAGTGAGGATTTGTGACCCCAACATCTGGTTTGAATGCCAAGAAGCGCAGGCGCAAAGGTGCCTTGTTCGGAAATGTTATTGCTATTTTTTGGTGGGTTTGGACCCTTTTTGGGACGTCGTTTGGGGATGAAATTCTCGAAAATCCATCCTCCCATGGAGTGGTCTGGCTATGATAGCCTTCTTAGGGAGTAGGATAGTGAGGATTTGTGACCCCAACATTGGTTTTGCATGCCAAGAATCATAGGCGCAAAGGCCCCTTTGATCGGCAAGTTTATTGCTATTTTTTTGTGCATTTTGGTGCAGTTTTTGTTGTTTTTGAATTTCTTGCTCTGTAATCGTCCCTAGGTGGGACGAATACTAGTTTAGTAATATTCCTAGTGTGGTACGAGTGCTAACTAGAGCGCTCATCCCAGGGGAAACGATTACAGGCCTAAAATCCTATTTAAGGGCCAAAACTAGGTTTTGGGCTCATTTGCATTTGTTTTTCCTGGCGTTTGGGAGCTGTGAGGAGGAGGTGGTCGAGTTCGCATAGCGGAGTGCTATCAAATTTCTCAGACACCATGATTTCATGGATTGGATCATCAAGCGGCAGAGCCAAAGCAAGATCGGTAAGTGATCCTCCTCTGTATTTTGGTTTGTGTTACAGTTTTAAAACCATAATTCATTTTTTTCTTTTGTATTTGTTTTTCGATTTAAAAAATGAAAACCCTAGTTAAATGTTTGTTATTTTTGTGTGAATTTGTGTTTTGTAGTGATATGTTAGAACTATGATTGAAACCCTAGTTAAAACCGTGTTTTTTTTTTTTTTTGTTGTAAGCTAAAAAAAGAAAACCCTAGTCTAAACTATGATTGACAACTTAGCGTAAAAAAATGTATTTAGGTTGTTGTTTATCAGTTTTAGACAAATGTTAAACCCTAGGAACTAAAAACTTTTATTGTGTATTAGATTTTTTAGTGTGACAATAAATGAAAACCCTAGGGTAAATTTTTATTTTTGTTGAACTAGAGTTAGAAACCCTAGTTGTTATTTTGTTTTATTTTTTTGTAGTTTAAACTAGAATTTAAAAACCCTAGGTTAGATTTTGATTTTTTGTAAACTAAGGTAAAAAACCCTAGTTTAAACGAAGGTCGAAAACTTCACTTTGTTTTTATTTTGTTTGTTGTTGTTTAGTAGTTTAGACTAAGGTCAAACCTTAGGTTAACTATTTAATTTTGTTTTTTGTTATATATTTTTTTGTCAGTTTAGACTAGGATGAAAAACCCTAGGTTAACTGTTTTTTCATATTTTGTTTGTTTTTGTTTGTCAGTTTAGACTAGGATGAAAACCCTAGGTTAACTATTTTTTTGTATTTTGTTTTTTAAGTTTAAACTAAAGTTAAAACCCTAGGTTAAAATGTTTGTGATGTGTTTTTTTGTACAGTGTTTTTAATGTTGTTGTACAGTTTGTATTGATCTGTACAATTTGTATACATTACTCTATATTGTTTTAGTGTTGTACAATTTTGTTTTGTTTTTTGTTTTTGTCATGTTTTAATGTTTTTGATTTGTTTTCTATTGCAGGTTGTGAAGAGTCGGTACCGTGTGCCTACGGTTTTTTTTGAAGCACGGGAGGCGCTGACTGTGGCTGACTGAGAGTGGCTTGATGCCCTTGGGCTCAAGCAGGTGACTCGGCTAGAGCCTGTGGTGGGGGATCGGGTCTATCTGATGGCCCTGATCAACTTGTGGGATCCCCGGACCAATACCTTTCATCTCCCAACAAGGGAGATGACGGTGACTCTTGAGTATTTCTATCGAATTCTATGGATTTTGATAGACGGGCTATCGATTCATACTACGTCGCGTGATCAGCGGACGACTGTGCTGACATGGTGCTTTGAGCATGGGACGGAGGTGGGTGTGGATAGCCTAGTGGAGAGGGCAGAGGGTGACTACTATATTGGTGGCATTCTGGTATGGTGGTGGCTAGAGAGGGGCGTGTTGGGGGTGAGGCATGCATTACTGATGACCCTCATCTCCAACATGCTACTGCCCGACTCCTCAGGCGTGAGGTTCCCATGGAACCTACTAGAGGTAGTGTTCAGATTGGTCGAGTGCCCAACGAAGGCACCTTTGATTATGAGGTGGGGATAGACACTTCTGGCACAGCTTTATGATGAGTTATACGAGGTCCGCTACCAGAGGCAGAAGGGTATTGGGTGCAACTACCTGTTGTAGTGTTGGGGGTGGCAGCACATAGCTATGGAGTGGCCATAGGGTTTGCCATGGACTACTCAAGCAGAGATGGTGGACAGGGAGATAGGGTATGCAGCTCTGTGGCCATGGTCTGAGGAGCAAGGGCAGAGTCGACGATGGGTAGGTGTCATAGGGCACTATGTTGATGCCTTCGCTCGGCTTGCTCCAGGGGAGGTGTTTTGGTGCCCATATCATGACTGTCTAGCCTGGCCTGAGGCTGGAGAGTGGCTCCGAAAGGTGCATAGGGGGAGATGGCTGATTGGGTGGCATAGGACCGAGCAGGAGTACTTCTCGTACGTCCGAGTGATGCAACAGTTTGGGGTGCACCAAGGGTTTCTTGGTGAGCCCTTGATCTATCGACGTCGGGATGATGAGAGGACTCTTGCCTGGCCGATCATCGAGCCGCTTGGTGAGGAGTCGGATCCTGTGATCGATGTCCCTAACATGGACAATGTCGGGGCAACCGTTGAGTATGACCAGTGGTGGACATTACGACGGTGGTGAGGTGAGGGGCCTCTAGGGGGTCCAGAGGCGGCAACAGCAAGTGGTGAGGGTGCAGAGGCATCGAGAGAGGGTTTGGGGGCACCGCTCGAGGATGCGGACATGGTGGAGGTGGATAGCTTTAGGGGGGATGATGTTGGGATTCTAGAGCATCCGGATACGTAGGATGTCCCAGAGCAGTGGGAGTCAGATCATCCCGTAGTCTCGAATATGCCTATGCACCAGGCTGTCCTAGAGGTTTTGGAGGTGAGGGATTGTGTTGAGATAGAATGATTGGAGGATCTTCTTCGAATATGGGATGAGGAGCTTGGGGAGGCATTGCAGGAGAGGGATCTCCTACGGACTCAGTTGGCGGAGCGGGAGAACGCATTTGTTGTGTATCACCGATAGGATGGGGACATAGATGTTGTGCGAGAGAGGGATCTCCTATAAACTCAGTTGGCGCAGCGCGATGATGTAGTGGCTGCGTACCATCGATGGGAGGTAGATTGGTTTTGGCATCGAATGGATTTGGAGGCAGATATTATCCGCCTCGGTGGGCGGTTACCTAAGCTCCCTGGAGGTGGGTCTTCACGCCGGATGAGAGACAACGATACTGAGCAATCAACATCATCTCATCACAGGCGGCTAGAGGAGGGGGGCACTAGTGGGCGTGATGCGGGGGCTAGCAGCAGCCACCCTGAGAGGTCGCATAGGACCCACACCACGGGGGGTAGTTCCCGTTGCATCGATCTTGCATGATCATGGTGGCTGACGCCCTAGGCTCGAGGGTTTTTGAGTTTTTGTTGTTGTTTTACGAGGTCAGAGGACCGACTTATTGTAGCCTGTGGGCATGTTGACGATATATATATACATGACTTTTTTTTTTGGTTATACACTTGTCATGATTTATTATTATTTTTTTGTTTATGCATAGTTATTTATGATGATATATGCATGTGTTATAATGAATGCGATGTTTCTAAGTATATGATGTATGCATATGGAATGAATGAAATGAGTTGTTGATAACTTGTCGATGGCACCATAGACTATACAAGATTTACTGGCTTTCTATACTTATGTGATGGCTTTGTGGAATGACTTTGCATGTGTGAATTTTTTTTTGGTATTTTTTGTATTTTTTGATGTTGATGTAAGTAATGAAATGTACCAGTTGTTTTAAAATGTAGTTAAGGTTTTTTGAGATTCAAATGTTTTAACTAACTAGCCAAGACTGTACATTTATCTTAGAAGACTTTTAAACAAGGTACAAATCAGACTTGAGTGTGACCAAGTTATTTCACATCCCTGTGTGTGCAATTGAGTTCGTTGATGTGGTATTTGTCAGGATACCGCCAGTGCCAGATAGGTTGTCAACCAAACCTGTACTGAGGATCACCTAATTAGCTCCACTAACTCCGTTGTTGTATTTAGTAAGATTAATCTATGGGACAATCTAAGGTACCATAAGCTAGCTCATCCACATGCAAACATTGGTCTGCTCACACACAAAGCTAATGTGATAGACATATCGTCATGCTTTTAGGATACCACCATTATCAGGTAGGTTGTCCACCAAACCCGTAATGAGGATCACCTAGATGGTTTTTCGAATGCTAAGAATTCTAGGGATTCAAGCTCAGGCATCTTTTGGTTGCTCAACTTGTTGGGATACTTGCTCGCATACATAGTGATGAAAATCACTGTTTATTTTTCTCGTGTTTTTCTTTTTGAGCAAGGACTGTGAATAGTGGTGATAACCACTGTTATTTGATTTTGCATTTATGTTGTAAAGTTGATCACGTAGGTTTTTGGCTTGTGAATGGCATTGATCCTTTTGGTCTTGGGAATGACTACCCATCATGTTCAGAGATGTGTAGTACAAATCCTTACGACCTTTTGGAATCAAAGGTGATTGGGGATGTTATTATGTAAGGGTATTGATCTTTCAGGCCTTGGGGATGACTACCCATGCTTGTCAGGGGTGTGTAGTACGAATCCTTATGACTTTGGGGACCAATGGTGTTTTGGAAGTTTGTGATGATGGATTGTTGGAATTTTGGTTGTAAATGGTATTGATCCTTTTAGGCCTTGGGGACGACTACCCATCCTTGTCAGGGGCGTGTAGTATGAATCCTTACGACTTTGGGGATCAAAGGTGTTTTGGGTTTTTTTGTTAGTGGTAAAGACCACTGTTTATTATGGGAAATTAGATGGGGAAGAGCTTGTCCTTTTGTCAATTCTTAGCATTCTTGAACCATTCGCACAGGGGGATGAACAGGCTAACCTTTCGCCTATGGTACCCTAGACTGCTTTGTAGGTTTCTCTTGCGTTCACACAACTTGGGAATTATTTTATGTGTGTTAACTTGTGTAGGGATATTATGTAACGAAGTATGATCCAAGTAAAATTCTCCCTTTGTAAAATCCATCTGACTTTGTATAGTTTTTGGCTAGAAATTTAAAGACAGCTGAATGGCAAAAACCCTAAATACGTTAGGAGACAATTGACTATGCTAAAATGTGGATGGTGTTATTCTGGATGGATGTGTTTATAAAATGGAAAAATGTGGAAAATGATGGAATTGCCTAGCAATTACAGTCTATGGTGCTTTTGACACGTATGACCAGCAAATATGCAATGTATGGATGCGATGCCTAATGCAGTTTATTATGTTTTTGTATTTTAATTTTTATGAGTATGCATGAAATTGAGATGCAATTTTTTTGCTATCTTTGATTATTTTATTGTTTTTGTTTGTTTTTGAATATTTGTTTTTGACCAAGCGATTGTGGGAACCCTTGGAGCTTTTGGTTTGACCAAAGGGTTTATGGATACCTTTGGGGCGTTTTAGGTGGACCAAGCGATTGTGAGAATCCTTGGAGCTTTTGGTTTGACCAAAGGGATTATTGATACCTTTGGGGCATTTTGGGGTTGACCAAGCGATTGTGGGAATCCTTGGAGCTTTTGGTTTGACCAAAGGGATTATTGATACCTTTGGGGAATTTTGGGGTTGACCAAGTGATTGTGGGAATCCTTGGGGCTTTTGGTTTGACCAAAGGGTTTATTGATACCTTTGGGGCATTTTTTTGGTTTTGACCAAGCGATTGTGAGAATCCTTGGAGCTTTTTGGGTTTGACCAAGTGATTACTGGAATCCTTGGAGCTTTTTGGGTTTGACCAAGCGATTGTGAGAATCCTTGGAGCTTTTTGGGTTTGACCAAGTGATTGTGAGAATCCTTGGAGCTTTTGGGGTGGGCTATGGCTCTCTAAATGTGGAATGGCCTCAAATGACTGATGTTCAAGGGTTCTAGTTCCTTGATTCCTTCAAGTGAGGTGAGCCGGTATGTTCTAGGTCCTATTTTACTTTCAATTACATAAGGACCTAACCCATTTACTGCAGAACTTGTCCCTTAGATGGGGCAGCAAGTTAGAATTTTGTTGGTTCTCTTTTAAGACCAAGTCACCAACCTGAAAGTCCCTCAGGTGAACTTTCATGTTGTATGCTCTCCTAAGTCACTCTTGATAGATACGTAAATGCTCGAGAGCATTGACGCGTCGTTCGTCGAGCAACGTAAGTTGGTCTAACCGGGCCTACCGTGCAGTGTCATCATCGATGAACTCGTGCATTGATATGCATAGGGAAGGTATTTCCAACTTGAGAGGTATGACTGCCTCAGAGCCATACACCAGAAAAATGGAGTGGCCCCAGTGGGCGTCCGAATGCTAGTGCGATAAGCCCACAAGGCAAGCGGGATTTGAATGTGCCAATCCTTGTGACTTTCTATGATCGTCTTTTTGAGGATTGCAACTAGCATTTTGTTTGACGCCTCTGCTTGCCCATTTGCCTACGGATAATAGGGTGTTGAAAAACTATGTTGAATTTTGTACTTTGTGGTCAAAGCATGCACATATTTATTCTTGAATGACGTCCCATTATCCGAGATGATCTTGGATGGAATACCAAAATGACATATGATGTTATGCAAAATAAACTCCGCAATGCGGGGTCAAGTCGTAGAGGTTAGCGAAATTGCTTCCACCCACTTGGTGAAGTATTCTATGGCCGTTATGATAAATGTGTGATGACTCGACGATGTAGGGGAGATCTTTCCGATTAGATCTAAACCCCACTATGAAAATGGCCAAGCCGATTGGATCGGCTGCAAGGCCTAAGAAGGTACGTGTGTCAAATTGGCATGGTGTTGACACTTCACACACTTCTTTACATATGTGCAACAATATCACTCTAAATATGGCCAATAATAGCCCATGCAAAGAATGCGCTTTATGATGGCCATACTGCTAAAGTGGCCACTACATGTACCATCATGCGCTTGGGTGATTGCCCAAGTGGACTCCTATTGATCCAAGAAACGGAGGAGGATTCCTTCATAGCTCAGATGGTACAAAATGTCTCCTATGAAGACATGTTTTGTTGCTTTTTATTTAAATGATATTTTTGTGGCATGTGTCAATCCAAGTGGGAGGCTACCTAACTTGAGATAGTCTCTTATGGGTGTGTACCAATATTGCTGATCAAAAACCTCGATGGTATGAACGGCCAGTCCCTCTTGGAGTTCATCCCTAGCAAAAGCTAAGCGAGAAAGAACTTGTAAGAATAGCATTGTGTTGCTATTAAGAGGGGTCGGGGAGAAAAAGGACCCCCAGTCGGCATGATTCAGACCATCACGAATTCGAGAGAACTTATCCGAAGATGGTTCAATCTAGATCAAGTGGATCCCTAGAGTTAGGGTAGAGCTTGCACGCTCCATCACGGATTGCAATAATGTTTTAACTTGAATGGTTGTCATTTCACCAGAAGGGTCTTGCGGGATTAGTGACCCCAAGGAGGCCATAGTATCCACAAAATGATTCAATGATCGAGGGAGTGCCTCGATGTCATACCATTCAAGATTTACCAAGAATTTGTCCACAAGGGCTTTGTAGGCCTACAGAACTGGGCATTTACATTGGAATACCCCTTTAACTTGATTGACAATTAACAACGAATCACCAAAGATGTTTAAGCGTTTGATGTTCATGGTGATTGTTGTTTGAAGACCTATGAGCAAGGCTTCATATTTTGCATTGTTGTTGGTGCATGAGAAATATAATTTAAATGATAGAGGCATTGGAGCCCCTTGCGGTGTGAAGAATACAATTCCCGTGCCACCCCCTTGCTCATATTTAGAACCATCAAAGAATAGGGTCATGTCGGCCTGTGATTCAGACTCATTAGAATTTGGCAATTCTGAAACATGGAAGACCCCATCATCAGGTAGCTCTATGGTCAGAGTCTGATCGTCTTCAAAAGGAGCCTCCGCTAGTTGATCGGCGATGACTTGACCTTTGATGGACTTTTATCCAATGAATTCTATGTCAAACTTCGTCAACAACATGATCCATTTTGCCATGCGGCTACTATGATAAGTACAACTCATCATGTACCGTAATGGATTCTCCTTAGACACAACATACGTCGTATTTCTTAGCATGTAGTGGCATATCTTTTTGGTAGCAAATACCACTACCAAGCATAGCTTCTCAACGTATGCATAGTTAAGTTCATAACTGACCAGGGTGCGGCTAAGATAGTAATTAGCCTATTCTTTGTGTAGTTCATTTTTCTGGGCTAGCATGGCACCCAATGCCACCTCGGTAGCTGAGATGTATAAGTAGAACGACACTCCGGTCTAGGTGGTGCCAATACTGGCGGTGAAGCCAAGTATTGTTTGATGTCGTCAAAGGCTGACTGGCACTCGTCATCCTAGTGAAATGCTACCCCCTTGTGCAATAATTTATTCATGGGTCAGCACTTGTCAAATACCTACGCTATGAAGCGCTTGATTGACATGACCTTTCCTTGCAGGCTTCTGAGCTGCTTGATGGTAGTTGGGGGAAGCATTTCAAGGATTTCCTTGACTTTGTGTGGATCTACCTCGATTCCTCATTTGGAGACTATGAAACCCAAGAGCTTTCTAGATGTGACACCAAATACGCACTTCTTGGGGTTTAATCTGACTTTATGTTCAATGAGGTGATCGAGGATCTTGCTTAAGTCATCGAGATGATCTAGGCGCAAAAGAGATTTGGCCAACAAATCATCCATGTAATCTTCCAAAGTTTTATGCATGTGATCGTGGAAGATGTATGTCATGGCACGTTGGTAGGTGGCACCAACATTTTTAAGGCCAAAGGGCATGACATTATAACAAAATGTCCCCCAAGGCATTGTGAACTCCATTTTTAGTTGGTCCTCGGGATTGATACGAATCTGATTGTATCCCGAGAAACCATCCATGAGGGATAGCATTTCGTGGCCCATTGTAGTGTCTACCAATGCGTCAATGCTAGGCAATGGGAAATCATCCTTAGGACTCACTTTGTTTAGATCTCAAAAATTAGTGCATATGTGAATCCTCCCATTGGGCTTTTTGACGGGCACCATGTTAGACAACCATGGTGGGTAATCCATGCAAATGACAAACTGTGCATCCAACAACTTTTATAGCTCATCTTTGACCATTAAGGCTACTGTTGGGTGCATCTTACATAGTTTTTGCTTAACTGGCTTGATTGTCGGATGAAGCGTTAGATTATGTGTGACTAGCTACGGGTCTAGCCCCGGCATGTCTTTTTAGGACCATGCAAAAACCTCCTCTTTGAGAAGGGCAATGTAGTCAGCATGCTCTTCGGGGGATAGACTTACCCCCAGCTTTATGATTTGCAAATTCATTGGATCAAAGTCGATGTCTACGTCAGTCCTCTCTTCAACTGACATGTGGGACCCATCCTCCAACTGGTGTGGAGTTGGGATCAGGTGGATATCATTTGCTAAATTTAGATCTACGTTTGGAACGTCTAGTTCCTCTTCAGCATGGAAGACATCCTGAGTCTATCCTAGGGTGAAATGGAACATCCCACCACAATTCTAGTACTCTAATGGGGATGGTGGTGTGTCAGCATGATCCTAGTCTATAGAATCTAAGTCTAGATGCAATGACCATGTTGGGTCAGCTAGGTTATGGATGGGGGCGGTTAAGTCAATGGAGATCATGTTAATGAAATGATTTTGGTCTCCATTACCACGGGTGTGGTGACTCAAACATCCTAGGTGATCTTTGTGCTCCGAATCTGGCTTTATGGGTACTGGCACAAATGGATCAGCCCTATGTGCAAATAAAAGGATAGGATCTGCCCTTGGCACTAATGGCTCTATAGGGTCTCCGGGTGGAAGATGTTCTCTGTATACCTAAAGTGGTAGGTGTAGTAGTTGGTCCAACTACGCCTGGTTTAGGTGCCACCTATGTCTTGGCCCCATGTGTAGTTGTTCAAACATGTTGTCTATGTCCACGGGGTATTGTTGTTGTCGCATATGATTGAGATACGCCATCTCAGTCTTGTCTTCATAATCACTATCAAAGATCCAAAGGCCTTTGTTGGCTTCGATAGCTATTTTCAACATGTGAGGCTCATCTTGCTCAAGCAAATTGATCCGGTCCCATCAGGGTTGTTTTGCTCTCTGTAGGGAGACATGATTCTCTTGAGGTGGCATATGCTCGATTGGAGCATCCAAAGGGAATATTGTCATGAAGCTCTCCTGACAATCCTCTATGGGGGTCATTTTTGAATGATTGCTATCAGATTCGAAAGGGTCCCAAGGTGCTACCTCATACTCTGACTCGTCTTCTAAAGACCCTTCTTGGATTTGTCTATATCCCTCTTGTAGGTGAGTCTTCAAACTTTCTCCTTTCTCGATCGAAGGCAAAGGGTTGTTAAGGTCAACAAGGTTGGTTGTTAGCAATGGGAGGTAATCCCCCAATGTATATGTTGTGTTAGGATTGGCATATGGATCTAATGCCAACCCATCCTTGTTGCCTATCCCTAGGCCTTGCATGTTCTCTACCAAGATGTCAAGGGGTAGGGGGTGGTTGAACCCTACTCCTGACTTGTCGTATGGCATTTGATATCTTAGTTGGCAAAGAATGCGCACTCCTTGCTCATACCTGTCCAACCCATATCCATGCCAATTACATTGGCCAAGATATCTCAAAGCAAATTCTAGGTTGGAAAAATAGTTGACATCCTCAGCAAAGGGCTCTTCATATTCTTCTTCTTGCATGTAAGGTTCAATGCCATTATCAAGGCCCCCATAAACAAAGTTTGTCTGATTGGGTGGGTAGCCTAGAGGAACCACAATGTCGATGGGGAGGCAAGGTCTCCCCATGTCCTGCATGGACTCAAGTGCGGGTGTTGCTACAATATTCCACACTAGATACTCCCCCATGACCGTATTGGCCATCTCAACGGTGATCATTGGTGGTGGAGGAGGAGGGAATGGGAGTTCTTCCTAGGTCCACTCCATGTAGGGTGAACTAGGCATCTCTTCGGTAGAGATGGTTGAGACTAGGGGCGGTGCCTCATATAGGGGTTTCTTCCCCTTGTCCTTCGGTGTGGCCATCGTAGGTGGCATTGTTGGTGAAGGACCAGATGATGAAGATGGACCCAGCTGGTGATTTGATGGACTTAACAATGGGGATGCATGCAGAATTGGACCCTATTTAGAAGGATTCAATTAAAAATACAAATGTGTCGATGGAAGGGTTGATTGCGGCATTAGTTGCACCGTATTGCAATACTTGAAGGGCTCTAAGTCTGCCAGGACTAGATGCACCTATCCTTCAAATGTGTACTTTAGGCACTGATGAGCTATCAAAGGGACACACTTCATGTCCCTGATCCAAGGCAGGCCTAGCAAGATATTATAGGCCATCTCACCTTCCAAGATGTGGCACAACGTAGGAATAGTCTTTTGTCCCACTTGGATGGGCAGGACAATTGTGCCAACCGTCGAGCATATCGCGTCATTGAATGCTCGAAGAGTATAGATGGAGGCCACGATGTGAGATGCTAACAAATTGAGGTGTTTCAATGCCACTGTTGTAATTATATTACTATACAAGCCAATGTCCACCAACACCCTCTTATATGAAATCTCGTTGACCCATGCAATGATGTGTAGGGGTGGATCCGCCATATCACCAGTCATCGATTTTAGTTCATCTTATCTAAAGGTGATGACTAGTTATGTACATTATTTTACATGTCCCACAAAGTTGTTGAAAGAGTTTGCTTCGTGGGGCTGCAGCTCGATGGCTTTTAATATCTCCATTAGAGCCTCATGATGGGGCGATGATTATTGAATGAGCTCGTAAATGGAGAGCCTAGCCGATGTGGTCCTTAGACTTTGGGTAAGTCTAGTCTGAATCGTGGCCACTGGTCTAGGTGGGGGAGGTTTAATAGGGTGTTGTTGAGGTTGTGACGTTGATGGAACCTCTCCTGTGGCCACCATGGGGGCAACTCCTGGGTACCTCTTGTTCCTAGTCACTATGCTTATCATCCCTACATACCCCTGCATGGGGCAGCTTTGTGTCACCTCATTTACTTCAAGGGTCTTTGCTTGCATATCATGGGCAGGCATGGGGTCTTTGAAGACTCCCATCTGTTGGTTGTTTGGTGCTACGAGGTTTTCCACCACCAACGTCTTATTGTCTATTAGGTCTTGCACGAAGCTCTTGAACTTCCAATATGTGTAAATGTCATGTCCTTTCTGCCTATGAAATCTACAGTACAAGTCTTCCCTATAGCCCTTATGTTTTGGCATGTTGGGGTCTATGGGTCAACTTTCTGGTAGGTGTATCAAGTTTGTCATGGACAAATGGTCAAACAAGGAATCTTTGGACTCTATGAAGGGTGTGAACTGTCGCCTAGGGCGACGCTGCTAAGTTTTCTCTTGTCGATGATTTTCCTTCTCATAGCTATCAAGAGGAACTACCTGATAGTTAGCCTGTGAGGGTTGTGTTGCTTGTGCAGGCTTTAGCATGTTTATAGCAACCTGATTGACCGTAGCGGGTTTCGATTACATGGTCCCTATTTTGGTATTTTTAGGCCACTCTTTCTTCTTTGGCTTGGCAATCTTGCCATCCTGTATCTTGATCTCCTCAATGATTCTGGCTTGCACCAGGGCTTCCTCAAGAGTGGCATATTGCTGTAGCTGCAATAGCATGGAGATCGATCTCAAATAGCTCTTTGAGAACATTTGGGTCAGGTCGACCATAGGAGGGAGGTAGGGCAGCTTTGAAAGCAACATCCTCCACCAATTTCCATAAACGGCCATGGTTTCTTCCTCATAATGCCTAAGGCTAGCTAGGTCGCTTAGTGACGCCTTCTTCTTAGTGTTGAATGTGAAGTGTTCGAGGAACGCGTCCACTAGCTGATCCAAGTTACTGATGCTATGTTTTGGCAACTGAGTGAACCAATCCAAGGCAGGGCCTACAAACGTGGTTATAAATGTTCTTAGAAACAAAGCATCATTGTCCTGAATGCCAAAGCATTGGCTCAGGAATCTGGTCACGTGCTCTTGGGCATCCTCCTCCCCTCTAAAGAGTACCAATTGGGGAATTTTAAAGTGTTCAAGGTATGGGGGTGTTGGCACTAACGGATGCACAGGGTGACTACAGAGTTGGCGTAAAGTGGGCTTTTGGGGCCCAAAAGTCTTGATCTCCATAGACTCTAAGCGCTCTAGCAGTGATTTATATGCATCGAAGGATTTGATCTCTTCCTTCTTGGTTTGTTCCCTTTGTGGGTTGCGGGGAACTTGAGGCCTATGGAGGGGTATCCAGACAACATCCCCCCTTCATTGGTAGGGCATTTCAGCCCACTCTTCTTCTTGGTCATACTCCTCATAGGCTTCTTGAAGATTTCCTAGGCGAGACCTATAAACATGGGTGGGTACCCCCGGAGGGTGCCCATCGTTGTTTCAGGGAGTGGCCTCCCGCTCAGGTCTAGGAGGTCTTGGAGGCAATATTTTATAAGGTCATGGAGACCTGTCTCACACCAAGGGGTTGTGCCTCTCATACAATTCTATCTTATGCATGCGAGTGGTTGGGACCCTCTCAGGCATCGTGTTTTGGAGCAATTCGTCTATCTGAAACCGAATGCACTCTTTGCTAAGGCGATACAGGTACTCTAACTATTGTTGGTCTTGCCTGAGCTACGTAATTTGTGCTTGGTGGGTGGCATTTTTGGAAAATGCCAAGTCAATTTGTTCCATCGTCTTGTGTTTAGGAAGCCTAGATGCCTCTCCTACCTGTCTATCTTGATCGTGGTGATCCGAGATCCCTATGGGTCACTTTTCTCTGTCGATGTTAGCGACATTCACCTAAGGTTCTGGCCTGAGTGGGTGATATTAATACATATCAGGCACGGAGGCGCATTGCTCCCACACTGTGTATTGCTCTTGAGGAATGTAGTGGTCTTCCTCGTACTCCCTTTCATATGTGTGAAAGGGGCAGGCAGAATTGGCTTGCCCTGTTTGAAGAGCCTTGTGCTCTGTATTTGGCCTATTGTTTTTGATAGTAATAAGGGGTAAAGGAGGGATGACGTAATCATGTGGGCCCTCCTTATGGACCCTATGTTTCTCTAGCACTTCATTGCACGGTGGCCACTCATAACGAGCATCTAAGGGAGCCCTCTCGTCTATGTTGAGTGCCACATGTATGGCCTCCTCTTGAAAGGGTCTATGCTGAGTGGGAGTGCCCCTCAAATGGGTGCCTCTATAGTCCCATTCTATAATGGCATGATGTGGACTATCTTATGGGTCAGGCCACCAAGATGGTATGACCAAGTCCTCGAGACTATATCGGAGGTGACTTGTCCCCCTTTGTACACCTTTCATAGCTTCTGCCCATGATTGGGCTCGACTACGGGTGTACACCATGGTGATGTTTTTCTAAAGATGTGTACATTTTTATCTTCTTTACAATTTTTTATGCTACACTAAACAAAATGGAAACAAACAATCAAAGCAATGAGTATCTTGTTTATGGATTAGAAGTGTGCCCTAAATCTTGTTCAGTGTGTTTTGATTTTTTGTTTTGAAAACTTTGTAAATAAATTTTTGTTTGTATATGCAATATGAGGGCTCTTATATCTCCCAAAATGGTTTCCCCTTCAATATACCACTGCAAGGCCATTATACAGAACCTCTCTATATACCCGCCCTTACATGAGGGAGACTATTGGTACGTGAGCAGAATAGTACATGGAACATAGGTGGTACGGAAAGGGAATCGCTCTATTTTGACACCTACCATAGAAGAATTATCCTCATGCACTAGGAACCACCCCCGCTACACTTGGTCAGCTTTCATCAGGATTTACGTCTAGCACAATCACGATCAGGGTTATGTATGCAAGTTTCAATCCAAGGTGATGATGAAATCCACCGTTGGTCTTGATCAAGTTTTGGGGTTTTACGACCAACGCCTTGATGTTCAGATTATCTCATGATGTGTGGGGTTCTTTTTACTTGTGAAAAGAAAGAAAAAAATGCAGTAAAACTCTCCTATGCAATCAAAGAAATAATAAATGACAGAGATACAAACAAAAAATGAAAGAGGATGCTCAGAACCCCTACCTCTTCTTTGCCCAAATCGGATGCCTTTGATTTTTTGCTCTGAAACTTCACAGAGAGCTATTCATCTTAGGATTATATGAATAACATATCTATATTCATCACAGGGTGATATGAATTCCTATTCATCCCAGGGTGGCATGAATTCCAGCTCTGTATTCGTTACAGGATGGGATGAGCAGCAGTCTAGTGCATGAAATATTGATACCTGTAAGCAAAAACACACAACTTTTGATCAAAAATTTGATCTCAAAATCAAGGTACAAGGGTCCCACCGTGATCACCACTGAAATTATGAGGATATGGAAACAAAACGAAAATGCCAAGTGCGATGTATGCAAAAGCAAAACGTAACGCTAAGTCCTACAAACTGAAATGCATGAAAGGAGAGAAACATCAACAAATTGAAACAAGATAAAAAGAAAATGTCGAGTACAGCCCTTTTTATTAATTTGCTTTAAAATCAGGTTACAATACATCTCCTCCCTTTTGGGGACTAGGAGCATTAAGTAGGGCTCTATTACACCACAGATTGATACGCTTTCTTTCCCGTGCCCACATGTAAAATGGGTGGACCAAATGTCATCGTCGCTTATGTGAATATGTCTATAGTTTCTTTCTGCCCCTCTAGTTTCAAGATCCTATATTCAGAGAAACAAAAAAATGATTAGTAGCACCTACGGATGGAAAGAAACATGCGATCCCCAAGGCCTGCGGCCAGTGCATGCATAAAATGATTAAAACGATAACTGAAACATATCAAAATGAGCTAAAAATTTGACAGAAGCAATAAAAAATTACTAGGAAGCCACTGCAAAAGGAACAGTTCATAAATCTTGCACATATTTCTAATCGCTCCGAGGTGGTACGATTAGGACTGTCATAACCTATCCGAAAGCCACCTCCTAAATGTTCAGTCCAAAAGATTTGAAAATGCCTACAAAGTTAGGGTTAGGTAAAAGGGGGTATTTTGGGATGACCCAGATGGTCGGATTTTTCCAATTTGGCCTCTATCGTCCAAAATCTAATGATGCTCCTTGCATGTTAGTGAAAGCGGGAAATAACAAAAGCATGATCAAAACTTGTCAGAATCACATGAAATTTAAATGAAAGCATATGTAAGTAACCTAGAATCAAATGCAAAATAAAAATCAATAAAATTTGTCATAGATTTCTAATCTCTCTAGGGTGGGGTGATTAGAACTACAACAGTGCGGGGGGCGCCCGAGGGCATTTAGCCCACCGTTTGGGACTTAGTTTCGGCACAAATCCACTTAGGATGGGTCAAAAATATTTTATGGGGTTATGTCAACAAATTTTGTGGGGTATTGTGGCCAAATGTTTGGGTTTAGGTCCAGATTGCGCTTCCAATAATCACCCAATAACCTCCCTTCCAAAAGAGATATTAAGGATGTAAAAGCACAAACGATGGGTGAGGATGTAATTTGGCAGCACTTCGTTGCTCCAAATGCTCCTCCTTGTTCCTCCTTTTGGGGTGAGAAGACTCACCAATTTATAGACCTAGGGTCTCTCTCTTTGAATGCGCATGCAAGGGCGCCACTTGAGTTGCTTGTCCTATTTTGGGAGAAAATATTATTCCTTGATTTAAAGTTTCTTTGCATGAGGCCTCCAAAATCAAGGCATGCATGACTGAAGTCTCTCTCTCTCTGATTTGAAGTCGTTCCTTGCAATTGCATGCCCTGAAGGTGCAGTTAAGTGGCGGACCTATAGAGGTTTGACTTTTGCCAGTCAAACCTGCTTATTCACCCCACCCTGGAGCGAATACTGCTAATCGTCCTAGGGTGGGACGAATACCGATTTGTAATCATCCTAGGGTGGAACGAGTAGGGAGCAAAGTGCTGAAAAGGTGCCAAATTGACCTCTGACCTTCCAAAACTGTTGTGGCCATTGTTTAACCTCTGGGGGCTGCCCTAGGGGCTATGTATATCAATTCTATCAATTCTTGTCATCACATAATCATATTGGTGATGTTTTGGTGTCTACAGTTTGATAGGTTTATCATTAATTTTAAAAACACTAATTTTAAGACAATGAATAAATTAAAAAAAAACATCAAAATTCTTAATGGAATTAAAAATTATCTTAAGAAAAAATAATACTTAGCCTCATAAGTTAATTAAATTTATATTTTATCAACCAAAATAATAAATAAACAAAATCAATATTTTTTATTTTTTTATTCGATTATACTCAAATTTAATGAATACATATTAATTTTTACTTTAAAATGACATCTCTTATACTTTATTAAATATTTTGGAACAATATTTTTTTATTTTTTATTATTGAAGGTTCAGTTCTTACCAAGTCTATCAAAATAGGTTTAATATACTTGAAAAATATAGGGGACTTGCAATCTGAATCCAACTTTAAATAAATAATGAATCCAACAATCCATCCTTAACTCCAATTTAAAATTTAATTTTGAAAGGGTCCTCGAAACTTTTGCAAAGAGGTTTTGGAAGGGATCCCAAACCATTACAAAACCAAATAGTATTCAATAAGCTCAAAAAAATTACATCAATGAGATTGAATTGATATTCTAACAAGAAGATCTGACATCAAATAAACAATGAATCCAACTTATTTTATATATTTAAGGTTGGTTTTGAAAAAGTTATCATTCACATTGAGTTATATAGCCTATTTGGTACCACTGACATTTAAACCTTGGTGTAGGCTACATCAAAAAATGGAAAAAAATTAATTTACTTTTTACCTTCAATTTTAATTTTAAGACACCAATATTAAAAAATAATAAAGATGAAAATTTTATCTCTATTTAGTTTTAACTCTATTTTTAATAACAATTTCAACCTAATAATGAGGAGGTGAAAAATGAAAGTGGCTAAGTTGATTATCTTAATATTTTTATCTATTACTAAAAGTTATGCATTGAATTCGATTGTACTCTCCACTTTATTAAATATATTAAGAAATTTTATGAAAGCTGGTTAAATTAACAATCTAAATTATTTATCTGCGAGATTTTGATTGTACTTTTAAATTTATAGAATGATTTTATTTTTCCTTTAAATATGTTTTAATTTTAATAAAATTTTAATTAATGTTTCAATAGATAAATAAATAATTTTTTATTATAAATATTCAAGTTTTTTTTCATTGATAGTTGAATCTTCTATAGTCTCTATTTTTAAAGTTCATTTATGCTCTCCTATCTTTATTGTTCTTAAAAGAACAACTAACAAATACAAAATAAAAATAAAACTAAAACTTTTTACTTTAGTTTGTAGAGGAGGTTTTTGAATTTCAAAGTAATTGAATTAAGACTACATTTCCATACTCTCCTACACGTGAATTGTCTATGTTTATATTTCTCTCATGTCAATGGTCATTATAGTATTTAGAAGCATATCAACATTTAATGTTATTTCTTCAATTAATTTTATTTCATTACAATAAACTTGAAGTAGTGAAGATGTTTATTTTTATTTTTTATGTAGTTTTAAATATAAAGGTAATATAGGTTCTATAGGGTCCAAATTCCATATACAAAACTAAATCAGTTAAACTTAATTTAGACAAAAATATCAATAATAACAATCCTTCTCCTCATCCATAAAGAGGGTTGTCAATGTTCATAACAAAAACATATGGTATATAGTCTTTGATTTGGATTTGTTAATCTTTAATCTTATTATTATCTAGACATCAAGAAATTTTAGTACTAGTAACTTTCCACCAAAAGTTTGATCTGAATCATCTAAGTGCGTGTCAGATCGACGATGACGGTATGAATCCCAAGAGACCGATGGTTCCCTTCACGTCCAGTCAACAATAATGAAGAAGAATAGGTTTTGTGGAAGCATCCCCTATGGTTTGAACCCTGCACTTGTCAGTTACTAAAAATAGTGTGGTTGTGACCAACTCTCCTATGTAACCAAAAAAACATCCCACCAAAAGTCATTATTGACATGAGATATCTAAGACATTAGATCTATGTAGGTCAATCAATTATTTGAGTGTTCACTAGTGGATATGATCTATATCATCCTATTTATGTGTATCATTCAAACCCATGTTATTTTACATGTATTAGTAGATTATGTGTATGACATATGACATCAACTTTAAGTTTTCTATTATTTTCCCTTTATGAGTAGCATGTTATCAAAATATGGGAAAATAAATGTTTTAGGTGAAGGTCTTCTATGAGAAGGTGGAGCAAATCCTAATATTTGCAGGTTACTTTGGATATATTCGTAACCATAATCATATAGTATATTTCAAAACTAGATTGTATATGTCCAATTGTACTATCAAGTTAAGGTCATTTACCATAATAATATCCTCAATCTTATTGTTGTTGAGGATTCCAAAGGGGAGAGAGACATGTATGATGATGTTTTTATTGTAACATTGTATAAAAGCATCTACTCTTATGGGAATAGGATTACCCTTGGGTACTCCATCAAAATTAAATTTTACCATCTAAGGACGAGGTTGCCTCCATGAGATGCATTCTTCATCAATGGTATATGGGGTTCTCTTGGTAATTTGGGCAAGGATGGATATGTGGGGCTATATTTTTGAGGTTATGTTATACCTAAAGGAAAAATAGATGATTAGAGGCCTTGAAAGAGGATTGGGCATTTTCTAAGATAAGAAAATCTATCTTGGTAGATATTTGCACAATAGAGATATATTGTTCTTTGAAAGTATAATAATTTTTCTCTATCAAAATGCTCCAAATGAGGATTGTTAAGATGTTGCCCCAAATTGTGAAGGTTGGGGAAAATATTTAAAAACTAGTGAAATGGTTTTAGGCCATGCTAGACAAAATTATAATTTTTGTAAGAAGAAGATACATACTTTAAGGATAAAAGTATAGTTGAGAAGGATACACTATATGGTCTGCATCTCGTTCTTGTAGAGTGTGCATTGTTATATCCCTTACCAACCTCTCTTTTGTAAATTATTAAAAGTGAGAACTTTGCCTTCTCTTTCTAACCATGAGAAAATATTTGCCTTGGGGAGATGACATTTGAACCAAATTCATTGGGAGAGGTCATGATTGGAGGTCAAACAAGAGATGAGGATTTCATATCCTTTCTTCACCTTATATATTTAGGTGAAAAAATACATTTGAGTGTCCTTCCTTGCGACTACAACTATTATTTTTATTCACACATGTTTCTCTAAGACCAAATTTTGGCTTCTAGTGACCTATTGTAGCCTTGTAATAGCTATGCAACTACTTTGGAAGAATCCATTTTCAACTAAGGTAGCCTAGTAGACACATAATTTCTATTCTTAATGGTGGGTTTAAGGTTTCTACATTCAATTAGAAGCATGTACCTAATTCATGCATTTGTCTAGGAAATAGATTTGGATTTATCTATGATATCCCAATATAGGTAGCCTATGATAAACTTACAATACAATGAAAGGAAGTCCCATGTGTTGAGCCTCAATAGAGATTCCTAGCTATAGAAATTGTTTCTTCCTTCTAGAAAATATGTTACTAACAAATATTCTTGGGATTATATTGAATAATTTTTATTAAAAATGTGTGAACAAAGCTCAAAATTAAAAGGGTCTTTTAGCTTTATTGTATTTTGAGGGTATTATTTTTTATTACACCTTAATAATAAAAGTTGTAAAATATTTTTTTTTAAAAGTATCTATCTATCTATTTATCTAACTAATGTTATATTATTGAAGATATATATATATATATATATATATATATATATATATATATATATATATATATATATATATATATATATATATATTCAATAATATAACATTAGTTAAGTAAATATTAAGATCTAAGAGCATATTACGTATATCACACACACACACACACACACACACAAATATACACAAGCTATGTAAGATCTAAGATCATATTGCATATCATATCACTCCATATTTCCTTCTACTATGCATGGGAGGAGGAACTTGTGTTAGATATCAACCTTCAAGGTGCACATACCCTACCCCCTTCATATTCAAAAGTTGTACCTTCTATCATGGATTAATTGTTTTTTTTTTGAAAAATAATTTGAAAAACTTATATTAAAACAAAGATCATTTACAAGTTGGGATGAGACTTCTCCTAGCCTTAGCCAAAGAGAACACATGTTTACAATAGTAAAAGAATATTTGCATTGGAGCCAAATCTTCTAAACTATATTCTTACAATGGATATTCACCTGTTTACAACTGTAAAACAAGATCTAATTTGAAGCACAAATATCCTAAATCAAATTTTTGCAATGGTTGCCCAAATCAGCTAAACACTAGATTTGGTCACCAACCTGCCTAATAATCTCATCCTCAATAATCATGTCACTGTGCCATTGAAACCCTACCTCCTTCTCAATGCCCATATTAGCCAGGAAGTCTACCACTTTACTTAGATATCTACTCACACAAACTGGAATCACATCATCTAATTCCCTCCACAATTCCTTAATTTGAGTGACAAGAATCCTCAACCACCATGTCTTCAAAGCAAAGTTTCTCATGCAATCTAGAGCTCCTACCATTATTTTATAATCTAATTCTAATATTTTCCTCCTGTAACCTTATTTTACTACCCAAATAGAAGTATATTTCATATATAAGGCTTCCACTTCATAGTTTGTATCCCTTTCCAAGCCTTGTAGTTTCCAATAGAGCATTGTCCCAACATGATTCCTACAAACTACTCCAATTATAGCTCTACCTGAATTGCCTTTTATAGCTCCATCAATATTAATTTTAATCCAACCTTCTAGGGGTGGTTTCTAACTAGTTATGTCTTGTCTCTATTATGGTTCAACTTCCTTCTCCATTGTCCCTATAATAGCTTGAGTTTCCTCTTTAGCATACACTGCCATAGTTTCTGTGACTTTGCTCCAAATGACCTACCAAACTCCATCTAAATATGAAAAGGTTTCTCTAAAAATTCTACCATTTATCTCCAACCACACTTGCCACAAAATGAAGTTTAATCCAAGATCTCAAGAAATACAAAGAGCTTTAGATTTAAATCTACCCCTCTTCCATATTTTCCAAATATTAATATGATTCAGAACACCATTAACTCAAATTTTATAAGATAAAAACCATCTCTACTAGATCTTATGCATGAATGGGAACTCAAACATCAAGTGGTCAGATGTTTCCTCAATATTGTAGCATAAAACACATTGATATGGACCAATGGTTCTCCTATGTTTGAGATTATCAAAAGCAAGAATTCCATTATGCATGAACTACCAGGAAAAAAGTTTACTTTTGGCTAACCCTTGGAATGCCAAATATTTCTCCAATCCTCAACATAATATGCATGATAAGGAGGCTTTGGAAGGATCTTATCATATCCATCCTTCACTTTGTAGACACCAAGGATCCTATAGCCCCAAGCTAATTCATCCTCCTCATATCTACCTGTGAGAAATTTTTCTGCCAAGATTTTAGTCATTATAGGTGTCAATTCTGGAGGGATTAAACTTGGTCATTTATCCAATTTCTTAAACTACTTAAACTTATAATCCCCCAACTGACTAGTGTTAAAAATTAACTTTTAATTTGGCACAAATCCTTGGTTTCCATGGTTGTTTATTGGTTGCAGTTTTGGAAATTCAACAATGATAGGTGGGTATTGATCCCATGAATCTATCCAAAATCGTACCTTCTCCCCTCTCCCCACTTTCCAAAATAATCCATATTTCACTACATGAGATCGTAACTTTAGAGATTACCACACTAGGGATCCATTACTATTTGAAGGGAAATGACCCGCCTCATTTGGATTTATGTTTCCCAAATATTTACTAGTTAAAACTCTACTAAATAAAAAATTTGGTTGGGAAATCCACCTCCAGTAAAGATTTCGAGCCAAAGATTTATTATTTAAATTTGATGTTCTCAATCCCAAACCTCCTTTTACCTTGGATTGGATTACTTTCTCCCAACCTACTAATGCCCATTTTCTCTCTCCTTTTACTCCTCCCCATAAAAATATTCTAGCCATATTGTCCAACTCTTTCCATATGGTATGTAGGGCAGCAAGGATAGAAAATTAATAAATTAACATGGCCTAAATTGCTGACTATAAAAAAGTTAATCTATCCCCATAGCTTAAACATTTGTGAGACCAATGATTAATTCTTTCCTTGATATAATTTAAAATATTCATCCAGATATCTATTTTTAGTTTTTTTAAATGCAAAGGGACCCCCAAGTATACCATTGGGAGAGAAGTCCTTGTGAATCCCAATATCTCTAAAATTTTGTCCTAAAGCCTTTGATCAAGATTAAAAAAACCACTTTGGATTTTGTATCATTGATGAATTGGTTTACGGCCCTAAGGTAGACATTAAGTGAATCTCTAATCATTCTTGCTTCCTCGAAGTTGGCCCCTCCCACCAATCCTATGTCATACACAAACTGTAGGTGATTCAAAACTTTCTCACCCACCTTTATACATGTTAGGAAACCTTGGTGTATTATCCTCAATATGAGTCTACCCAAACCTTCAACCAATATGATAAAAATATAGGGGAAACAAGGATCTCCTTGATGAAGTTCTTGAGTAGCTCCAAATGGTTGCGAGGAAGACCCTTGATTAACATTGAGTATGTCAAAGTAGAAATACATCTCATGACCCATTCTATCCAATCCTAAGAGAAAAAAAAGGCTACTATCATCTTTGACAAGAAGCTCCACTCTACCCTATCATAAGCCTTTAACATATCTAATTTTATGAACACTCCTCTATGACTAGATTTTTACATTGAATGGATTAACTCCTGAGATAGAACCACACCATCCAAGATTTGCCTATCCTCTACAAAACCCCCTTGTTTTTAGGATATAATGATATTTAGAATAATTTTTAGCCACTCAACCATTACCTTTGTGATTATTTTATATATGAAATTGCATAAGGTAATAGGTCTATAATTTGAAATAAGCATCCCCTCCTTACCTTTTGGAATTAAGGCAATGAAAATATGATGTAATGCTTTAATATTTCTTTTGATACCTTTAGAACCTTCTATAACAACCATTACATCCTCCTCCAAGTTATCCTAGAAGGCCTGAAAAAAACTCAATTGGAAATCCATATATACCTGGTGTTTTTTGGTGCTCATTCCAAAGACTACTTTCTTAAGTTCCTCTCTATCAATGGGTTTAAGTAGGGCCTAATTTTCTTCTTTAGAGATAACAGAGGATATGAAAACAAGAACTATTTTTTGAGCCTCTTCATCTTGCACCATACCTTCCTTAAAAAGTTTAGAAAAATAATCCATTGAATGGAAATGCATACATGGAATTTTATCAAAGAAATTTTTGTTCTCATCTTGAAGAACTTCCATGTTTTTCATATATATCCTAGAACAAGCAACTTGATGGAAAATTTTGGTATTTTTATCATCTTATAATAACCAAGTGGTTCTTGCTCTCTATTTCCAGTAGGTCTCCTCTTGGTTGTCAATGTCCTCAATCACTTTATGTGATGCATCATCCTCTTCTTTGAGTTGCTATGTAATTGTTCCTTCCTGAAAGTGTTTTTGAACCTCATCCCATCTGACCACCAATGGAGTTCTTTAGACCTGGAAGTTTGTCTTGTTAGCTCACCTCCATTGTTTCAATTGATCCTTGACATAATGAAGTTGTTTGTGGAATCTAATCATTGATGTCCCATATGTTGGGCGACCCTCTTCCCACCACTATGGATATTTATTTTGAATTTCCTATTTTTGTAAAAAAAAAATTTCAAATTTAAATGGTTTATGATGTTGGACGGTCTTGATCCCCCCTTCCAACAATATGGGAAAGTGATATGAAATTGGACCCTCCAAAATTTGAAATTTTATATTCCATTTCACAAATGCCTCCTATGAAACCAAAAAATAATCTAACTTCACCTTCCTGATCTGTGGCTCCCTCCTCTTATTAGTCCAAGTATAGTTGGTTCCAGAGAATTTAATATCCACCAAGTGTAATGCGTAGAATTGGGCAACATAAGTTGATCCCTTGGGTCCAAAATTGTGGTTCCCCCTTCCTGGTCTCTAGAGGATAATTTAGAATTAAAATCCCTAGTAACAAGCTAGTCTAACTCCTACCTTGATACCCTCATGTTATGCACAACTTTCCATTGATGCATCTAACCATCTAATTTTTTAGTCCCATAAAATTTTATGATTAAAACCTATTTATCTATCACATTGTTCCTAAAGTACGATGTGAGTAAAAATTTTCCAAGCTATATGTTCTATTGCAATACATTCAAGAGAGTTCCAAAAAGTAACTATCCTCCCTAAGACCCCTTGGGTAGCCACTTGCACATGACCAGAACCCCTTAAAATTCTATTTATTGTTTTACACATAAGATCCAATGACATTTTTATCTCATGGATAAGCAAAAAATATATTTTACATTTTTCTAAGAGTCTTCAAACAACAAATTTATGGGTTCTACTATTTAAACCCCTAACATTCCATGATTGTATAATAATTGGTTACCTTGAGAGTAGTAAAAATCTATTGGTCTCACCAATACTCTAGTGATCAATTTGTCTCTTTGAACTGTTGTTAATTCCTTATTTGATTTTTTACCCACTCCTTGAGAGCTAATATTTTTTATCTATTTTCCACCTAAGTTATCCCTAGAGTTGGCCTTTCTCTATTTTTTTTCTATACCCATGATGACATCCTTAATTATCGGTTGCTCTTGGTTATGCACTATGAATTCCCCTACACTCTCTGATTGTGGTAACTCATTACACTCAATTACCTGCTCTAGGATGGGAGGAGGTGGAACAGGGGCTTGAACATGGTTTCTATTGTTTTCATTATTCTCATCCACTCCTTCCATGAATTTTTCTTCTTCTTGTTCCACTAGTTTCTTGAATATCTCATACCTATTTTAGGGCTTGAGTTGGGTTTGGTCTTTACCATATTTTTTATTTTGCCTTCTCCTTCTTTTAGGTTGTTTAAAACTATCTCCCTATGCTTATTTTCCCTAATAAATATTGGTTGTTTCTTTGTTGATTGTTGACTTACACTCCTTAGGAAGATTTGACATTCCCAAAGGAGCCTCCATTTTTTATGTTTATATTTTTTTGGGTAGGATCAGGTAAAATACCCATATTTATGGCAAATTCTACACCTAAATGGTAATGCCTCATAATCCAGTTGTTGAATCCAATATAGTCCTACAAGTTCAATTCCAACCTCTACCAACAAAGACTGACTAAGATCCATTTCCATGCATAATTTAGCATAAACAATTGTGTTTTATTCCATTGTATATTTGAAAACACTCAAATGTCTTCCAAGGGAATTGTCGATAATTTTCAATACCTACTCAATCCCAAAAATTATTGGAAGTGCATACAAAAGGATCCAAACAGGGACAACAGTGGGTTTAATTCAAGGATAAAATCCACTCTCCACGGCTGAACAAAGAATCCTATCAAACCATGATTCCTCTTTTTTGATTTGAAATCTCTATTTCTATTGATAAATGAAGAAAAATTAACAATAAAATATCCATTGCTAATAAACCACAAATAATACTCACCAATAGACTCCCAGTTTTTCCAGACCTAGGAATGCAAAAAAAATAGGGTAGGGCGAATACCCATGAATTTATAGATCAAAACATGATTGGTTCTATAGAAAATTATTTCTTCTACCATCCTTTGCTCAATGAAAATCTTTGGCATTGATTCTAACTATGGTAAGATCCATTAACTCGTTGAGATGTTGATCTATTTCTAGCAGTCGTAAAGAGCATTTCTAATGTAGTTTTTTGTGCTTCTTTAGTCTCTATTGGAGATTTATCCTTTAATAAATCTATAAAAGAACTATATCTCTCTAAAATAGGATCCATATGTGTCTCCATTAGACCCTCCTATGGCAACAATATTGTCTTCAAGTCCACAACAACCAAAAATATCTTTGGTTACCCAACTGATGCCCTAGTTTTCTCTTTTTCATGGATTAACTTATAGTCTTGGAATAAACATTGAATTTTTAATAAAAAAGTTTAACTCTAGGAATAATATTATAGCTTATAGTATACAACTCTCCTCTTCCCAACTATTATCTCAAATACATCACACTTATTCTTTACATATTGCTAATCATTGGTTGAAATATTCTATATTAGTTTATAATTTTGCAAATATATTTTTTTTTGAAAAACAATTTGAAATTTTTATATTAAAACAAGATCATTTACAAGTTAGGATGAGAATCCTCCCATCCTTAGTAGACAAGAAAACATGTTTATAATAGTAAAATAATATTTGAATTGGATCCAAATCTCCTAAACCATATTTCTACAATGGCTATCCAAACTAGTTAAACACTAGATTTGCTCACCAACCTGCCTAATCTTCTCATCCTCAATAGCCATGCCACTATGCCAGTGAACCACTACCTCCTTCTTAGTACCCATATTAGCCAGTAAGTTTGCCACTTTATTTAGATCTCTACTCACATAGACTGGAATTACATCATCTAATTCCCTCTACAATTCCTTAATTTGGGTGACAAGAATCCTCAACATCCATGTCTTCAAAGTAAAGTTCCTCATGCAATCTAGATCTCCCATAAATATTTGAGAATATTATTCTAAGTTCATCCTCATAAAACCTTGTCTTACTACCCAAATAGAAGAAAATTTGATAGCTAAAATTTTTGTTTCATTGTTCGTGGTCCTTCCCATACCTTGAAGTTCCTAATAGAGCACTATTGTAACATAATTCCTATAGACCACTCCAATTCTAGCTCTACCTTGATTATATTTTGTAGCTCCATCAATATTAATTTTAATCCAACATTCTAGGGGTAGTTTCTAAATATCTCTATCCTTCCCCTCTTACACTTCAACTTCATTCTCCATCGTCCCTATATCATCATAAGTTTCCTCTTTAGCATACACTACCATCGTTTCTGTGACTTTGATCTAAATGGCTTGCCAAATGCATTCTAAGGATGAAAAGGTTTCTCTAAAAATTATTCCATTTATCTCTAACCACACTTATCACCAAATGAAGTTTAATCCAAAATTCCATCTGATAGAAAGAGCTTTAGATTTAAATCTAACCCTCTTCCATATTTCCCAAAAATTAATCTGACTCAAATCACCATTGGCTTGAATTTTATAAGATAAAAAACATCGCTCATAGATCTGGCACATAAATGGCACTCAAACATCAATTTATTAGATGTTTCCTCTCTCTTGTAGCATAAAACACATTGATATGGACTAACAATTCTCCTATATCTCAGATTATCAAAAGTAAGAATTCCATTATGTTTAAACTACCAGGCAAAGAAGTTTACTTTCGGTCAACCCTTGGACTACCAAATTCTTCTCCAATACTCAACTTGATATGCATGAGGAGGAGGTTCTGAAAGGATCTTATCATATCCATACTTCATTGTGTAGACTCCAAGGCTCCCATAGACCCAAGCTAATTCATACTCTTCATCTCTACCTGTGATAAATACTTTTTCCAAGATTTTAGTCATGATGGGTGTCAATTTCAAAGGGATTGAAATTGGCCACTCATACAACTTCTTAAATTGCTTAAACTTATAATACAACAACTAGATAATGTTGAAAAAACTTTCAATTTGGATCCAACCCCTAATTTCCATGGCTATTTTTACTAGTTGTAATTCTGGAAATTCAACAATGATAGGTGGGTAATGATCCCATGAATCTGTCTAAAATCATGCCTTCTCTCCTCTCTCCACTTTCCAAAATAGTCCATATTTCACTACCTGGGATCCTAAATTTAGAGCCTACCACACCAAGGACCCATTACCATCCAAAGAGAAATGACTCACCTCATTTAGGTTCACTTGTCCCAAATATTTATTAGTTGAAACTCTACCGAATAAATAAGTTGATTGGGAAATCCACCTCCAATAAAGCATTCCAGCTAAAGCTTTATTTTTTAACTTTGATCTCTTTAGTCCCAAACCTCTATTTACCTTGGGTTGACTTACTTTCTCATAATCTACTAAGGCTATTTTCTCTCTCCTTTTACTCCTTCCCATAAAAATTTTCTAGTCATCTTGTCTAACTCTTTCCATATGGTATGTGGGGTAGAAAGGATAGAAAATTTATAAATTGACATGGCCTGAATGATTGACTATAAAAAATTTAGTCTACCCCCATAGCTTAATGATTTGTGAGACCAATGATTAATTATTTCCTTGATACAATCCAAAATATTCCTCTAGATATCTATTTTCAATTTTTTAAAATGCAAAGGGGACCCCCAAATATACCAGTGGGAGAGAAGTCCTCGTGAATCCCAAAATCTCTAAAATTCTATCCTAAAGTCTTTAATCAAGATTTAAGAAGACCACTTTGGATTTTTTATCATTGATGAGTTGGTTTGTGGCTCTAAGGTAAACATTAAGAGTATCTCTAATCATTCTTGCTTCCCTAAACTTTACCACTCCCACCAATCCTATGTCATCTACAAACTATAAGTGAGTCAAAACTTCCTCACCCACCTTGATACATGTTAGCAAACCTTGTTATATTATCCTCAAGATGAGTCTACCCAAGCCTTCAACCAATATGATAAAAATATAAGGGGAACAAGGATCTCATTGACAAAGGCCTTGAGTAGCTCCAAACGGTTGCGAGGGAAGGCCTTAGATTAATACTAAGTATGTCAGATAGAAACACATATCATAACCCATTCTATCTAATACTAAGAGAAACTAAAGGCTGCCATCATCCTTGATAAAAATCTCCACTCCACCCTATCATAAGCCTTTGACATATACCATTTTATGAGCATTGCCCTATTGTCAAATTTTTGCAATGAGTGGATTACCTCCAAAGCTAAAACCACATCATCCAAGATTTTCCTACCCTCTATAAACCCCCTTGCTTCGAGGAAATAGCTATGTAAGAGAGATTTTAGATTCTTGTTGGCAATTTTGGGTTTGAGATCCTAGCTTCTTGTCTATGAGTTGTCATTGATGTCAAAAGGAAATGACATTAATGTTAAGAGGATGTGTTGGCTTCAAAGGTGGAAGATTCCAAGAGAATATTTTTTTAATCCGGAGAGATTCCATTGGCAATGGTTTTTATTAAAACCAATGGAGGTTCTCTTTATTATTTATTTAATTATTATTTAAAACCCTTCAAGGTTTTAATTAATTAATTATTTAATTAATTAAGGGAGAAATTATTTTTAATTTATTAAAAATACTTTAAGGGTTTTTAAACCCTTTAGAAAGCAAATTTCGATTAAATTCAAAATTACTTTTCTTTGCAGCCGACGTGTTCTAAAGTCCACGTATGGACTATAAATATGAGAAGGTTCCTAAGGTTAAACCCTCTTGGAAAATCGAAGGCAATTAATTGGTTTGGCTGCGATCGAATGTTTTTTTTACGCTGCGAAAGAGGAGAGCTCGTGGTTTGAAAAGCTTTCGAAAAGCTTGACCGTTTATGTGGAAGGAAGTCCGTCTTGGACTTCGTAAGCCCCTTGTGGGCTAGTGGCAGCGAAGGCTGCATTTGGGCCTTGCGTAGGTGGAGGTCTACGTTTCGATCCCCGCGGAGGGAGCTGTGCATGGATTAGTCACATTTTTATTAAAACGTGTTTTGTGCCACGAATTTCGGATTCTTCAAGGGCAGCCAATATAAGGTGTGATTATTTTCTTGATATGATTTTTGGCATTGTTTAGCATTGTTTAAAAGACATAGGAGAAATAAGGGGATATTTCTTTGGTTGTATTTTTGAGATTAGTCTTTTGCTATGCTAAATTTAAAAATGGAGATATAAGGTGTAAGTTTTGGTTGTTGTGTTTTTGGCTTCTTTGGTGGTTGTTTTTAAAGAAGAGAAGCTAAAAGGTGTATTAAGGAAAGTTTTTATATATGCTCATTTATCTTGGTTCTAACCCTAACTTGGTTGGAAGTTTGAGGGTTGTGTGTGGTGACAGCTTTAAGGATCAATTTTCTTCTACTCCAAAAAGGTATGGGCACATTTTCCTTATGAGTATGATTGGTGTATGTTTTCTGAAATAAGGTTGGAGTGAAAAGGTTTTCAACTAGGTTTCCTTTGGTTGGGTGTAAATCCTATTTTCTAGTTTGTTGAAGACTTCTTATGCATTGTTATCCTTGATGAGAGTTTTGGTGAATGCATAATTCTGGTTTGAGGTAGTGGAAGCATTGTGCACTAGGGTTTATGTTTGTGAGTCTTGCTACTTGCATTGAGTTGGTGGAACCCTTGGTTGGCTGTTTTGAGTTTGATGGTTGAGTTGCTTCCATAGAGGTTGTTTGATCAAGTTATTGCTTTACTTGATTCATGATATTGGGCTTACTCCATTGAGTTGATTTGAGCAAGTTATTCTTTGCATTTGGTGATATTGTGTTGGTGGTCTGTTTTGTTCAAATATCTTTGGAGGGAAAAGGATTTCTACTTGTTTCCTTTTCTTGTGATGATTGGTTGAATGCTTCAAGGTTGATGTTGAGTTGAATGGTGTTGGTTGACTAAACCTTGTTTGATGAGCATTGTTGTTGAAACCCTAATTGATGGTGAAAAGAACATGAGTATCATTGTTATGTGATTCTTTGCATAGTTGGCAATTGTTGGGGTTTCATGTTCTTGAAAGAAAACATTCTATCCTATCCATTTCAGATATTGAGTTGAGTTTTTAGATTTGAGTTGAGTTTTGAGATTGGGATTTGAGTATAGAACATATTGAGTCTCTAACAATTCTCTTTATGCTTCTATGAGTTTGAAAAATCACATTGGGTCTCTAACAATTCACTTTGTGATTTCCTACTAAGAAAGTTTTTCTTGGTGAGCTTGCTTAGTTTTGGACAGGTTTTGAGTGGGGACTTGTGAGCAGATTTGGACAGGTTTCGGTGGGGACTTGTGAGCAGATTTGGACAGGTCCTAGCGGAGGACTTGTGAGCTGAGTTTGATAGTTCTATCAGAGAACTTGAGGACAGAGGTGCATTGGTTCTATGAGAAGAACCTGAGGACAATTGGCAAGTCTTTGAGAAGGCTTGTATGCGAGAGGATTGATTTGTTCAAGAGTTGGACAGATCCGACAGACGAGAGGAAGACTTGTACTAGACCGACTGATCGTGTTTGGTACAGGTTGTTGAGCTACTGTGGACGTGATCATAAAAGGGAGAGGTCTCTTAGGCTAAGCATTGAGGACAGGAGGTCTTCGGTGGAAAGGAGTTCCACGTGCTGGCAAGAGGTAGAGGTAGTTGATCTTCTGAGGGATCATTTCTAGAGCAGAGGGGAAGGTATCTCCTTTGAGCAAGAGGCTCATAAATTTTGATTGGGGGAAGGTATCTCCTTTGAGCAGAGGCTCATAAATTCTGATTGGGGGAAGGTATCTCCTTTGGGCCGAGGCTCATAAACATTGTAATTGGGAAGGATTCCCAAAGAACTTTGAGATAACTTTTAGAGAAAAGTTTTGTGGACGTAGCCACGTTAAAATTGGTGTCACTTTGTGGATGATATTGTGCATTGCTTTGATATTGCTTTGGGTATATTGCTTTACTATTTTGAAGTATAAAGGAAAAAGTAAAAAGAGGTCTTATACTGTTCACCCCCCTCTCAGTATAAGCTTGTGTTCTTCAATTGGTATCAGAGCGAGTGCCTTCGGAAAGTTTAACAGCTTGAAGGAAAAGCTAGTAAAGAACACAATGGATTATTCAAGTGGCAATGCAGCACCTATTCTTGATGGGTCAGATTTTGGTCTTTGGAGTGCAAGGATGAAGGTTCATCTAATGGCACTTGGTAATGAGGTATGGGAAGTGATTGAAGATGAGTACACTATTCCTGAACATGGTCCTAATACTAAAGAAGAAAGGCTCCTACATCACAACAATTCAAAAGCAATGAATGCAATCTTGAAAGGCTTACAGAAAGCAGATCTCACCAAAGTGATTCACTGCAAGACAGCTAGTGAAATGTGGAATCGGTTGAAGGTGGTTCATATAAGTGATACAAATGTCAGAAAGGCCAAGTTGAGACACTTCAAAGGTATGTTTGAACAACTCAAGATGAATGATGATGAAAATATTAGTGACTACATGCTTCGTATGGATGAGGTTGTTAACTCCATGAAAGACTTAGGTCTTGAGCTTGCTGAAAATGATGTTTGTGATAAGATTTTAAGATCTCTTCCTAATAGATTTAGTGAAAATATTTCTGCTATTGAGGAAGCTAAAGATTTGGATAAGTTGAAAAAGGATGAGCTCCATAGTATACTTGCGAGCATTTGAGTTGAGAACTCAAGTGAAGGTTGATGTCAAGAAAGAGGCAGACTTTCAAGGCTACCAAGGAATCCAAGGGTAAACAACTTCAAGATAGTGATGAGTCTTCTAGTGATGAAGAGGCATATTACAGCAAGAAAGGCAAGTTCTCTAGAAAGCACAAAAGTATGAAAAATATAAGATGTTTCAATTGTGGAAAGTTTGGTCATTATGCTACTGACTGTACTGTTCCCAAGAATGAAAGTGATGAAGATAAACAGGATTCTAAGAGCAAGGATTCCGAAAAGCACAAGCATCACAGGAAAAACAAAGATGAGCACAACAATCAAGGAAAGAGGTATTCTCACAAGCACAAGAAGAGTTTCTACCTAGACAAAGCAAGTAAGTGTTCTAGTAGTGATAGTGAAAGTTCTTCAAGTGATAATGAAAATGAGATGTTGTTCATATCAAAAAAGAGGAAGAACCGAAACATAGATTCATTATCATGAAATGTCTTAGATGTGGAAATTTTGGTCACCTTGAGGATGATTGCACAAATAATGATTTGGTTTCTAGTATGTATGAGGATGCTTCAGAAAACTATAAGGAAGATGCATGTATGGTCTTTGAAAAGGGTAGCACCTCTAGTGATAAGAAATCTGAAAAAGGCTTTGATGATTCAAAAAGCAAACAAATAAAGGATCTTGAAAGTGAACTTATTAGTGCTCTTAGTGTTTTGGAAAAGGAAAGAAAGAAGAATGCTAGACTCAAGGATAAGTTAGATGAATGTTGTATGGAGAGAGATGATCTTATAGAAAGTCTTGACTTCTCTATAGCTAAGACACAAGAACTCAAGGATGAGTTAGAGTCTAAGGTTCTTGAGTATAATGAGTTAGAACAAAAAATGGCTTCTTTGAAAGAGGAAACTAAAGAGTACAAGGATAAGCTTTACGAGGTTTCAAGATAGCTCCAAAAAGGTAAAGTCCATCATCAAAGATCAAAGAAGGGCAACAGATAAAACAGAGGCCTTGGTTTTGGTAAGAAACACAAGGAACAGGTTGGGGAATCTAGTAAGAGATTCCAAAAAGAAGAGAGTTCTGATGAGGAGAGTATTTCAGAGAAAGAGTCCTTGAGTGATAGATGCACAGAAACAAAAAATAGGAAACAAAAAAATGGGAGAAAGTTTACAGGACCTAGAAGGTCATTTACAGGAAAGTTTAATGGCAGATGTTTTGCTTGTCACAGGTTTGGTCACATGGCTTCACATTGCATGACTCAAGTAAGGAAGGTAAATGACAGTTTCAGAGGTGGTAATTTCTTTCAAGGGTATTGCTACTCTTGTAAACAGTTTGGGCATAAGGCAATTTTTTGCAAGGCTAATAACAGGAACAGGGGTTAGTCAGAACAGGTGGATTCAAAGAACAGGTATGCCTAAAAGAAATAACATTGTTACTTGTTATAAGTGCAACAATGAAGGTCACACAGCTAGACAGTGTAGAGCTGAACTTCCAAGGTACAGGAACAGGAACAGTGGTATGAACAGGTCCAAGGATCAAGGCATGGATAAGAACAGGAATGATAACAGGAACAGGAACAGTGACAGGAACAAGAACAGGAATATGGACAAGGAGAACAAGAGAAGACATGGTAAGGCAGCTATAGACACTGATGATGATCAGTGCCTGTTGGGAGTTTTACTCCCACCCTGGAATTAAACACCTCAACAGGAGGTGGGGGAGGGACTAAGCTAAGAGGCTCATTCTTAGTCCCAAGCCCCAAAGGTGACCCTTTGCCATTGATGACAAAGGGGGAGAGATATGAGTAAGGGGGAGAGCCTCAAGACAGGGGGAGCTGTTTATGTTGAGTTTCGTGTTGTTGAGAAGCATGGTTTGCCATCAATGACAAAGGGGGAGATTGTTGGCAATTTTGGGTTTGAGATCCTAGCTTCTTGTCTATGAGTTGTCATTGATGTCAAAAGGAAATGACATTAATGTTAAGAGGATGTGTTGGCTTCAAAGGTGGAAGATTCCAAGAGAATATTTTTAAGAGAATCCGGAGAGATTCCATTGGCAATGGTTTTTATTAAAACCAATGGAGGTTCTCTTTATTATTTATTTAATTATTATTTAAAACCCTTCAAGGTTTTAATTAATTAATTATTTAATTAATTAAGGGAGAAATTATTTTTAATTTATTAAAAATACTTTAAGGGTTTTTAAACCCTTTAGAAAGCAAATTTCGATTAAATTCGAAATTACTTTTCTTTGCATCCGACGTGTTCTAAAGTCCACGTATGGACTATAAATATGAGAAGGTTCCTAAGGTTAAACCCTCTTGGAAAATCGAAGGCAATTAATTGGTTTGGCTGCGATCGAATGTTCTATTTACGCTGCGAAAGAGGAGAGCTCGTGGTTTGAAAAGCTTTCGAAAAGCTTGACCGTTTATGTGGAAGGAAGTCCGTCTTGGACTTCGTAAGCCCCTTGTGGGCTAGTGGCAATGAAGGCTGCGTTTGGGCCTTGCATAGGTGGAGGTCTGCGTTTCGATCCCCACGGAGGGAGCTGTGCATGGATTAGTCACGTTTTTATTAAAACGTGTTTTGTGCCACGAATTTCGGATTCTTCAAGGGCAGCCAATATAAGGTGTGATTATTTTCTTGATATGATTTTTGGCATTGTTTAGCATTGTTTAAAAGACATAGGAGAAATAAGGGGATATTTCTTTGGTTGTATTTTTGAGATTAGTCTTTTGCTATGCTAAATTTAAAAATGGAGATATAAGGTGTAAGTTTTGGTTGTTGTGTTTTTGGCTTCTTTGGTGGTTGTTTTTAAAGAAGAGAAGCTAAAAGGTGTATTAAGGAAAGTTTTTATATATGCTCATTTATCTTGGTTCTAACCCCAACTTGGTTGGAAGTTTGAGGGTTGTGTGTGGTGACAGCTTTAAGGATCAATTTTCTTCTACTCCAAAAAGGTATGGGCACATTTTCCTTATGAGTATGATTGGTGTATGTTTTCTGAAATAAGGTTGGAGTGAAAAGGTTTTCAACTAGGTTTCCTTTGGTTGGGTGTAAATCCTATTTTCTGGTTTGTTGAAGACTTCTTATGCATTGTTATCCTTGATGAGAGTTTTGGTGAATGCATAATTCTGGTTTGAGGTAGTGGAAGCATTGTGCACTAGGGTTTATGTTTGTGAGTCTTGCTACTTGCATTGAGTTGGTGGAACCCTTGGTTGGCTGTTTTGAGTTTGATGGTTGAGTTGCTTCCATAGAGGTTGTTTGATCAAGTTATTGCTTTACTTGATTCATGATATTGGGCTTACTCCATTGAGTTGATTTGAGCAAGTTATTCTTTGCATTTGGTGATATTGTGTTGGTGGCTATTTTGTTCAAATATCTTTGGAGGGAAAAGGATTTCTACTTGTTTCCTTTTCTTGTGATGATTGGTTGAATGCTTCAAGGTTGATGTTGAGTTGAATGGTGTTGGTTGACTAAACCTTGTTTGATGAGCATTGTTGTTGAAACCCTAATTGATGGTGAAAAGAACATGAGTATCATTGTTATGTGATTCTTTGCATAGTTGGCAATTGTTGGGGTTTCATGTTCTTGAAAGAAAACATTCTATCCTATCCATTTCAGATATTGAGTTGAGTTTTCAGATTTGAGATTGAGATTGAGCTGAGTTGATTTGAGTTGAGTTTTGAGATTGGGATTTGAGTATAGAACATATTGAGTCTCTAACAATTCTCTTTATGCTTCTATGAGTTTGACAAATCACATTGGGTCTCTAACAATTCACTTTGTGATTTCCTACTAAGAAAGTTTTTCTTGGTGAGCTTGCTGAGTTTTTGGACAGGTTTCGGTGGGGACTTGTGAGCAGTTTTGGACAGGTTCCGGTGGGGACTTGTGAGCAGTTTTGGACAGGTTTCGGTGGGGACTTGTGAGCAGATTTGGACAGGTCCTAGCAGAGGACTTGTGAGCTGAGTTTGATAGTTCTATCAGAGAACTTGAGGACAGAGGTGCATTGGTTCTATGAGAAGAACTCGAGGACAGTTGGCAAGTCTTTGAGAAGGCTTGTATGCGAGAGGATTGATTTGTTCAAGAGTTGGACAGATCCGATAGACGAGAGGAAGACTTGTACTAGACCGACCGACTATGTTTGGTACAGGTTGCTTGAGCTCACGTGGACGTGATCATAGAAGGCGAGAGGTCTCTTAGGCTAAGCATTGAGGACAGGAGGTCTTCGGTGGAAAGGAGTTCCACGTGTTGGCAAGAGGTAGAGGCGATTGATCTTCCGAGGGATCATTTCCAGAGCGAGGGGAAGGTATCTCCTTTGAGCAGAGGCTCATAAATTCTGATTGGGGGAAGGTATCTCCTTTGAGCGAGAGGCTCATAAATTCTAATTGGTGGAAGGTATCTCCTTTGGGCCGAGGCTCATAAACATTGTAATTGGGAAGGATTCCCAAAGAACTTTGAGATAACTTTTAGAGAAAAGTTTTGTGGACGTAGCCCGACCATTCTGGGTGAACCACGTTAAAATTGGTGTCACTTTGTGGATGATATTGTGCATTGCTTTGATATTGCTTTGGGTATATTGCTTTACTATTTTGAAGTATAAAGGAAAAAGTAAAAAGAGGTCTTATACTGTTCACCCCCCCTCTCAGTATAAGCTTGTGTTCTTCAATTCTCATCCATTACCTTTGTGATTATTTTATATATGACATTGCATAAGAAAATAGGTCTATAATTTGAAATATTCACACCCTCATCCCCTTTCATAATTAATGTATTGAATGTGTGATTTAATGCTTTAATAATTATTTTACTTCCTCTAGAATTCTCTATAATAGTCATTACATCCTCCTCCAAGTTGTCCTAGAAGGTTTAAAAAACTCAATTGGAAAGCCATCTAGACCTGGTGTTTTTTCGGTACTCATTCCAAAGACTACTTTCTTTAGTTCCTCTCTATCAATGGGTTTAAGTAGGGCCTAATTTTCTTCTTTAGAGATAATAGAGGGTATGATATCAAGAACTTATTTTTGAGCCTCTTCATATTGCACCATACTTTCCTTAAACAATTTAGCAAAATAACCCATTTAATGGAAATGCATACCTGGGATTGTATCAAAGGAGTGTCCATTCTCATCCTCAAGAGCTTCCATATTGTTCGTCTATCTCCTAGTACAAGAAGTTCAATGGAAACAAAATGTATTTTTATCACCTTCTAATAACCAAGTGGTTCTTGCTCTCTATTTCCAGTAGATCTCCTTTTGGTTTTCAATGTCCTCAATTGCTTTATGTAATGCATAATCCTCTTATTTGAGCTACTCTGTAATTGTTCCTTCCCTAAATTTTTTTGAACCTCATCCCATCTGTCCACTAATGGAGCTATTTAGACCTATAAATCTATCTGGTTAGATCACCTCAATTATTCTAGTTGATCCTTGACATAATTAAGTTGTTTGTGGAATATAAACATTGTTATCCCATATATCGGTCATCCCTCTTCCCACCACTATGGAATTTTCTTTCGAAGTTCCTCTTTTTGTAACCAATAGTTTTTAAATATAAATGGTTTGTGATGTTGCCCTATCTTAATCCCCCCTTCCAATAGAATGGAAAAATGATCTGAAACTAGACCCTCCAAAATCTAAAATTTTAGATTCCATTTTACAAATGCCTCCTATGAAACCAAAAAATGGTCTAACTTCACCTTCCTGCTATGTAAGTCTCTCCTCTTATTAGTCCAATTATAGTTAGTTCTGGGACATTTAATATCTACCAAGTGTAATGCATGGACTTGGAAGATCATAATTTGATCCCTTGGATCCAAAATTGGGGTTCCCCCTTCCTAGTATGTAGATGATAATTTAGCATTAAAATTCCCAAAAACAACCCAGTCTAACTCCTCCCTCAAAACTCTCATATTATGCATTGATTTCCATTGATGAATTTAACCATCTAGGTTTTGAACCCCATAAAAATTTATGATTAAAACCTACTTAGTTGTCACATTGTTCCTAAAATGTGATGTGAGGACACCCCTCCAAGCTATATATTCTATTGTTGTACATTCAAGAGAGTTATAAAAGTTAAATATCCTCCCTATGGCCCCTTGGGAAACCCCTTACATATGACCAACACCCATCCAAAGTCTATTTATTGTTTTACACATAAGATCCAACGATATTTTTGTCTCCTGGATAAGAAAAAAAATTGTTTTACTTTTTTCTAAGAGTCTTCGAACAACATATTGATAGGTTCTACTATTTAGATCCTTAATATTCCATTATTATGTAATCATTGGTTACCTTGATACTAGTAAGAGTATATTTTCCTCACAAATCCCCTAGTAATCAATATATCTCCTTGAACTATTATCAATTTCTTATTTGATTTTCTACCCACTCCTTGAGATTTGATATTCTTTGATTTATTTTCCACTTGAGTTATTTGTAGATTTGGATTTTCTCTATTCTTTTCTGTTATACCCATGATGGCATCCTTAATTATCAGTTTCTCTTGGTTATGCACTATCAATACCCCTACAATATCTAATTGTGGTAATCACTACACTCTGTTACTCACTCTAGGATAGGAGGACGTGAAAGAGGGGCTTGAACATGGGTGTTATTATTTTTATTATTCCCATCCACTCCTTCCATGAATTGTTCTTCTTCCTATTCCACTAGTGTCTTAAATATCGCATACCTATTTGAGAGCTTGATTTGGGTTTGCTCTTTGCCAATTTTTTTCTTTTGACTTCTCCGTTTGGGCTATTCAAAACCATCTCCTTGTGCTTCTCCACCTTGAGAAATGTTGTTTGTTTCTTTATTGACTGTTGAATTATCCTCCTTAGGAACATTTGACATTCCTAGAGGAGCCTCCATTTTTGTGTTCATATTGTTTGGGCAGGACCGAGCCAAATACCCATATTTGTGGTAAACTCTACACCTGAAGGGAAATGCCTCATAATCTAGTTGTTGAATCCAAGATATACCTAAAAATTTGAGCTCAACCACTATTGGAAAAGGTTGGATGAGATCCATTTCCATGCATAATCTAGCATAAATTGCTATGTTTCCTTCCATTGTGTCTCTAGAAACACCCAAATATCTTCCAAGGGAATTACTAACAATTTCTAATACCTGCTCACTCTAGAAATCCATTGAAAGTGCATACAAATGGATCCAAACTGGGATAGCAATGGTTCAATTTAAGGATCAAATCCCACTCTCTAGGACTAAACAAATAATCCTATCGGACCATGATTTCTCTTTTTCGATTCAAAAGCCCTATTTCTATCGACAAGTGAGGAAAAACTAACAATAAAATATCATTTATGAATAAACCACAAAGAATACTCACCAAGAGGCTCCAAATTTTCTTGAACACAAGAATGCAAAAAAAATAGGGTAGGACGAATACCCATGAATTTACATATCATATTGTGATTGGCTCTATACACGACTATTTCTTATACCATACTTTGGTCAATGACAATATTTGACTTGATTTTGATTGTGGCAAGCATCCATTGACTCTATGAGGTGTTGATTCTTCTAGTAGTCATAAAAAAAAAATTTAATGCTATTTTTTGTGCTTATTTAGTCTCTGATGGAAATATTTCCTTTAAAAAATCTGTAAAAGAACTTTGCCTCTCTAAAATAGAATCCAGAGGTGTCCCCATTGGGCCCTCCTAGTGTAGCAATCTTGTCTTCAATCCTACAACAACTAGAAATCACTTCATCTACCCAACCAATGCCCTAGTTTTCTCAATATTTATTCTATTGATTATAACATTGTTAGCTTTTTTTCAATGGGTTTTAAAGCATTAAAATGGTCCCACCAATATAACATCATGACCATATAAAACTTGGCAATTATTTATGTATCACTTAGTAGGATTTAAACCTTCATCGCCTCCTTTAAAGTTAAGGAATTTAATAGGTAAACTAATACCATATGATTATTTTGATTAGAATATTATTTGTATTTATATTAATTTTTTTTAAATATAATTTTTTTAAGTTTTATATAAAATATTTCAAATTAATTAAAGAAATAATTAAAGACATATTACTAGAAATTTTACTCGAAGATGAAGTGATGATAGTTATTTATTAATATTAATTATATCAACTAATAAATAAAAGAAAAAAATATCATAGTAATTGAATTTTAAAGCATAACAAATAAAATAAATAAAAATATACAATATCAAACATGCATAAAGTAATGTCATCTAGAGGAGGTTTCCACCTATAAAAATAAACTTTTATACTTTCTATACTTTCTACTTTGTTTCTTCCCTATCTAATCAAAGAGAACAAAAATATTCAATATACTAGATGCATATACATAACATATATAATATGATGTTTATTTTTAAATAATGCTATCATATATTTTTTATTTTACACTTTATGATCTATTTCTCTTCCACATTGCTTCATAATATTTTGTCTTTTAAATATAAATTTATAGAAGTTTTTTCTTTTTTTTAAAAGTTGCATCTATAATGTTAAAACATGCCTTAAACCATGTAATTATTAAAAGTCTACATTTTAATCACTTGAAATCATATTATATTAGAGTTATTACATCACCTAAATGATGTTTGATTGTGTATTTATGGGTTATACCTATATACTTAAGTTTGTTACGATTTGTTGTGATAACTAACTCTATATTGTATCTATAATCATAACATTTTATTGATAATACAATTGTCCAACACCATACTAGTCCTAACTTGTAGTGTAAGTGAGCTACAAGGAGGATACTTAAGTATGATCTCAAAGCAACATTTTGATCAAATTATAAATATATGATATCAAATTTGGAGGATGACAAAGTAACAAAGATTTTATGAGTTTTTTGCTTGTTTATTTTGTATATGCTAAGTCAGCATGTAGTCTTTTTTGTTACTCTCTAATCATTGTGAGGATTTAATTGATTATGTTATGAAGAGGCATTAAAAAGGTCAATTTTCCTTTCCCATATAACCTTATTGAATGAGACACATGTGCTATTCAAATAAATTTGTGTGTGTATTTCTTAATAAGCATGATCTGCAAAAGTAGATTCCATCCTAGTGTAATAAATGAAGAGATCTAAGGACCTACAATGTCCTTTCTGCTTGTTTGTGAGTGTGGATCATTGATTGAAATGTTGTGCAAAAGAAAACTATGCATCATTGATCTATCTTGTTAATGTGTAGAGGATATTTGTTGTTCATATTGTTGTTGTTTGTTCTATAGACTTGAATATAAAATGTCATTTAGTTGTATATGTGTTCAAGCATAGTTTGATACATTTAAATTTTCCTCCAAAAAACATATAGTTTTAGAGGTTTCAATCTAAAGCATGATAAGTGGAAGTTTGAACATATAATCTAAAAAGTTGAGAATGAGTCGTCTAAATGATTGCAACTGCCATCAACATGTGTTCAAAAGAGTCATGTCATCCAGGACATGCCAACATGATGCCACCTTTAGTCAAGTATTTAACATAATGAGATAATATAATATCAAAGGATGAGACTATCACCAAGTGATAGAGTCATCATTACATGCTCTTATGAGTTTGAATTAGGTTATCCTTAATTAGTGATTGCATGATACACCATATATATATTTGTGTAATATCAATGGAGGATATTGATGCATATTATCAAGAAAAATAGTTAGGATTAGTTGATAAAGTCATAAGCATTATCATCTTGAGAAGTAAAGTTTTTCCATCTAGATAAGGTGATGCAGGAGCATCCAATGGTGTAAGAGCAATCTTGCATCACCAAAAATAAATAAATAAATAAATATATATGTTTAGACCCATGTGTTTAAATATATATATATATATATATATATATATATATGTTTAGACCCATATTTTTAGATACATGTGTTTAGACCCATATGTTAAAAATTCAAGATTTAAGTGAATATTTTCCTGGGCGAGAAAATGAAAATGAAAATTTTAAATGAATATTTTCCTGGGCGAGAAAATGAAAATGAAAATTTTAAATGAATATTTTCCTGGTGGAAAAATGAAAGGCGAGAAAAGGAGTTACACTTACCATAACATTCTTTGGGAAGTTATTAATAGGGGGAATAGATATTACCTAAGGAGTATGGTATCATAGATCGTGGCTCCAAGATTGGATGATCTAGCATTGTAATTTTTGCCCCTTTGGCTGGCATTATTAAAATAATTTTTTTTCTATTGTGATTTGGCTCCTTGGATGTTTTTTTCATGTTTTTTTATACTCATCATAAGGTGAGCCATTATGTTTTTTAAAGAAACATGACATCATTGTGCATGCTAGCATAAATACACAAACCATATAGAGTTTATATGTATTATTTATGAGATGGTAGGGTGAAGTGGTACCTTGGAATATTAGTAAACCATCCAAAAACTCAGGTAAAGGATCATCTAAGTAAGAAGTGTAAAGTTTTCATCTAATGAGTATTCAAAGTTGTTGTCTAAGGATGACCATATAAGGTCATCCCAAGTAACATATGTCGTCTTTCATATAAATATTATGTGTCATTTAAAATAAATACATAATCTAGTATGATGGTTTATCTAAAGAGTGTGCTTATATAGTCATATCTCAATGTGTTGTTCTAAAAATTATACATACACTATCTAGATCATATTCAAAAGAAATTAAGGTAGGACCTTCATTTTGTCCAACAACTAACACTAATATATGTGTGTAGACATTGAGATCCATCTATGGTGATTTACCAAGCATAGGGTGCTATGAGGTCATATGATATGTATGTAAGGAAAAGATGTTGCATATCTAGGATGGTGTGGTAGATGTGCTCTGATTAATATAAAGAATATATATCATATTGAATAATGATTTATGATTGATTATACTTGTAAAAGGTGAGTACCCAAGTTATATTTCAAGGATTTTCCTATACGTATAGACACAATATTTCACATTAAGTCCTCCTAGATAAGAATTATTTTCCCTTAAAACATAGAAATATAAGGATGAGAGGTGATGAAGAAGTGGGATACCCATGAATATTTTCCATGAAAAGACCTTTCCACTTAATTAGGTATTAATGGAGTCTCAAATACATAAGGACTATGTACACATATCTAAAATAGCTTTAAGATCAATTATAAGTCAAACTTCTTCTCCAATATTGGGAGCTCATTTTGAACTAGAGTAAGGGTACCCAACTTTTTATTAAGCAAGGGACATATAAAATACCATGAACATGACATTTTCTTGGAAGTTCAAGATCATATGCAATAGAGTTGATCCTCCTTATTATATGATGAAAACCATAATATTTATGGGATAACTTTAAATTTTTTCCACTATTCTTAAGATATGTTCACTTGTATGGATGAATACAAAAATAAACCTAATTATTTCTTGAATTTTTTATTCAAATTGATGATTATTTGCATGTTGCTTCATTCTATTTTTAACACACTCTATGTTACTATGTAAGGCATGTAATATCACATTGAGTTCTTCAAGATAATCATGTATAACTAGAATCCTTACTTGATTAAGCATTAATTCTTTTGATCATCAATATTCATAGCCATATAAGACAATGAATGGAGCCATTTTGGTCGATGTATAATAAATTTTGTTATACCACCATTGAGCCAAAGATAACCATTTACCCCATTTTTGGGGTTTATAAAATACAAAATATCATATGTAACCCTTTTAGCACTTATTTACAATCTCTATATACCCATCAACTTTAGGATGATATGTTAAACTCATTGTTTGTAATATCCTTATTGGTTTACATAATCCTTTCCAAAATTACTTGGAAATAATGGATCATGATCACTAGCACTTACCTTTAGAAATACATGAAGCTTATAAAAATGGTTGATATCCATATAAGACAATGAAGGGACCCATTTTGGTTAATGTATAATAAATTTTGTTATACCACCATTGAGCCAAAGATAACCATTTACCCCATTTTTGGGTTTTATCGAATACAAAATATCATATGTAACCCTTTTAGCACTTATTTACAATATTTATCTATCCATCAACTTTAGGATGATATGTTAAATTTATTTTTTGTAATATACTTATTATTTTACATAATCCTTTCTAAAAATTACTTAGAAATAATGGATCATGATCACTTGCACTTACCTTTAGAAATCCATGAAGCTTATAAAAATGGTTGATAAATTTATCTACCACTCAAGATGCAGCAAGTATACTTCATCAAAATGAAATGCAAAAACTTTATGAGATGATCCACCACCACAAAAATTTTATCATTTCCATAAAATATAGATAATCCATCAATAAAATACATAAATATTTCTATCCATTTTTGTTGTGATATGTGTAATGGTTGCATAATTCCTAGGTATGCAACATGCTCAATTTTAAATATTTTACATGTATCACACTTAGTCGCATTCTTTGGAATGTTATTTTGCATACCCATACAAAATAATGATTATCATGTATTTATATTATGTTTTAAATAAACCAAAAAATTCCCAAATTGAAGAAATCATGACTATGTGCAAGAATTTTTAGCATGGAAATTGAACTTTGAGATATCACTTTTCCATGGAAATCATGGATGTTCCTCAATATTCATAATGATTTCCTAACATTTTCACTTTTGAAATTTAGCTTACACACATTTAATCCATTCTGGAATGATTATTGAATTTTCATACATGATTGCTTCTTCATCCTTGCTAGATAAGGCATCTACGACCTGGTTATTTGTTCCTTTCTTTTGTAGGATTTTAAAGTTAAATGATTGAATTTTAGCCAGCTATTTTTTTGTTAAATCATCATTTTTTTCTATGGTAGATGATGTTTAAGACTATCATGGTTAATTTGAACTAAAAACTTGCTATCAATTAGACATTCCCACCATTTTGCTAAGGTATGCATAATTTCAAACATTTTCTTATCATAAACATGCTTTATTTGTTTATGTGGTTTATTCTTAGGACTCTCATGTGTGATTGGGTGATCATATTGCATGAGTATAGCTCCATGACTCACTATAGAGCATCACATTTGATGATAAATAGTTTGAAAAAGTTAGGAGTTGTTATAGGAGGATAACACTTCCTTAAATTCTAGGAAGACTTGATCAACTTATAGAGATCATTCAAATGATTTTATTTTTAGGATATCTCATATTGGATCTACAGTATGTGAAATTTTTTTAATAAATTTATGATAGTATCTTGCTCAACCAAATAATTTTTTGATTTTATACTTTTTTTTAGACCATTATATTATTGATTTAAGTTTTTTAGGATCGAATTTAACACCATATTTTGATATGAAATGACTAAAATATTCAAGTTTTATCTTTTCAAAACTACATTTAGATTTGTTTCATAAATTTTATGATCTTGCAAAATTACTAACATGTTATCTACATGCTTAATATGATACTTCCATTTTTTTTTCAAAGGATAAGAATATCATCAAACAATACTAGAAAAAAAATTTATAGATAGGGTTGGAAGATTTTATTCATGGTGGATTTAAAGGTACTAGGTGGATTAGTTAATATAAACTGTATCACCTTGAACTCATAGTGGCCTTCATGGGTTCTACATATTATTTTCATAATATATTTTATATTGATTCACATTTGATAATATCCTTATGTTAGGTCTAATTTAGTAACATAATTATCAACATGTTCATTTAGTATTTTTCCAATAAATGGAATAGGAAATCGATTTTTTATTAAAATTTGATATAGGCTTTCAAAATTAATATATGGGAAAAATATCCACCTTTATTTTGAATGGGTTTAAGCAATTATAAGTATGGGATCTAACTAGGTGTGGCGACACATGATACAAATAATTATTGGACCAAACATTCGTTTTTAGTTTTATCATGATGTGGGTACTGATACAAGTTGATATTAACTAGAGATGTGTCTAGTTGATTTCAATAACATATTTGATATCTTATTTACAAAATATTTCTACATGTAGATATTGAAATGCCATAGCATATTAATTGATTATATAATTCATTTTATTATCTAGTATATCATCTATGGGTACAGGGTCAATAGTAAAACATCAAGTAATAATTATGGATGCTCCTTTTCTAATCATATTTTTCATTTTGTATGAAGACACTAACTATGATGGAGGATCATAGAATCCTTTAAAGGTGTACTTTTGACCTTGCTATTTGAAATTGAAAATTCATTTTTCAAGGTCAGATTTAAAAAAACCTAGGGGAGTTAACCATTTTACTCTAAGTACTAGATCTAACCCTCCTAATGGAAGAGCATAGAATTCATATCAATATTTATAATTATTCATAATTAGATCCACTTTGAAGTATTTTTATTAGTAAGTTAGGTGTGTTGGAATTAATAATATTTTTCATAAATTAATAAAATAAATTCATCCACTCAAATTTTATATAGAAAGCATAAGAGGATTAGACAGAGAAAGATAGAGGAATATAATGGTGGAAACCTATAGGAAACATATATAATCACTATATTATTTTTAGATAAGAATCACAACACTCTGATAATTAAATTGAGTGGTAGGGGTATTTACACTAATACCAAAACCTCAAATACATAATTGAGATTAACCTTATGTTAACATAACATGAAAGGCTCTAATATTAATTACAAGTTTATAATATGGTTTCCACCATGGCCCATAGGGATTACACAATAACATATTATAATAAATTCAATACATTGTATAGTTAATGCCATTAGGTTTATCCTATATTGCATCATACAACATCAAGCTTGGTCATGAACCAAATTACACTTTGAACAATCCCTCCCCCTCATATTTTGAACAAAGGGGTCAAGGATTAATACATTAGTAATAATAATATCTCTCACCAAAATGTATGCTTTAATGGGCCTCCTCATTTTAAGGTAAACTCATTTGAATCCCCCTCAACATCTAAGATTTATTGTTATAAAAATTATTATTTCACAAGAGTCTCATTAGGATGAACAATATTCATCATTGTAAATATTATGTACACTTGCACATATTCAAAAAACAATTTTGTTAGTGTTTCAAATGAATAAGAGAAGTCAAGTTCATCGCCTCTACAAATAAGCTTCTTTAGTTTTCTATAGTCACATAACTTATGACTTTAAGGTATAGGTTTTCTATTACAACACACATCCCCCTATTTGAAGACTTCTGCTTGCCCTTGGGCCACCAAACGTTTTTCACCAAAAAATGCTTTGTATGAACCTACTTTAAAAGGAGCTATAACAAGTTTCCAAGAGCACATAGACAACAAATAGAAGTAACAGATCATGAATGATTAGATCATAATGAAAAATTTGAACCAATTACCCAAAGGAGAAGAGGTATTGACTAAATCACATCTTGAATCCATTTTCTGTAAGCCTCTAAAAGACTCAAAATTTGCTACAACTATCACAAATCCAACTATATATTCCAAAAAATAGACCAAATATTTTGAATACATAGAATATGATAAATATTACCCTTCAAAATAAGGAAATATAAGGATTATTCCTAAAAATTGAAACCCTAACACTTGAATAAGTTCATAAGCAGATACCACTAATACTTAGAGGTTGAAAAATCATGTTATTTAAAAAACAAAGGCTCAAAATGCATCTATATGCAAAAGTTATAGCCTCCAAAAGTTTTTCCCTAATAATATTTAAAAATAATAATAAATAAATTTATAGACCTTAGGAAAGTGATGTCAAATTACAGCCTACCATGTATCATCACCCGTTTGTCGATAGACATAACTCTTTCTATGCCACCTAAATGCCAAAGGTGCACTAGAAATTTTACATTATTTTGGCTCTGATTGATAGAAATCTTGTTAGTAAATAAAAATTGTATGGGTGGCACACATAAAGTTTACATTGGTTTCCTTGATAGCCATCCCATCAAATATTATACTAATTGTAGCTAGAAGGACTCAAACCTTGTTCTTTGCATAGTGAATTTTCTTCCACTAATTAGCATTCCAATATTACAATTAAAATAAGATATGCATTCACTCATTGATATTTGTGTCCCCATCCATTATTTCAACCATAATATTAGCAAAATAATTTTATATGGCACTACATGGACCCAATTTCATGCTATGTCATCTCTAAAATATTCCTTCTTACTAGCCTTTCCTTGTCTTGAGTGCTTTGAACATGCTCCCTTATGATATATTGCAAGCCATACTTTGATCCCTATTGTAACAATTGAGGCAAGGAATTTCAAAATTTAGGCCTCCATCTGATCAAAGCCTTAATCTCAGCTAGCTTGCTAAGACGCCATGATAAAATATGATAAAGATATGCAAAAAATATCCTAGTATCTTGTATTTTGAACAAAAAAATTGTTAAAAAGGTAAAATTCAGATTTTAACCTCTACTGTACCTAGGAACAATGCCTTACACATGCTTGTATATCCATCAAAGCACTCTTGATAGTTGAGAAAGATGACCAACCATTCATTGAAGATAGACATAATAACTTTTAAGACAAGAAGGCATTGCATGTTAGATTTTGAAGCTTTAAACTTAAAGGAAATGTAACCACAAGTATGGAAATAAGCATACAATGTTATAACTATGACAATGGCTAACTAATATGCATGAAAATATGATAGTGTAGACACCCAATTTTGACATGTAAACTATGACTTCCCAAAACTAGTCATAAACCCTCCAAAACTTCCAAAAATTTGTTCTAATCTTCACAAAACTTCAAAATTATCATTCCCCATCAATTTGGGCACCAAAAATTACCTTTACCAAATTTGCCACTCTCACCAAATTTGCTAGTGGTGAATTTGGCAAGTTGAGTGGCGAATTTGGTAAAACTACAAAATCAAGCTTTTTGTCCAAAAAAATAGTTTTTACCAAATTCACCATCCCTATGGCAAATTTGGCTAGTGGTAAATTCGGTAGCCCTTTCAAAATTCAAACTAACCCAAGTCCAATCTGATTTGTTACCAAATTCACCACTCATAACCAAATTCACCACACCTATGGCAAATTTGGAAAACAATGGTGAATTTGGTAAAATGGTCAAGAATCTTCCACACGAACCAGTTAGCCTTGGATCAAGCATACTTTCACCTCTACCATTGATCCCGCATGCTTCAAGAAGGTCCAAGATGCATTAGTTTGAACTTGTTCTTATCCATTCCTCCCTCCAAGTCCCCTCCCAAATCCTATTTAAAGACTCCTTGGGGCAGGAATTTGGTAAGGCAATTCAATGTAGCAAAGCTCTATCCACATTGTTTTAGCATTAGAATTTCTCTTTTTCAAGGTCGTATCAAGCATTGCATAGGTTTTTATCAAGCATTTGAATATCCTTTGTGATCATTGAGAGCAAGTCAAGCAAGGCAAGGAGGACTTGGGAGCAAGGAGGTCACCATTGGAGGTAAGAAGGAGAGCTCTCCTAGCTTCCTTCTTCTCTCCTCTCACCTTGATTCCATAAAATTTTGTCCTCTAGGTTGTAGCCTTGCTAACTTGACACCTTCTTTCCTTTTTTATGCATTTCATTTCATATGCTCCAATTTCTATTGTAGGATTTCTATCCTTTTCTTTGGCAACCTCTAACCCTATTTTTGTAGCATTCTAACAGTGTTTGGCAGCCTTCTTGTTCAATTTTAGCATCCTTAATATCATCTCTAACACTTATTTTGTAGGATATTTTAGTTTGCATTTACTTTTAACAACACTTTTACCTCTAATCCTCTATTTTACAGGATTTTATTGTGCTTTCCTTTGCATAAATTTGGATAAAATATTGCTAACTCTCTTGTCTATAGTTTCTATATGTTAGCTACAACATACTAATATTTTGTGTCTTCTTCCATGCCATTTTATTTACATATCAAGCACCTTTGCACTCTATTTTCCATTTGTTCAAGCATTCTAATAATATTCCTTTAATTTTATATGCTTTTAATATATGTAAAGTTATTGCTATCTGAGTACTAATTTGTTTTTCATTAAGTTATATTAGCTCTCTCTTACAATTAGCATTATATTTCAGAATCTTTCACACCTTTGTTACATCTAATTGTATTTCCATTTCCTTTTGCTTACATACTGTCCATTTCATTTAAGATTCAAGTAGTTTCTTAGCATAACTTCACTAAATTCTTAAATCTATCATTATAATCTACTATTATAATATTTTTAGGAGTTAATTTAACCCTAATTCAACATCCCTTAGCCTTATGTTTGCATCCCATAGCCTTTTATAGCTTCAATTTGCAAAACTTGTAGACCCCTAGGGGGATTTCATACTTTTCTTTTATAATTAAAATTTTAGTCCTCTAATTCTCTATTTTAGAAGCTTAATCCCTAGATTTTCTTATGCACAGACCTTCTAAAATATACTAGGATCCTTCCCTATCAATTTTAGCCAAAACCTTGTTTATATCAGTCCCTAATCAGCTCTAAAATTTTAAAAATCTTGCCCAGTACCAAGTTTACCATCCCTATGGTGAATTTGGTAAAACCAAGTTTCAAAGGTTTTATCCTCTGATCCTTCTACTCACAAACCTTATAAATAATATTAGTATCATTCTCACCAACTTTCATCTCAAAAACATAAACAAAATCCATTGAAATCGGCCTTGAAACTTAAAATTTCTTGCCCAGGACAAAATTCACCACCCCTATGGTGAATTTGGCAACCAAAATCATAGAACCAAATTCACCACTCAGACCAAATTCTCCAGTGGTGAATTTGGCAAGACCTAGTGGCGAATTTGGCAATAAGCCAAAATCCATTCTAGGAAGGCAAACATACTCATTTGTTTTATAAAAAAGGGGGTCTGATCAGCAAAAGAGATAGTCTATCACCTCATTACCCTCAGAAAAACCCCCCAAAGTAGAAAACCTAATTTTTTTTATTTTGTATAGGTTTTACCAAATTCACCACCCCTATGGTGAATTTGGCATCAGTGGTAAATTTGGCACTTTTCAGTGGTGAATTTGGAAGATAGACTCTGGTAAAGGTAATATGGCCACTTGGCCCTTCCCTAGCTTAGTAATTTAATTTTATCTGTGTTCTATTTTTTATTTTCTGCTATTTTGAAACATAAAACACATTTATTTTGGGAAATTAATGAATCCTAGCTAGAAAACACAAATCATTTACAAAACCTTGAAATTTCTTTACAAAATGCTATAATTTATTTACAAAACACTAAAAGACTAATCAATTAAGGAACCCTAGGCTTGGTTTTAGCATATATTTCATATTCAAGTACTTAGGAAAGAAATCAAAAAGCATATAGTTGCATTTAGGCTAGTTTGTTTGATTGCATCCTTCCTTGTTTGCCCTAAAATCAAAATCTCCTTAGTCTAGTGCATTCAAAACTTGAAGTGCATATAGGTTAGATCTTGTTTGCTTGCATTTGTGTGAATTAAACTAAGCATTGCATTTTAGATGGTTCTAACGATTTAGGTTCAAATAATTATTAAGGCTTGATAAAGAGTCAAGATTAATAGAGATCCAAAAATTTTAGGTGTTTGTCTTAATTGAACCCATAAACACCACAAAACAAGCATTACATCAACCTCATACAACCATAGAAAAAAGCATAAAAGTAGGGGTCTAGTTGTGTTGAGGATTTTCACATCCTCGGGATCTCCTTTGGAAAGAGATCCTCAAGTGGGGAAGTAGAGATTCTAAAAAATCTCCCCCGCACACACTTGACATTAATTAGATCTAAAAGGGAAAAGAACACGAGGTTTTCCCACCACCTACATAAATTGGTGAACCTGACATGAACACTCCTTTTACCTTAACTAAGATAAAAGTTTGTTGAACTTAAACAAACCATCTAATTTGTTTGCTTAGTTTACATCACATTAAATTAAGATAACAAGAACATAACCAATTGCTAATCCTACTGGGGGAAGGTTAACGACCCCTTGAGTAAACCAACATATGAACCTTAGGGGAGAAATCTTCTTTGGAAAGTATATTATGGTGGATTAGTGGGAGTCACAAGGAGGGTTTCTTATCTAGGTGACATAAGGATATCAAACATCTTCTCTTATTTTCTATAAGTACTCTAAAAACAAAACTTTAATAAATTAACTCCCTCTTCAAAGCTAAGTCTTCTAACTATGTCTCAACATACTTATAACACCCAAAACAAGGGTGTCCCTATTCCTTCATAGGAAGGATCATCCTCTCAAGGAAAAATTGAACAAGAAGTAAACCCTTGGTCACAAGTGCCAAGGGAAAAATTGATTTTTGAACAAATTCCTTATCAAACTATGGACCATGTTTAATATTATATCAAAAGAAACAAAGACATCATCTTGGATATCCTTAAAGAATAACTTAGAGAACAAGTAGAAGTGGAATCTACCACAATGCACAAAAACATAGGTTATTCTAATGAACAATCAACAACCGCTCAAATCAATGAAATTCAAAACACCTTGGCAAGTTTCAATGTGGCTACGACACAACCTACTGATTCTACAACACCTCCTACCTTATCAATAGAAATGCCCACTTCGAAAAAATCCTTTTTCAAATTTTCCTAGCAAAAAAACTAATACCACAAATCCCTTCTTCACTCTCAATTCAGGACCCACTCAAGTCCCTCACATCACAACTTCAAATCAAAATATTTCAACCCTTACAAGTATACCTTTTGCAATGCATACATCCACTCAATCACATACTCAACCTCCATTAAATGATATTCAAAATATCAATACCAAAATTTTAGACCTAGAAAAGAGAGATGCCAAGTTCGAAGAACTTGTTCTAAATTACCTCCCTCCAAGGGATATCTAAACTTAAGTACTCTTTTGAAGAATTCTATAATGAACCTTTAGATCCCAAAATTCTTAATCACCCATTTCCAAAGAATTTTGAAACTCCTAAGTTTCAAATGTATAATGGAAAACAAGATCCCATCAACCATTTAAGGCTATTCCAAATAGCTTGTAGTGACATCAATCATGATGAAAAACTTCTCCTTAGGTTATTCCCTAAAATCCTTAGTGGGTTAGCCTTAGAATGGTACTTTCAAATACCTTGTCATTCCATTAAGAATTTCAAAGAACTTATGGAAGCCTTTGTTAAACAATTTTTGATCTATATAGAAGATAAGGTTACCATAGATGACCTTTACCAACTTAAACAAGGTAAAAATGAGAAATTCATAGATTTCTTGGCCAAATGGAGAGCCCTCATAGGGAGACTCCAATACATTCCTCCTCCTAAGTAACTCTTGCATATTTTCCTATGAAACCTCCATGAAAAATTGTCATATCCCTTGGAGATGACAAACTTAACCTCTTTCGAAGAAGTCATTGACATGGCTAAAAGGGTAGAGGTTGTCCTCATAAGATGAGGCCAACTCAACTATAATAAGAAAGAGGATGAAAATCCCTCTAACAAGGGGCAATAAAAAAACAAACATGTCATAGGAGACGGTGTAACCGATTCTCGATAAAACAACATAAACACTACTCAAAATGCTCCTAAAAAATTGGTTATCCAAAAGGAAGATAAACCTCAAAGGAAATATACCAATATAGGGCAAAGTCAAACATCCATGTTAAAAATACTCCTCAAATATAAACTAATAGAACTTCCACCCGTTAGGCCTTGGGACTTATCAAAAGGAGTACCCACTTGGTATAGACAAGATGAATATTGTGACTATCACCAAATAGGAGAGCATACCACTAATAAGTGTAGAACCCTAAAGAACATTATTCAAGACCTCATTGAGGAAGGGAAAGTGACAATTAATAGAAAACAAAACCCCTAACAAAGATATGGGGATATTTTAGAACCCTTTACCAACACATGATCAAAAGGTAGCTAATTTTGTAGGTGTCATTCGCCTATCAAGATCTTCCCATGCTATAACTAGACAACAAGTGAAGAATCAATCTTTGGACCAACCCCCAATGGTTGTCCCAAAAGAAAAAATCAACATTCCTAATAAATCACCCTTGGTGGTTACACCTTCTCAAAACACTTTGCATACCTTCGACCTTCATCTACAATTGGAAGAAGTACCCGCTAAAATCTCCCTTCTAGAACTCCTAAAAACATCACCCACTCATAGGGAAATATTGATAAAACTCTTAAGTGAACAAGAAGTCCCTCAAGACCTATCTCCAAATGATATCGCCAACATGGTTGGATTGACTGGAATTAATAACGCTATTTTAGCCTTTCATGAGGAAGACACTCCTCTCAAGACCATATCAGGGGATTCTCCCCTTTACATTATAATGCAAATAGGCGATAAATACATTAAGAGAGTCTTGGTAGACAACGGATCAACCTTGAATGTTTGTAACATCAAATTCTTATGAAACTTTGACTTAACTGAAAATGATTTACAAAAATTGGACCTCATTATTAGGGCCTTTGATAATGAAGAAATGAGAAGTAACAAGCACCATTACTTTACCTATCAAAGTAGGACCTTGTATTTTAAACACCCTATTTTATGTCATATCATGTGATGTAACTTATAATATGCTTCTTGGAAGACCATGGATACATGCCATGAGGGTTGTACCTTCTACCTTACATCAATGCCTTAAATATGAATATCAAGGAAGGGTCATCCATGTTCCTAGAGATCCAAAACCTTTTTCCATGTGCAATTCTATAGATTTACAAGAACTTAACCTCTTTTTCCTTCTATACAATCGGCCAAGTCGAATGATCAATAAAAATCTGATAAAGGAAAGGAAATATTAGAGGAACCTCTTATAGACTTAGAGGAAACCCCTCAATCATCCCTCAGTGCTAATAAAATTAACCATATTTATTGAAAGCCAAGATCCTTTCGTAGAACTAGTAAGCATGTTCCTTTCCCCTTGAGACATAGGTATGCCTAGTAGAAAGGGACTCAAAATTAAAATAGGATCTTGCACTTTCATCCATGGTGGTACTACCTTCAATGAAAGAATTCAAGGATGCAACCTTATGCCTAAAAAATAAACCTACGCTACATGTTATATGTCACCTACCTTCCCCATAGTTAAACAAATGCTTGCCAATATGGGTTATCAAGGTAATGGCTTAGGTCATTATGAACAAGGTATTAAAGAACCTATAGAAGCTATACCTTGGCCAGCATGATGTGGGATTGGATTTATCCCCAACAAAAATGAACCCTCTCCTCTATCTAGAGAAGAGAATGAAAATGACTACTCCGGGTCAATACATGGATCTCAATGGGGTGAAGAGGACGAAGAAGAGATATGATCACTCCTCAATCAAACCCCCCATAAATATATATGATTTGGGAGTATTATCATGTTAGATTTGGTCCATCCAAAGGCCATTTTGATCAACGAAAACCTTGAAGAATCTTTAGACAACTATCATATAGAAGAGTCTCTAGATCAAATATTCAATTTAAATGCAGCCCAACCTTTCAACTTGGAATAAAAATCTATAGATCCTCAAGAACTTAAATAACTAGGGATTATAGATGCCCCTCTTCATTTCGAATATGAGTCACAAGCCTTAATCAAAGAAACCATAGAGGTTAACATTGGAACAGATCAAGATCCATGCCTTATCAAATTAGGAAAAGTCCTAACCCAAGAAGAACAAACAAAATACATAAAACTATTAAAGGAATTCTCTGACATATTCGCTTGGGGATATGATGATATGCCAGGACTAGACCCTTCATTGGTAGTCCACCATCTAGTAGTGCATCTTGATGCAAACCCCTTCAAACAAAAACTAAGAAAAATGCATCCAAGGGTCACCCTTCTAATAAAGGATGAACTTCAAAAACTACTAGATATTGGCTTCATAAAAGCCATAGACTATTCGGATTGGATTTCCAACATCATTCCTATCACTAAGAAAGAAGGATCCATTCAAATTTGTATCGACTTTAGAGACATAAACAATGCTTGTCCTAAAGATGATTTCCCCTTGCCTAATATAGACATGATAGTCGACTTCACCATGGGATCCGAAATATTGTCCTTAATGGATGGATTCTCGGGCTATAACCAAATTAAAATCATAGAAGAAGATCAATCCAAAACAACTTTTACTACCCCTTGGGGAACCTTTTGCTATCAAGTCATGCCTTTTGGCCTTAAAAATGCAGGAGCAACTTATCAAAGAGCCATGACCTACATATTCCATGATCTCATGCATAAAATAGTGGAAGATTATGTGGATGACATTATAGCTCGATCCCAAGAAAGGAAGGACCATACCCAGGACCTTAGATGCATCTTCCAAAGACTACGAGACTATAAAGTTAGAATAAAACCCCTCAAATATATTTTTGGGGTGAAATCAGGAAATATACTTGGGTTCATCGTATCCCAATGGGGGATTGAAATTGATCCCTCTAAAATCGCTGCCATAACCAACATACCACCACCTAAAAATCTAATTGAATTACGTAGCCTTCAAGGAAAATTATAGGCTATATCGCACCACAAGTCCCTCTCCAAACTATTGAAGAAAGGAAGATGAATGAGATAAACTACCAAGAAACCTTCAGTCCTAAACTTCTTCTTCCCCACCATTATTTGCCCAACTTAAACCAACCATTATTGATATACATCCCCGGCATGCCTCGGGCTTATTAGCAATTAATGAACAACATAGAGAAAGAGCAATCTACTACATTAGTAGGACCTTAGTAAATTACGAAACTCGCTATACACCAATAGAAAATATCTTCCTAGCAGTCATATTCTCATCTCTTAAACTAAGATATTACATGCTCAGTCAGAAGACTTACATCTTAGCAAGAGTAGATCCATTATGCTACCTCATGTCAAAACCCTATCTATCAGGTAGAACTTCCAAATGGGTCATAGCCCTTAGTGAATTCGACATAGAATTCATAAACCAAAAGTTGCTAAAAGGGCAAGTTATAGTAGATCAACTTGCCACAACTCCTTTAGAATTAGAACATCCTATAAACATCTCCTTTCCTGATGAGATGGTCACATCAATGGAAGCCCAAGAACCCAAAACATGGGTCTTGTACTTCGATGGAGTGAGATGCATGAAAGGTGTAGGGGTAGGAATTATCCTAGTCACCCCACAACAACTCATCCCACTATCATTTAAAATTTTCTTCTCTTGCATCAAAAACACAACAGAATACGAAGCACTTATTTTAGGTCTTAGGGCTGCAATAAAACTAGATATCAAAAAAATAACAATATATGGTGATTCACAAATAGTAATCAACCAAGCAAACTATACTTATCAGACCAAAGATGAAAAACTAAAACCATACAAAGACATTATAGACTTACTAAAATCTCATTTCAATAAAATAACCATAGAAGCCATACCCTATTCTAGAAATAGTCGTGCCGATGCTATGGAAACAACCGCACCTCTCATCCCTCTAGGATCTAGAGGATGAAGAAGCTACTATTATCAATAGGTCAATCAATAAACCTTCTATGATAGAATCATGCCTACTACCTCTTAACATATGTAACATCGAAACATCTATATCTCAAGCACCCTAGTACCAAGACATTTTCAATTTCCTCAAGGAAGGAACATTCCCTAAAGGATTTAACTCTAAAAAATATAGATAATTTAGGCTAAGAGCTTGTAAATATGTCATCATTGGAGATATTCTATATTGACACTCCTTTGAAGGTATACTTCTCAAATGTGTAAACTTAGAGGAAGCACAAACTCTTGTAAAAGAAGCCCATGATGGATCATGTGGTGGTCACTTTAACGAGCTATTTTATAGCCAAAAAGCTCCTTAGGATGGGCTACTACTAGCCCTCCATGGAAAAATATACTCATAGCTATGTCAATAAATGTGATAAATATCAATGACACGACAACCTTGTTCACGCCCCATCTCAAGAAATTTAGCCTATAACATACCCTTGGCATTTCTCTTCCCGGGATTAGATATCATAGGTAAGATAAACCTTCAATCATCCAATGTACACAAATTCATTGTTACAGCTACAAAATATTTCACTAAATGGGTTGAGGTAATACCTCTATCCTTTGCCATAGGCATTCAGGTATCAAAATTCATCCTAAATCAAATCATTAGCCAATATGGTATCCCTTCAACCATAATCGCAGACAATGGTACCCCATTTAAGAATAAAGAGGTCACCAAAATGTATGCCAAATACAAAATTCAATAGAAATGGTCTACGCCTTACTACCCACAAGGAAACAAACAAGATGAGCCCTCCAAAAAAATGCTAATCAAGATCCTTAAGAAACTAGTCAACAAAAATGGTCGAGATTGGCACTTACAACTCTATCCTACCTTATGGGCATATCATACAAGTGTGCGTACTCCCACCAAGGAAACACCATATGCATTATTTTATGGTATCGAAGTTGTACTTCCCTTCGAACTTGAAATCCCCTCTTTAAGAGTCTTATTACAAGACTCTTTGGTAGGAGAGAATACCATTCAAACCGCTTACAACAACTAGAATTGTTAAAAGAAAAATGCATCAATTCCTTATAACACCTTAGAACCTACCATAATAGGTTCTGATGAACTTACAACAAGAAAGTGTGTCATAGATATTTTGAATTTGGAGACTTAGTCCTCAAATAAAATCAAAGGAACACCAACACCAACGTCAATATTAAAGAAAAATTTGAACCCAATTAGTTAGGACCCTTTATTATCACAACTAAATTTGGATCAGAAGCCTACCACCTAGCCACATTGGATGACCAATCCCATAAAGAACCAATTGATATCATCATCTCAAACGATATTATGCATAAAGCACACTAAGTCAACTACTTGCTCATTTGATTGATACACGAAAAGAACCACCATATAATCATACACACTCCACCCCTTGCATGTTTGCCTTGTTTGATTGATCATACCATCGAGTCAAGAGGGTTTACTATGATGCAAAGGACAATCCTTATTATAAATACATCTACATTGCATCCCTCTAGGCTAACTAATATGTTGAGTAAACTCTCTGAGTCCAAAAATATTATCCTCTACTATCTTCCTCTATATCTCGCTTCGTTACTTCCATATTTCTTCTCTTCTTCTCCCTCTCTTGGGTTAAGTGATGTATGATGTGATCATTTGTGGCCTTGATGGCCCATCCATTTTCCTTTATTCTATCCCAATATTGGGGGAAATCAACAAACAAACAACAATTAAATGCCTATTTATCTTCCTTCTTCTATCTCTTAAAACCAAATAATACATGCGACTTAATTTCTTCTGTCTTACACATAATTCATACCATTAATTTCAACAAAATTCTACAACATTATAAACAATACATATCTACAATACTTCTCAATAAAAGGATTTATGTATTCCATCAGCATTCATGATTATTCTATAGACTCCTCAAAGACATCCATTTCTCTTATATAATACAAAAGGATGTATTGTATAAGAGAATTTAAGATCATTCTATTGGATGTTTCGTGACATCTATTCATCACACTCTTCACATATAACTCATATGATAGTCCATCTAGGGATGAGAAATCGCATTCAACCAATTTTTCATAAATTCATAATCATTTGTGAATTTTACTAGTTACTATTTGAATGGGGTTCTTCTTCTTGATTGACCTACCATTTGATTCTGCATACAATGGATTGAGAATCGTGTAAATTAGAGCTATAACAAAAAAGTTATTTTGGTTTTATTTTTACTCTATTTTCGAAGCTGAAAATAGGGAAAAACTGCATTGAAACAATCATAAAGTGGGCTAGACAACTCGAAAAACTACCAAATTTATTTTGTTGTCTTTAGGGTTATGTATAAGAGGTAGGACCTAAAAGGTACTTGTAAAAAAATGGCTAATCTATTGCAAAAACCCAGAGAACCTTGGCAAACTGCATGTATGATGGCATGGCAAATTACCTCAAATTTTCAAAAATATTTGGAAAAAAATGGTGAAATTCAAAGTTCTGATCAGACCAGGTGAGAAATGAGTTTGGCAATGTAAGACACTTTCCAAATATTAATTCGAGCTCGGCTGGATGCATAATATGATTTGATTACGAACCAGATCATATTATGCATCCAGTTACAGACCGGATGCATAATATGATCTGATTACAAATTGGATCATATTATGCATCTAGTTATGGATCAGATGCATAATATGATTTGGTCCATAACTAGATCATATTATACATCCAGTATCATACCGGATCATATTATGCATCCAGTTACGGATCAGATGCATCATACTATCCGATCATGATCGGATGCATAGTCTGGTCAGGCTACCTACCAAATGCATACAATAATCTGGCTATCGATCGGAAGCATAAAATGATTTGACTATCAACCAGATGCATATTATGATCCTATCTTCGATCGTATGTATACTCTGCTCTATTTTTGGATCAGATACATACTCATATCCGATCACCAACTGGGTGCATAATTTGACCTGGTCTCAAACCAGTTGCACAATATGATCTGAGTATCGACCGAATGCAGAATAGAATCTGGTACTATATTGTATTAGATGCAAAAATTTTCATCTACCATGTGTCACACGTCTAATCAGCAACATCGCATGTCCAATACAATGCTGCCACGTGTCAACCCTATTTCTCAATCTATAAAAGAACATCAACTATCATTTTTTCCATTTCCTTTCCACGTCTACTATAACCAGAGCTAACCTTTTCGATCAACCTTTTTGTTTTAATTCCCAATCCTTTTTCTTTGGCTTCCAAATTCTTGCGATGGATCCTCTTCCACAATCATACCAAAATTTAAGAATTTTTCGTGCACTTTGATTTCAGATCTGATAACAACTCCAGGGATGAACTTTTAGTGGATCAATAATGTAATTTTATCAAACCTTGTTTTCATGCCATAATTCAAAATAGATAAAGTTCTCCTATAATATATTATATATGGTTATGACCACAACATGACTATAGTGAACCTTAAAGTACAAAATAGAAATCTGGTAATCAACATCACCCCTGGAGATATTCACAGATTGACAGATAATCCATTCATTGGTTTTACTCAAGTGTCGACGAGGTCGCAGCTTTCTCTAGATGATAGAGCACACCTCGAAAACAAGTACGGTATTTCATCATAATATTTGGTAGGTATAAATCTTGTTAATTATATTTTATTAACTTTCAATGTTTCAAATTTGTAAATTGACATCTAATTTTTTTTATGCAGATTTTGCCGCCAAATCAAAAAGAGGTTTATCAATCAACGATGTGAACCATCAAACTTTGAAATCCATTATCAAATTTTTCCAAGCCACACTTATTCTGGTGGGAAGACTGGAAATTTTATTTTGGGCACTTGCTTATATTGTTAAGTTTGAAAAAAATCAAAATTTCGATTGGTGCACTTATATTTTGGATCGAATCAGGTATGAGTTGCACATGGTCCAACTGGAAACCAGCAAGACAACCCATTATGGGCACTGTTAATTTTTTTTTAGCTTTATATTTTGAGTATTTTCATAATTTGTTGGCTACTCCTGTACCAACTGTAGTGCATGCAATACTATAGTCTATTGTCATGTCAGTAGAGGAATTGAAGGTAATAACTACATCATTGTCCTTGACATACTATTTTATAGTTTACCACATTCCTTTTTTTAATTTTTCTTTTCATCTATATGCAAGAGAAGGCAAAAAATACAAGGAGTAAATAGATTGATGCCACTAGGTGTCACATGCTAGAACAAATAGGTGATTCTAAAGGCATGGGCGTGGAATCAACACCTAGTCCTATGCAGAGGTCACACAAATATTCCAAGCAAGTAGCTACTCCTAGGGTTTCTCGTACATCTAGGTATGCACACAATGTGTAAGTCGAATCTAGTGTGGCCAACCCCTCCCCCAATGCAGGAAAATTGTAGCACATTTCATCGTCTTCAAGTAAATCTATGTGTAGTTAATTTAAATTAATATATTTTTTATTTTAAGCAGAATTCTAACAAAATATTTTTGACTATTTTTAGGTGATTCTCATGTTCAACTAGTAACATCACAAGTTAGAGGGCATATGCCACCACCACATCCACATGCATCATACTCACCGGTTTCACCACATCCACCACTTCCACCAAATCAACAATTGGCACTGCCACAACATCCGACAATGCCTATGTGAGGGCAAGTCGGTATTGGAAAATGATTATTTTCATAGATTCACAGGGCACTACATGAAGTTTTGGGCATGGGTTTTCACACCCACAGATATCACACATGCCAAAAAAAAGTTATGGGCATGGATGGTCTCAATTTACATTTTCTATAAATTCACAAGCACCAGAATATTTTGGACAGGGATTGGATGATGTTCCACTTGATGAGGATTTCATGTTGTAGGGCAACATTGTAATCTTCAAGGAAACAACTATGCTTAAATATATAGCACAAGAAGAAGCCCCTACAACTGAGCAGACATTAGTACCACCCACTCAAGGAGACAACCCTCATCCTCAGGATCCTCAAAATAAGGATGATGTTTTAAATTTTAATAAAAATGTTTCATTGGACTGATTCAACAATTAAGGAGTTTGTGTTGAAATATTTGTAGGAGTTGAAAGAATGGGAATATCGGTCAAATATCCTTATTAGGGAAACTAATTCCCGACATAAAAATTATGAAAAAAGGAAATCTATTTATTCTTTAGTCAAATATGAACCTGAAAAGCTTGATGGCCTACTAAAAAAGGCTACATCAAGAATAGTTAAACTCGATTTTACTTATGATGACAATGTGTTAAATTTTTTTGTTGGTATATTGGAGAATGTTAATGTTGAAGCCCAAGCATTTTACAACCAGTGGGCTTCTTATAAGTATAGGGTTGTAGTTGTTGAGACTGCAAGAGAATTGGTTGAGGTAAAAAAGTTATATGTATTTCAATTTTCTATTATAGTTAATTTTTTATATTTCTAGAAAATTTATAATAATTTCAATATATCCCTTTCGAATTAAGTTTTCAATTTATTTTTGCAGTCAGATTTTAAAAATTTGAAAACACAGGTTAAGAGCATGAATTTCAATATTCATACAACAAAGACATGTTTGATGAAATCAATGGAAATGAAAAAAAATGCAGGCAAAGGTTTTAGAAAATAATCGTTTAAAAAAATACATCAAAGAGAAGCTGCAAGAAGATCTGGATAAGTTACTTGAGAAAATGATATAATCTCTTCCAACAATACTTGAAGATCCAAACAAAGAAGTAGCAGCATGTGCGTCAAGTATTGTAAAAGTACATGACAACCTTGTTAGAGTTGGAGCACTGCCAGAAGAGAGTGTCATAGAAGCTAATAAAGGAAAATAAAAGGCAACTCCAACCACTAGTGAAGCATCAAAGTACCAATAAAATGATTGAAAATGTTGAAAATATTTTTAAAAAACTGCAATATGTAATTTTTGTTTGAAATTGGTATGTAATACTTGAGACTTCAGTTGGAAAATGTTTTTAAAATACTACAATATTTAATTTCTGTTTGAAAATTTTATGTGATATTTGGGTTTAAAAATGTTTGAATGATGTAATATATTTCTTTTTGAACTAGTTAATATGAAATTTTCTATTTGAAAATGTTATGTAATTTATGTTTGAAAATGTTATGTAATATTTGAGTTTGAAAATGTTATGTAATATTTGAGTTTGAACTAGTAAAAGATTGCAATATCTAACTTGGGTTTGAAAATGTTATGTAATATTTGAGTTTGAAAATGTTACGTAATATTTGGGTTTAAAAATGTTTGAACAATATAATATATTTCATTTTGAACTAGTTAATGTGATTTTTTTTGTTTGAAAATGTTATGTAATTTTTGTTTAAAAATGTTGTGTAATATTGAGGTTTAAAAATGTTTGAACGATGTTGTTAGTCTTACAATGGCACTGAGAAGGGGGGGTGAATCAGTGTAGACTTTTAATCTTAAATTCATAGATCTTAAAACTAAAATAATGAAACCTTAAAACCAGATAAAGCAAGTATCACAAAAGAGCATCACACAACACAAGATTTAACGAGGTTCACCAATGTGGCTACTCCTCAAAAATTACTGCTTGGACTACCATCTAAATCTAGCCTTTTCAAAGCTACAACTTTACAAAAAATTTACCAGCACCCACTGGAAGGAGCACCAACCCCTGATTTATCTGCACCAACAGAAAGGAGCACCTACCCCTTATTTATCTGCACCAACAGAAAGGAGCACCAACCCATGATTTACCAACACCTACTGGAAGGAGCACCAACCCCTGATGCCAAGATGCAACCTGGACTTCAATTTAGAATCTAGAAATTTAATAGAAAATACCTTCGCTTTTACAAGACCCTGACAGGTCTACTTCACCTTTGTGTTCTCTATGCATTCTGCTCTCTCTGCACAATAACTTCACACACTCTGCTTCGTCACAATCGAAATTCATGATCTTCTTCTCCCTCTCTGTGCACTACGACCGAACTTCGCACACTCTACTTCATCACAGTCAAACTTCACGATCATCTTCTCCCTCTCTGTGCACTATGATCGAACTTTGCACACTCTGCTTCCTTTACAAATTTCACACTTAGCACGATTCGACACGACTTGCTCTCTACGCTCTTATGATCGAACTTCATACACATCAACATGCATTCGATGACTTATGCAACACACTTCAATTCTCCAAATAGCCCTCCTTTTATAACAATATTTTCATGATGAAAACCCTAATCTTAGTCGGATGTATAACAAATGTAAACCCTAATCTTAGTCGGATGTCATCGGTCTTAGTTTGCTGTCATGAAGATATTCGATAATTCCATCGCTCGAAGATTTCAATCGATAATAGTCCTTGTAGCCACCGCATTGACTTTTGTTCACACTTCATATTTTAGCTGCATGAATTCACTCTGTATCTGCCCCTATAAATGGCGTAGTGATGTTAGTCCACTGTCATACTTCTCATTTCAGTTGGGTTCTCCTTCTTGACTTGCGCATTTACGACCTATCATGAAATCGTGACATTTTTGCCTCTGTAGCTTCTTTTGTTACTGTAGCCGCGAAAATACATGTAGCAATATCGTGACACTTTCACCTCCATACGCTTTCTTTTAGCTTTGGCCCACGAGAATACATGTAGCGATATCGCAACACTTTTTCCTCCATATGCTTTCTCTTAGATTTGGCCCACGATAATACATGTAGTGATATCGTGACACTTTTTCCTCCATACGCTTTCTCTTAGCTTTGGCAGTGATAATACATGTAGCGATATCGCGACACTTTTTCTCTTTGCTCTTTTTCTTAGCTTTGGCCCGTGAAAATACAACATGTCGCGATATCGCGACACTTTTTCTCCTTGTGCTTTATCTTAGCTTTGGCCAGCGAAAATACATGTCGCGATATCGTGACACTTTTTCTTTGCTTCGGCCCGCAAAAATACATGTCGCGATATCATGACACTTTTGCTTCTTGCGCTTTTTCTTTGCTTCGGCTCGCGAAAATACATGTCACGATATCGCGACACTTTTTCTCCTTGCACTTTTTCTTTGCTTCGGCCCATGAAAATACATGTCGCGATATCGTGACACTTTTTCAACTTACTTTCTCTCTCCTATTTAAGTCGCGAAAATGCGACATGTCGCGAAATCACTGCAATTTTCTTACTTGTTCTTTTTCTTTGAACTTGTCGTGAAATCGCGATACTTTTTCTTGCTTTCTCTTTTTCTTCCAACATGTCATGAAATCGTGACAGTTTTTCCACTTGCCTTTTTCTCTTCCAACATGTCATGAAATCGTGACAGTTTTTCCACATGCCTTTTTCTCTTCCAACATGTCACGAAATCGTGATAGTTTTTCTACTTGCCTTTTTCTCTTCCAGCATGTCATGAAATCACTACAGTTTATCTTACTTTTTCTCTCTCTTCCAACATGTCGTGAAATTGAGACAGTTTTTCTTGTTTTTTCTCTCTTCCAACATGTCGCGAAATTGTGACAGTTTTTCCTACTTGTTGTATATGTCGCGATATCGCGACACTTTTCTTACTTGTCTTTTTCTTTGATCTTTTGCATATGGGTCACTTCGGTCTTCTTCGAAAATCACTGTACATACTCTGAGTAACCTTTGAACTCCTATTTTTTGCATCTGAATAGCTTTTAAACTTCCTTTCCACTGCATCAATAGATCTATCTGACTATGTTGACAACAATGACAATACTGTTGTTGCACCTTGCTCAACAATATCCCCCTTTGGAATTTTTGGCAACACATGTGCAATTTCCTGTAACTCTTCTCCCCCTTTGACAATAATACCAAAGGGCTACTGCAGACTCCCCCTGAGTCCATGCACAACATTCTCGAGAAAAATTTATTACACTTATCAAAAATCATGAACATGAGCAAAAAGATAATCAAATACTTAAATGCTCCCCCTGAGAATGTGATCCCTGTAGCTAGTCAATTCTTGGGAAGTGTGACCACTCCCAACTTATTACGAAGGTACTTAAAAACTTCCTTGGGCAATGGTTTTATGAAGATATCTACTACTTGCTCTGTAGTTGGAACAAAATGCAACTTAACCTCACCTTCCACAATTTTCTCCTTCAAAAAGTGATACCTGCGTACAACATGTTGTCGCTGCAATATATTCTGCCTCTGCTATCGATAAGGAAACTGATTCTTGTTTCTTACTATGCCATGCGACCAACCTGTCTCCAAGATAAAATGTACCTCCACTAGTATTCTTTCTGTTATCGACACATCCTGCCCAAGCTGCATCTTATTTGCTAAAACTTTACACGACTCATCTTTGCTGCTGCCAAATATGATATCAACTTTCTTAAACCCTTTTTGAGTGAGATAGTTGTCTAGCCTTGCATACCATGCTCGGGGTGCATGTTTCAAGCCATATATCTTCAACTTACAAACCAATTTTGGATCATCACCAAGCTCGAAACCATCTGGCTGCTCAATATAAACTTCTTCTTTCAAGCTTCCCATACAAGAACGTTGATTTCACATCTATCAAAGAAATTGTCAAGTGACTCACACTTGTACCAACTTTTGTCCAACACTATACCGACACTGTAAACTTTACTGCCAACTCTGTGCAAGCATCAAACACTGTACTACAACACAAACCAAATCCCTTTTGACATTTTTAACTTGGTCTATGTTTTCTACAATCACTGTTGGTCACACCTTACTTTCAACTGTTCGAATAAGGAGACAACATTTTGTCAAACACTTCACGGCCAACTATAGTGCACCTTACTCAAACTCATACTTCTGGACCTCGGATAGGTATGATTCACAAAGCAAAGTTGCTCATCTTGATGAGCTAAACATGAATCAATAATCAAACTTCAATATTTTTCACCACAACATCATAATAGATCTAACAATCTTCACGTCAATGAGTAGTTCAACTCCACACTGCTTTTATCGAAACACATATATGCGACTAAGGCAACATTCTTTCACTAACCAAATTATCTAAACTGTTATAATCCTTAATTTTGGATAGTGGTAGTAAGAACCAGCAAAAATACAATAATGACATATAGTAATACTACCATTAATGACAACTCTCAATTTAATCACCTCCCTTCACGGCACTTCCACAAACAACTACATGAACTGAAAACACACTTCGACAACTATACGAAAACTTCCCTGACTACTTGCCTTTCATCCTCAGGTAATCAAACAAATACATAGGAGCATTAAAATGAAACTTCAAGATTTCTCCCCCTAAGGATGTGCTACCTGGAGTTGCTTAGTGCAATAGCGGAGTAGTCTCCTTCAGTCCAAGGAGACACGATTTCCTTTCTTCTATCTTTCTCCAAACTTTCTTGAACTTGGGCTTGGATTTTTCAACTACATCCCTATTTTGCACCTTTTCATGAAATCAAACATTTCTCTTGTGTGGTTGTCTCTTGTGCATCCTTGATGAATAATTATTTTCCTTTCTTTTATGTACATGATTTATTCCCTGTCTGTGTTGCGTGCTTTGCATCTGATGAAATCTACTATTTTGCCTTAGATTAGATACAAAAGTGCTTGGAAAAAACCTTGCTATGTGCCCATGACCATTACATTGAAATCATTGTACATAGTGTTCACTCAAAAATGCAAATGTATTTCTACCAAAATAACTCTTTGATTTATTATTCAATCCACAATAAATTGCCTTGTGACCATACTGGTTGCATTTGAAACAATAGCCATTAAAAGTATTATTATGAATAGAGTGAGAGTGATAGAACCTTTTTTGTTGTGGTTGCTTTGCTATAGATCTCCTTTGATATTTTCGTCCTTTTCAAGATTCAGCTTCAAACTTTTCTTGCTTCGATCCTTCAACAGTGAACTTCTTCTTCTCTGCAGAGTTGGAAGATGAAGTTTGTTTAGCTTCATATCCAAGACCACGCTTATCTATGGAGCTTCTTTTTTGGCTTATCATTTTATCTAGCAACTTTGTGCTCTTCTTGAATTTGAGGTTTGTATTGGCCTCTTCTAGTTGTTTCTTCAATAAAACAATCTCTTCCTCTTGTTTGCAGCAACCAATCTCTTTCTCATTGATCTATGACCTGAGAGTTTCTTCAATCATTTTGGACTCTTCCACTTGCATATTTAGATCACTAATAACTTTGTTAGATTCCTCTTCACGTTTGCTACATACATCGCCTTTTTCATCCAGGCATGAATTCAAGGCTTCTTCTATTTTCTTGGCTTTCTAAATTTGTAAGAGGAGATCTTCAATATTATCCCCATATTCTTCCAAGTTCTTGGATAGTCTTTAGTTATTTTTTCTTTCTATATTTAGCTCTTTAAGTGCAGCGATCAACTCACCTTCAAGATATACTTCATCCTCAAGGTTTTCATCACATACTTCAGAATTCACTCCTTCAACCTTTTCTAGTTCAATTTTCTCTTCCACAGGAACTGAAACTGACTGAGATGCCCTTTTGGAGGAGGATCTATTCTTCTTACCCATTGCGTACTAATCCAAGATCAACCCTAATTGATTTACCCTAAGAAGGGAACTTGGCTCTGATACCAATTGTTAGTCTTACAATGGCACTGAGAGGGGGGGTGAATCAGTGTAGACTTTTAATCTTAAATTCATAGCTCTTAAAACTAAAATAATGAAACCTTAAAACCAGATAAAGAAAGTATCACAAGAGAGCATCACACAACACAAGATTTAACGAGGTTCACCAATGTGGCTACTCCTCAAAAATGACTGCTTGGACTACCATCCAAATCTAGCCTTTGCAAAGCTACAACTTTACAAACAATTTACTAGCACCCACTAGAAGGAGCACCAACCCTTGATTTATTTGCACCAATATAAAGGAGAACCTACCCCTTATTTTTCTGCACCAACAGAAAGGAGCACCAACCCCTGATTTACCAACACCTACTGGAAGGAGCACCAACCCCTGATGCCAAGCTGCAACCTGGACTTCAATTTAGAATCTAGAAATTTAACAAAAAATACCTTTGCTTTTACAAGACCCTGACCGGTCTACTTCACCTTTGTGTTCTCTACACACTTTGCTCTCTCTGCACAATAACTTTGCACACTCTACTTCATCATAGTCAAACTTCATGATCGTCTTCTCCATCTTTGTGCACTATGATCGAACTCCCCACACTCTGCTTCGTCACAGTCGAACTTCACGATCGTCTTCTCCCTCTCTGCGCACTATGATAAAACTTCGCACACTCTGCTTCCTTTAAAAATTTCACACTTATCACGATTCAACATGACTTGCTCTCTATAATCTTATGATCGCACTTCGCACACATCAACATGCATTCGACTACTTATGCAACACACTTCAGTTCTCCAAATATCCCTCCTTTTATAACAATATTTTCATGATGAAAACCCTAATCTTAGTTGGTTGTATAACAAATGTAAACCCTAATCTTAGTCGGTTGTCATCGGTCTTAGTCGATTGTCATGAAGATATTCGGTAATTCCACCGCTCGAAGATTTTAGTTGGTAATAGTCCCTGTAGCCACCGCACTGACTTTTGTTCACACTTCATATTTTAGCTGCATGAATTCACTCTATATCTACCCCTATAAATGTCGTAGTGATGTCGATCCATTGTCATAATTCTCATTTCAGTCGGGTTCTCCTTCTTGACTTGCGCATTTATGACCTATCATGAAATCATGACCTATCATGAAATCATGACCTATCATGAAATCATGACATTTCTGCCTTTATAGATTATTTTGTTATTGTAACCGTGAAAATACATGTAGTGATATCGCAACACTTTCACCTTTGTACGCTTTCTCTTATCTTTGGCCCACGATAATACAACATGTAGTGATATCGCAACACTTTTTCCTCTGTACGCTTTCTTTTAGATTTGGCCCACGAGAATACAACATGTAGCAATATCACGTCACTTTTTCTTCCATACGCTTTCTCTTAGCTTTGGCCCGTGAGAATACAACATGTAACGATATCGTGACACTTTTTCTCTTTGCTGTTTTTCTCAGCTTTGGCCCGTGAAAATACATGTCGCGATATCGCGACACTTTTTCTCCTTGCGCTTTCTCTTAGCTTTGGCCAGCGAAAATACAACGTGTCGCGATATCATGACACTTTTTCTCCTTGCACTTTTTCTTTGCTTCGGCCCACGAAAATACAACATGTCGCGATATCATGACACTTTTGCTCCTTGCACTTTTTCTTTGCTTCGGCTCGTGAAAATACATGTCGTGATATCACGACACTTTTTCTCCTTGCACTTTTTCTTTGCTTCGGCCTATAAAAATACAACATGTCGCGATATCGCGACACTTTTTCAACTTACTTTCTCTCTCCTGTTTAAGTCACGAAAATGCGACATGTCGCAAAATCACGACACTTTTCTTACTTTTTCTTTTTCTTCGAAATTGTTGCGAAATCACGATGCTTTTTCATGCTTTCTCTTTTTCTTCCAACATGTCATGAAATCGCGACATTTTTTCCACTAGCCTTTTTCTCTTCCAACATGTCGTGAAATAGCGACAGTTTTTCCACTTGCCTTTTTCTATTCCAACATGTTGTGAAATCACGACAGTTTTTCCACTTACCTTTTTCTCTTCCAGCATGTCGTGAAATCACGATAGTTTATCTTGCTTTTTCTCTCTTCCAACATGTCACGAAATCACGACAATTTTTCCTGCTTTTTCTCTCTTCCAACATGTCATGAAATCATGACAGTTTTTCCTGCATGCTGTATATGTCGTGATATTGTGACACTTTTCTTAATTGTCTTTTTCTTTGATCTTTTGCATATGGGCCACTTCAGTCTTCTTGGAAAATCACTGTACATACTCTGAGTAACCTTTGAACTCCTATTTTCTGCATCTGAATAGCTTTTAAACTTCCTGTCCACTGCATTAATAGATCTATCTGACTGTGTTGAAAATAATGACAATATAGTTGCTGCACCTTGCTCAAAAATCTCCCCCTTTGGAATTGTTGGCAACACATATGCAATTTCCTGTAACTCTTCTCCCCCTTTGACAATAATACCAAAGGGCTACTGCAGACTCCCCCTGAGTCCATGCACAACATTCTTAGTTAAAATTTATTACACTTATCAAAAATCATGAACATGAGCAAAAAGATAATCAAATACTTAAATGCTCCCCCTGAGAATGTGGTCCCTATAGCTAGTCAATTCTTGGGAAGTGTGACCACTCCCAACTTATTGTGAAGGTACTCAAAAACTTCCTTGGGCAATGGTTTTGTGAAGATATCTACTACTTGCTCTGTAGTTGGAACAAAATCCAACTTAACCTCACCTTCCACAACTTTCTCCTTCAAAAAGTGATACCTGCGTACAACATGTTGTCGCTGCAATATATTCTGCCTCTGCTATCGATAAGGAAACTGATTCTTGTTTCTTACTATGCCATGCGACCAACCTGTCTCCAAGATAAAATGTACCTCCACTGGTATTCTTTCTGTTATCGACACATCATGCCCAATCTGCATCTTATTTGCTAAAACTTTACACGACTCATCTTTGCTGCTGCCAAATATGATATCAACTTTCTTAAACCCTTTTTGAGTGAGATAGTTGTCTAGCCTTGCATACCATGCTCGGGATGCATTTTTCAAGCCATATATCTTCAACTTACAAACCAAGTTGGGATCATCACCAAGCTAGAAACCATCTGGATGCTCAATATAAACTTCTTCTTTCAAGCTTCCCATACAAGAACGTTGATTTCACATCTGTAAAAGAAATTTTCAAGTGACTCACACTTGTACCAACTTTTGTCCAAAACTGTACCGACACTACAACTTTACTGCCAACTCTGTGCAAGCATCAAACATTGTACTACAACACCAACCAAATCCTTTTTGACATATTCAACTTGGTCTATGTTTTCTACAGTCACCACTGGTCACACCTTACTTTCAATTGTTCGAATCAGGAGACAACATTTTGTCAAACACTTCACGGCCAACTATAGTGCACCTTACTCAAACTCATACTTCTGGACCTCGGATAGGTATGATTCACAAAGCAAAGTTGCTCATATTGATGAGCTAAACATGAATCAATAATCAGACTTCAATATTTTTCACCACAACATCATAATAGATCTAACAATCTTCACGTCAAAGAGTAGTTCAACTCCACACTGCTTTTATCGAAACACATATATGCGACTAAGGCAACATTCTTTCACTAACCAAATTATCTAAACTGTTATAATCCTTAATTATGGATAGTGGCAGTAAGAACCAGCAACAGTACAACAATGACATATAATAAGACTACCATTAATGACAACTCTCAATTTAATCACCTCCCTTCACGACACTTCCACAAACAACTACATGAACTAAAAATACACTTCGACAACTATACGACAACTTCCCTGACTACTTGCATTTCATCCTTAGGTAATCAAACAAATACATAGGAGCATTAAAATGAAACTTCAATATTGCTCCCCCTGAGGATGTGCTACCTGGAGTTTCTTAGTGCAATAGCGGAGTAGTCTCCTTCAATCCAAGGAGACACAATTTCCTTTATTTTATCTTTCTCCAAACTTTCTTGAACTCGGGCTTGGATTTTTCAACTACATCCCTGTTTTTCACCTTTTTGTGAACTAGAATATTTCACTTGTGTGGTTGTCTCTTATGCATCCTTGATGAATAATTATTTTTCTTTCTTTTATGTACATGATTTATTCCTTGTCTGTGTTGCGTTCTTTGCGTCTGATGAAATCTATTGTTTTTCCTTAGATTAGATACAAAAGTGCTTGGACAAAACCTTGCTATGTGCCCATGACCATTACATTGAAAACATTGTACATAATGTTCACTTAGAAACGCAGATGTATTTCTACCAGCATAACTCTTTGATTTATTATTCAATCCACAATAAATTGCCTTGTGACCATACTGGTTGCATCTGAAACAATAGCCATTAAAAGTATTATTATGAATAGAGTGAGAGCGATAGAACCTTTTTTGTTGTGGTTACTTTGCTGTAGATCTCCTTTGATATTTTCTTCCTTTTCAAGATTTAGCTTCAAACTTTTCTTGCTTTGATCCTTCAATAGTGAACTTCTTCTTCTCTATAGATTTGGAAGATGAAGTTTGTTCAGCTTCATATCCAAGACCACGCTTATCCGTGGAGCTTTTTTGTTGGCTTATCATTTTATATAGAAACTCTTTTCTCTTCTCGAATTTGAGATTTGTATTGGCCTCTTCTAGTTGTTTCTTCAATAAAACAATCTCTTCCTCTTGTTTACAGCAACCAATATCTTTCTCATTGATCTATGACCTGAGAATTTCTTCAATCCTTTTGGACTCTTCTACTTGCATCTTTAGATCACTAATAACTTTGTTAGATTCCTCTTCACGTTTGCTACATACATCGTCTTTATCATCCAGGCGTGACTTCAAGGCTTCTTCTATTTTCTTGGCTTTCTGAATTTCTAAGAGGAGATCTTCAATATTATCCCCATAATATTCTAAGTTTTTGGACAGTATTTTGTTCTTTTTCCTTTCTATATTCAGCTCTTTAAGTGCAGTGATCAACTCACATTCAAGATATACTTTAGCCTGAAGGTTTTCATCACATACTTTAGAATTCACTCCTTCAACCTTTTCTAGTTTAATTTTCTCTTCCACAGGAACTGAAACTGACTGAGATGCCCTTTTGGAGGAGGATCTATTCTTCTTACCCATTGCGTACTAATCCAAGATCAACCCTGACTAATTTAGCCTAAGAATGGAACTTGGCTCTGATACCAATTGTTAGTCTTACAATGGCACTAAGAGGGGGGGTGAATCAGTGTAGACTTTTAAACTTAAATTCACAACTCTTAAAACTGAAATAATGAAACCTTAAAACTAGATAAAGCAAGTATCACAAGAGAGCATCACACAACACAAGATTTAATGAGGTTCACCAATGTGGCTACTCCTCAAAAATGACTGCTTGGACTACCATCCAAATCTAGCCTTTGCAAAGCTACAACTTTACAAACAATTTACCAAAACCCACTAGAATGAGGACCAACCCCTGATTTATCTACACCAATAGAAAGGAGCACCTACCCCTTATTTATCTACACCAATAGAAAGGAGCACCAACCTCTGATTTACCAGCACCTACTAGAAGGAGCACCAACCCTTGATGCCAAGCTGCAACCTAGACTTCAATTTAGAATCTAGAAATTTAACAAAAAATACCTTCGCTTTTACAAGACCCTGACCGGTCTACTTCACCTTTGTGTTCTCTACGCACTCTACTCTCTCTGCACAATAACTTTGCACACTCTACTTCATCACAGTTGAACTTCATGATCATCTTCTCCCTCTCTATGCACTGCGATCGAACTTCATACACTCTGCTTCATCACAGTTGAACTTCACGATCGTCTTCTCCATCTGCGCACTACAATCAAACTTCGCACACTCTACTTCCTTTATGAATTTCACACTTAGCAGGATTCGACATGACTTTCTCTCTACGCTCTTACGATCGAACTTCGCACACATCAACATGCATTCGACGACTTATGCAACACACTTCAATTCTCCAAATAGCCCTCCTTTTATAACAATATTTTCATGATGAAAACCCTAATCTTAGTTGGTTGTATAACAAATGCAAACCCTAATCTTAGTTGGCTGTCATCGGTCTTAGTCGGCTATCATGAAGATATTCAGTAATTCCACCGCTCGAAGATTTTAGTCAGTAATAGTCCCTGTAGCCGCCGCACTGACTTTTATTCACACTTCATATTTTAGCTGCATGAATTCACTCTGTATCTGCCCTTGTAAATGCCGTAGTGATGTCTGTCCACTGTCATACTTCTCAGTTCAGTCGGGTTCTCCTTCTTGACTTGTGCATTTACGACCTGTCACGAAATCACAACATTTCTACCTCTGTAGCTTCTTTTGTTACTGTAGCCACAAAAATACATGTAGCGATATCGTGACACTTTCACCTCCATACGCTTTCTCTTAGCTTTGGCTCGTGAGAATACAACATGTAGCGATATCGCGACACTTTTTCCTCTGTATGCTTTCTCTTAGATTTGGCCTACGAGAATACAACATGTAGCGATATCGCGACACTTTTTCCTCCGTATGCTTTCTCTTAGCTTTGGCCCACGAGAATACATGTAGCGATATCGCGACACTTTTTCTCTTTGCTCTTTTTCTTAGCTTTGGCCCACGAAAATACATGTCACGATATCGCGACACTTTTTCTCCTTGCACTTTCTCTTAGCTTTGGCCAACAAAAATACATGTCGCGATATCGTGATACTTTTTCTCCTTGTGCTATTTCTTTGCTTCAGCCCGTGAAAATACAACATGTCGCGATATCGTGACACTTTTGCTCCTTACACTTTTTCTTTTCTTCGGCCCGTGAAAATACATGTCGCAATATCGTGACACTTTTTCTCCTTGCGTATTTTCTTTGCTTTGGCCCGTGAAAATACAACATGTCACGATATCGCAAAACTTTTTCAACTTACTTTCTCTCTCCTATTTAAGTCACGAAAATGCGACATGTCACAAAATTGTGACACTTTTCTTAATTTTTCTTTTTCTTCGAACTTGTCGTGAAATCATGATGTTTTTTCCTGCTTTCTCTTTTTCTTCCAACATGTCGTGAAATCGTGATAGTTTTTCCACTTTCCTTTTTCTCTTCCAACATGTCGCGAAATCGCGACAGTTTTTCCACTTGCCTTTTTCTCTTCCAACATGTCGGGAAATCGTGATAGTTTTTCCACTTGTCTTTTTCTCTTCCAGCATGTCATGAAATCGTGATAGTTTATCCTACTTTTTCTCCCTTCCAACATGTCGCGAAATCATGACAATTTTTCATGCTTTTTTTCTCTCTTTCAACATGTCACGAAATCGTGACAATTTTTCCTACTTGTTGTATATGTCGCGATATCGCGACACTTTTCTTACTTGTCTTTTTCTTTGATCTTTTTCATATGGGCCACTTCGGTCTTCTTGGAAAATCACTGTACATACTCTGAGTAACATTTGAACTCCTATTTTTTACATATGAATAGCTTTTAAACTTCTGGTCCACTGCATCAACAGATCTATCTGATTGTGTTGACAATAATGACAATATTGTTGCTGCACCTTGCTCAACAATCTCCCCCTTTGGAATTGTTGGCAACACATGTGCAATTTCTCGTAACTCTTCTCCCCATTTGACAATAATACCAAAGGGCTAATGCAGACTCCCCCTGAGTCCATGCACAACATTCTCAGGTAAAATTTATTACACTTATCAAAAATCATGAACATGATCAAAAAGATAATCAAATACTTAAATGCTCCCCCTAAGAATGTGATCCCTGTAGCTAGTCAATTCTTAGGATTTGTGACCACTCCCAACTTATTGCGAAGGTACTCAAAAACTTCCTTGGGCAATGGTTTTGTGAAGATATCTACTACTTGCTCTGTAGTTGGAACAAAATGCAACTTAACCTCACCTTCTGCAATTTTCTCCTTCAAAAAGTGATACATGCATACATCATGTTGTCGCTGCAATATATTCTACCTCTGCTATCGATAAGAAAATTGATTCTTGTTTCTTACTATGCCATGCGACCAACCTGTCTCCAAGATAAAATGTACCTCCACTGGTATTCTTTCTGTTATCGACACATCTTGCCCAATCTGCATCTTATTTGCTAAAACTTTACATGACTCATCTTTGCTGCTACCAAATATGATATCAACTTTCTTAAACCCTTTTTGAGTGAGATAGTTGTCTAGCCTTGCATACCATGCTCGGGGTGCATGTTTCAAGCCATATATCTTCAAATTACAAACCAAGTTGGGATCATCACCAAGCTGGAAACCATCTGGCTGCTCAATATAAACTTCTTCTTTCAAGCTTCCCATACAAGAATGTTGATTTCACATCTGTCAAAGAAATTGTCAAGTGACTCACACTTGTACCAACTTTTGTCCAACACTGTACCAACACTGCAACTTTACTGCCAACTTTGTGCAAGCATCAAACATTGTACTACAACACCAACCAAATCCCTTTTGACATTTTCAACTTAGTCTATGTTTTCTATAGTCACCGTTGGTCACACCTTACTTTCAATTGTTCGAATCAGGAGAGAACATTTTGTCAAACACTTCACGGCCAACTATAGTGCACCTTACTCAAACTCATACTTCTGGACCTCGGATAGGTATGATTCACAAAGCAATGTTGCTCATCTTGATGAGCTAAACATGAATCAATAATCAGACTTCAATATTTTTCACCACAACGTCATAATAGATCTAACAATCTTCATGTCAATGAGTAGTTCAACTCCACACTGCTTTTATCGAAACACATATATGCGACTAAGGCAACATTCTTTCACTAACCAAATTATCTAAACTGTTATAATCCTTAATTTTGGATAGTGGTAGTAAGAACCAGCAACAGTACAATAATGACATATAGTAATACTACCATTAATGACAACTCTCAATTTAATCACCACCCTTCACGGCACTTCCACAAACAACTACATGAACTGAAAACACACTTCGACAACTATACGACAACTTCCCTGACTACTTGCCTTTCATCCTCAGGTAATCAAACAAATACATAGGAGCATTAAAATAAAACTTCAATATTTCTCCCCCTAAGGATGTGCTACCTGGAGTTGCTTAGTGCAATAGCGGAGTAGTCTCCTTCAGTCCAAGGAGACACGATTTCTTTTCTTCTATATTTCTCCAAACTTTCTTGAACTTGGGCTTGGATTTTTCAACTACATCCCTGTTTTGCACCTTTTTGTGAACTCAAACATTTCTCTTGTGTGGTTGTCTCTTATGCATCCTTGATGAATAATTATTTTCCTTTCTTTTATGTACATGATTTATTCCCTATCTGTGTTGCGTGCTTTGCATCTGATGAAATCTACTATTTTGCCTTAGATTAGATACAAAAGTGCTTGGACAAAACCTTGCTATGTGCCCATGACCATTACATTGAAAACATTGTACATAGTGTTCACTCAGAAATGCAGATGTATTTCTACCAGCATAACTCTTTGATTTATTATTCAATCCACAATAAATTACCTTGTGACCATACTGGTTGCATCTGAAAAAATATCCATTAAAAGTATTATTATGAATAGAGTGAGAGTGATAGAACCTCTTTTGTTGTGGTTGCTTTGTTGTAGATCTCCTTTGATATTTTCTTCCTTTTGAAGATTCAGCTTCAAACTTTTCTTGCTTTGATCCTTCAACAATGAACTTCTTCTTCTTTGCAGAGTTGGAAGATGAAGGTTGTTCAGCTTCATATCCAAGACCACGCTTATCCATGGATCTTATTTGTTGGGTTATCATTTTATCTAGCAACTCTGTGCTCTTCTCGAATTTGAGATTTGTATCGGCCTCTTCTAGTTTTTTCTTCAATAAAACAATCTCTTCCTCTTGTTTGCTTCAACTAATCTCTTTCTCATTGATCTATGACCTGAGAGTTTCTTCAATCCGTTTGGACTCTTCTACTTGCATCTTTAGATCACTAATAACTTTGTTAGATTCCTTTTCACATTTGCTACATACATCGCCTTTATCATCCAGGCGTGACTTCAAGGCTTCTTCTATTTTCTTGGCTTTCTGAATTTATAAGAGGAGATCTTCAATATTATCCCCATATTCTTCCAAGTTCTTGGACAGTCTTTTGTTCTTTTTCCATTCTATATTCAACTCTTTAAGTGTAGCAATCAACTCACCTTCAAGATATACTTCAGCCTCAAGGTTTTCATCACATACTTCAGAATTCACTCCTTCAACCTTTTCTAGTTCAATTTTCTCTTCCATAGGAACTGAAACTGACTGAGATGCCCTTTTGGAGGAGGATCTATTCTTCTTACCCATTGCATACTAATCCAAGATCAACCCTGACTGATTTAGCCTGATAAGGGAACTTGGCTTTGATACCAATTATTAGTCTTACAATGGCACTGAGAGGGGGAGTGAATCAGTGTAAACTTTTAATCTTAAATTCACAACTCTTAAAACTAAAATAATGAAGCCTTAAAAATAGATAAAGCAAGTATCACAAGAGAGCATCACACAAGATAAGATTTAACGAGGTTCACCAATGTGGCTACTCTTCAAAAATGATTGCTTAGACTACCATCCAAATCCGGTATTTACAAAGCTATAACTTTACAAATAATTTACTAGCACCCACTGGAAGGAGCATCAACCCCTGATTTATCTGCACCAACAGAAAGAATCACCTACCCCTTATTTATCTGCACCAACAGAAAGGAGCACCAACCCCTGATTTACCAGCACCTACTGGAAGGAGCACCAACCCTTGATGCCAATCTACAACCTGGACTTCAATTTAGAATCTAGAAATTTAACAGAAAATACCTTTGCTTTTACAAGACCCTGACTGGTCTACTTCACCTTTGTGTTCTCTGCACACTCTGCTCTCTCTGCATAATAACTTTGCACACTTTGCTTTGTCACAGTCAAACTTCATGATTGTCTTCTCCCTCTCTACGCACTGTGATTGAACTTCGCACACTTTGCTTCGTCACAGTCAAACTTCATGATCGTCTTCTCCCTCTCTACGCACTACGATCGAACTTCGCACACTCTACTTCCTTTATGAATTTCACACTTAGCACTATTCGACATGACTTGCTCTCTGTGCTCTTACGATCGAACGTCGTACACATCAACATGCATTCAATGACTTATGCAACACACTTCAATTCTCCAAATAGCCCTCCTTTTATAACAATATTTTCATGATGAAAACCCTAATCTTAATCGGCTGTATAACAAAAGTAAACCCTAATATTAGTCAGCTGTCATCAATCTTAGTTGACTGTCATGAAGATATTCAGTAATTCCACCACTGGAAGTCGATAATATTCCCTGTAGCCATCGCACTGAATTTTGTTCACACTTCATATTTTAGCTGCATGAATTCACTTTGTATCTGCCCCTATAAATGTCATAGTGATGTCGGTCCACTGTCATACTTCTCATTTCAGTCGGGTTCTCCTTCTTGACTTGCGCATTTATGACCTATCATGAAATTGTGACATTTTTGCCTCTATAGCTTCTTTTGTTACTGTAGCCACAAAAATACAACATGTAGCGATATCGCGACACTTTCACCTTCGTACGCTTTCTCTTAGCTTTGGCCTGCGAGAATACAACATGTAGCGATATCGCGACACTTTCACCTCCGTACGCTTTCTCTTAGCTTTGGCCTCCGAGAATACAACATGTAGCGATATCGTGACACTTTTTCCTTCGTATGCTTTCTCTTAGCTTTGGCTCGCGAGAATACATGTAGTGATATCGCGACACTTTTTCTCTTTGCTCTTTTTCTAGCTTTGGCCCACGAAAATACATGTCATGATATCGCGACACTTTTTCTCTTTGCGCTTTCTCTTAGCTTTGGCCAGCGAAAATACAACATGTCGTGATATCGCGACACTTTTTCTCCTTGCGCTTTTTCTTTGCTTTGGCCCACAAAAATACAACATGTCGCGATATCACGACACTTTTGCTCCTTGCGCTTTTTCTTTGCTTTGGCCCACGAAAATACATGTCATGATATCGTGACACTTTTTCTCCTTGCACTTTTTCTTTGCTTCGGCCCACGAAAATACAACATGTCGCGATATCGCTACACTTTTTCAACTTACTTTCTCTCTCCTGTTTAAGTCGCAAGAATGCGACTTGTTGCAAAATCACGACACTTTTCTTACTTGTTATTTTTCTTCGAACTTGTCGTGAAATCACGATTCTTTTTCCTACTTTCTCTTTTTCTTCCAACATGTCGTGAAATCGTGATAGTTTTTCCACTTGCCTTTTTCTCTTCCAACATGTCGCGAAATCGCGACAGTTTTTCCACATGCCTTTTTCTCTTCCAACATGTCGCGAAATCGTGACAGTTTTTCCACTTGCCTTTTTCTCTTCCAACATGTCACGAAATTGCTATAGTTTATCTTGTTTTTTCTCTCTTCCAACATGTCATGAAATCACGATAGTTTTTCTTACTTTTTCTCTCTCTTCCAACATGTCATGAAATCATGATAGTTTTTCCTGCTTGCTGTATATGTCGTGATATTGCGACACTTTTCTTACTTGTCTTTTTATTTGATCTTTTGCATATGGGCCACTTTGGTCTTCTTAGAAAATCATTGTACATACTCTGAGTAACCTTTGAACTCTTGTTTTCTACATCTGAATAGCTTTTAAACTTCTTGTCCTCTGCATCAATAGATCTATCTGACTGTGTTGACAACAATGACAATACTGTTGTTGCACCTTGCTCAACAAATGTAATATATTTCTTTTTGAACTAGTTAATATAAAATTTTTTGTTTGAAAATATTATGTAATTTTTGTTTGAAAATGTTATGTAATATTTGAGTTTGAAAATGTTATGTAATATTTGAGTTTGAACTAGTAAAAGACTGCAATATCTAATTTGGGTTTGAAAATGTTATGTAATATTTGAGTTTGAACTAGTAAAAGACTACAATATCTAATTTGGATTTGAAAATGTTATGTAATATTTGAATTTGAAAATTTTAAGTAATATTTGGTTTTAAAAATGTTTGAACAATGTAATATATGTCTTTTTTAACTAGCTACTATGAAATTTTTTATTTGAAAATGTAATGTAATTTTTGTTTGAAAATATTATATAATATTAGGGTTTAAAAATGTTTGAATGATGTAATATATTTATTTTTGAACTAGTTAATGTGAAATTTTATGTTTGAAAATGTTATGTAATATTTGATTTTGAAAATAATATGTAATATTTGAGTTTGAACTAGTAAAAGACTGCAGTATCTAATTTGGGTTTGGAAATGTTATGTAATATTTGAGTTTGAAAATGTTATGTAATATTTGGGTTTAAAAATGTTTGAACGATGTAATATATGTCTTTTTTAACTAGTTACTATGAAATTTTCTATTTGAAAATGTAATGTAATTTCTGTTTGAAATTTTTTAAAAAATACTGCAATATCTAATTTGGATTTGAAAATGTTATGTAATATTTGAGTTTGAAATATTATGTAATATATGGGTTTATCATTGTCAATGAAATGAGATTTGAGACATTAAGATATAAACATATAATTTTATAATCTACAAAAATGATATAAGCCATGTAATTTTAAAACAATAATGTGATTTAAAACAAAAATTCTATGAAATCATATAAATCTGGAATAATATTGAGAAATATGCTATCAAATCAATTCTTGTTTATCATTTTCAATGAAATGAGAGTTGAGACACTAAGACATAAACATACAATTTTACAATCTACAAAAATAATATAAGCCATGTAATTTTAAAACAATAATGTGATTTAAAACAACAATTCTATGAAATCATATAAATCTAGAAAAATATTGAGAAATCTCCTATCAAATCAATTCGTGTTTATCATTGTCAATGAAATGAGAGTTGAGACACTAAGACATAAACATACAATTTTACAATCTACAAAAATGATATAAGCGATGTAATTTTAAAATAATAATGTGATTTAAAACAACAATTCTATGAAATCATATAAATCTAGAATAATATTGAGAAATATGCTATCAAATCAATTCATGTTTATCATTGTCAATGAAATGAGATTTGAGACATTAATACATAAACATACAATTTTACAATCTACAAAAATGATATAAGCCATGTAATTTTAAAACAATAATGTGATTTAAAACAATAATTCTATGAAATCATATAAATCTGGAATAATATTGAGAAATCTGCTATCAAATCAATTCATGTTTATCATTGTCAATGAAATGATATTTGAGACACTAAGACATAAACATACAATTTTACAAGTCAGGATCCTTAAACCCCAATGTTGAAAATACTTCAAACCCAGTGGGCATCCCAAAGCCAAACCCTAATGCTAAAGAAATTAGGAAGAAAGTTGAGGCATTGGAAAATAAAAAATCTCATCTCCCTAACATCATCACTAGGAGCCAGGTGAATCCTACTGAGGGGTCATCCCGCAGACCAGGGGAATATAGGAAAAAAGGAGAATATTTGGATGTATGGGTGGAGATATGTGAAACTCTTCAGACTAAGGAATATGGCAGTCTGGTTCTGCAACAAATTGCCTCCCTCCATTTTAGTCCTAAATAAACCAGGAGCACTATGAAGTCTCCTATAGATTTTGGCAATGAAAAAAGAAGAGGGATAATATCAAATGTTGAGCATCAAAAAATTAAAACTGATAATGACATTTCCAATAGAAAACAAAGAACCTTGTTTCAACAGGTTATTCCAAGTTTTGAAGACAACAAATTAGGAAAACCCCCTCAAGGGAGGGGGAGAGGAAGAAATCCCAAACAATATAAATGAAGTTCCTCTCATGGAACATGAGAGGCCTCAATGGCCTGCCCAAACACAGGGAATTCAGTGCAATAATAAATCAAGTGAATCCAACTATTATCATGTTGCAAGAAACAAAAACTAATGAGATTCAGTCAAAAAAAGTAGCAAAAAAAATTTGGAATCAAGGGGATATGGTTTTCAAATCATCCAAAGGAGCATCTGGAGGCCTTATGACTTTGTGGGATCCCCGGATAGTAGAAGGCACCATTATTCATAAATATGATAAGGTTCTTAGTGTTTTATTTAAGGAAATAAATAGCAACAGGTCGTGGATCCTTTCAAATATTTATGCCCTAACTTCAATTCAAGGGAGAGCTCTACTATGGGAGTACTTAGGCAATCTGAGTGAAATCTTCCATAATATCCCTTGGATTTTGGCTAGGGATTTTAACACTCCTCTTTACCCTTCAAACAAAATGGGTGGAAATGGACCACCTATCAGGAGCATGGATGAGTTCAATGACTTTGTGAACTCCAACATGTTTATGGATGTAAAACTTAGAGGAGTGAATTATACCTAGAGCAATCAACGGATAGGGTGTCATCTCATTCAAGAAAGGCTTGATAGGTTTTTTCTATCAAAGGAGGCTACAACTCTATTCGATGATTCTACCCTGCAAACCCTTCCTAAAATTGCCTCTGATCATAATCCCATTTTTTTGGAGATCCCTAACTCTCTGTCCTTGAAGAAACCTTTCATATTTCAATCTATGTGGATCAAACATTCCATTTAGAGATAACTTAATTCAGTGATGGCAGTAGCCTATCAGGGGTAGTGCAGCTTTTAAACTTGCTGGAAAATTAAAGTTTGTTAAGGAAAAGCTTTGAACTTGGAACAAAGAGGTCTTTGGGAACCTCTTTGAAAATAAAAAATAGGTTGTTGAAATTTTGAAGATAATTGATCAGAGGATTCAACATGGTGATGTTGATGAAACTACTAGGCAGGAGGAACAGACAAAACTAGTAGAGTTTCATAACATTTTGGCCTGTGAGGAAATCTATTGGAGGCAAAAATCAAGGGCTCTTTGGTTGAAATATGGAGATTCAAATTCCAAGTTTTTTCACGTCACCACGCTTAGAAACAGAAGCAATAACAAGATAAAAATTTAAAAAAAGTAGATGGTTCTATTACTCAAGACTTAACAGAAATCAGAAAGGAGGCAGTAACTTATTTCAATTCTATCCTTGGTCAAGAATCGTAGTGCAATGAGGAGGCCAAAGATATTCTCTTAAAATCCATTCCTAGCATAATAAATGAGGATATAAACCTTAAGCTTCTAGCTCCCTTTTCTGATGAGGAAATTAAGGAAGCCTTGTTTAGCATGGAGCCAGACAAAGCCCCGAGACCCGATGGCTTTCCCCCTCATTTCTATCAAGATTTTTGGGACATCATAAGTGAGGATGTAATTTTTGCTATTAGAGAATTCCAAGCAAGCAATCATATCCCAAAAGGTCTCAACTCTACTTTTATTTCTCTAATTCCTAAGAAGCAAACCCCTGAATCTATGGTTGACTTCAGGCCAATCAGTCTGTGCAATGTTTCTTACAAGATCCTAACTAAAGCCATTGCAAATAGAATGAGAGATGTTCTGCCCCGCATCATAGATCCATGCTAGGGAAGCTCTATCCAGGGCAGGTCAATCTTGGATGGAGTTATCACAGTTCATGAAGCTCTGCACTCTACTCATAAGACTAACATGTCTATTTTTTCCCTCAAGCTTGATATGAACAAAGCATTTGACAGGCTAAATTGGGACTTTCTGATTGTTGTCCTCCTTAAGTTTGGTTTTCACCACCAATGGGTTAATTTGATCAAAGAATGCATTTCTAAAGCATGGTTCTCGATTCTAGTTAATGGAACAATTGCTGGTTACTTTCAAAGTCATAGAGGAATTCGGTAGGGGGACCCTATCAGCCCCATGTTATTCATCATTATGGCATAAGCTTTAGGTAGAACCATAAAAAATGCTTGTAGTTCAAGGCTAATATCAGGAATCAAGGCAACATCTCTCACTAGGGTTGTTTCTCACCAACAATTCATCGATGATACCCTTCTATTGACTAAGGCATCGGTGGTTGAGGCCAAAATAATTAAATACATCCTACAACTCTACGAGGATGCTGCTGGTCAGAAAGTTAATTTTAGTAAAAGCAAGTTATATTTCTTGAACACCCCCATTCAGAGGTAAGGAAGGATTGTAGAAATTTTAGGGTGTGATATAGCAAACCTCCCCACTTCGTATCTTGGTCTCCCTCTTTTCATTGGTTCTCCGAGAGAGTCAATGTGGGACAGGGTTATTGAAAGAATTCAAAAAAAACTTGTTGGATGGAAAGGTCATCTTCTATCTCAAGCAGGAAAGCTGACCCTCACTAAGGCCTCTCTTCAGAGCATTCCAGTCTATTTCCTCTCTGTTTTCAAAGCCCCTGTGAAGGTTTTCCAGAAAATTGAGAAACTCCAAAAAGAATTTTTATGGACTGGATCAGAGGAGAAAAAAAGGATACACCTTGTAGGATGGACCAAAGTGTGCAGACCCAGGGAAAATGGGGGCTTAGGTCTGAGGAGAATTGCTCATATGAATTTAGATTTACTAGCTAAGCAGGCATGGCGCCTCATTTTTGGTGAAGAAAATGAATGGACAACTATCATCAAATGAAAGTATCTTCAAAATATGGAATTTCTAAGTGACTCAGTTCCAATCAGAGGTTCTGCTTTTTGGAAAGCAATTCTCAATTGTAAGGAAATCATAAAAAAGGTTTAATATGGGTTTTAGGCAATGGTGAGAGGATAAATTGCTAGAATGATAGGTGGGCTAAGGATGAACCACTGACGCAATATCCTAACTTAGCCCGAATCAGAGATATCACGAAAGAACTCATTGGTAGAAAAGTCTCTGATTATATGGTTGAGGACAGAGGCAGAATGAAGTGGAAACAAATAAGGATTCAGGGATTTCAAGTGGAATCAAATGATCTTTGTAACATTCTCGAGCAACAGTTTATCCCCATGAGACCCAAGGAAGATCAAGTGACCTGGGCTCCTATGGAAAATAGGCAGTTCACTGTTAAATCAGCTTACAAGCTTCTGCTTGATGATGAGGATTTTGTCCTCCAAAAGGACTTAGTTTGGATAAAAAATTTAATTCCAAAAATTGTAGTCTTTTCATGGCTGGTTATCCAAGGAAGAATTCTAACCATTGATAATATGATGCATAAAGGTATTTGTATCACTAATCATTGTTATCTGTGTAGGGCTAATTGGGAGACCATTTATCACATTTTTCTTGAGTGCCCTTTTTCCTTGACTGTCCTAAGTGGGGTTTTTTAGGCCTTCAATATTTCTTGGGTTAAACCAACCACCGTACTTGATTTGTTCGTCCAGTGGCCTTACCCATTTTCAAGCCAAAGACTTAGATACATGTGGAAAATTTGTCTCAATCACTATCTTTGGCAGGTGTGGTTAGAAAGGAACCATAGAGTCTTTAATGAGTCTATCCATGATCATCAAACTATCATTGCCAGGATCCTATCCTTTGCCAATGAGAATGTGAACCTTATCCCTTTTGATAGTCGTAAACCTCATTCGTAGGAGACCACGATTGCTCAATATTTAAGCTTAACCTTGTTAGATGAGTCTGTGCCTAGGGTAGTCAACCCCAGAGCCAATGTTAAGTGGTCCCCACCTCCTACGGGTTGGTTTAAGCTTAATTTTTATGGAGCGGCTAAGGACAATCTTAGTAGAGCAGGTGCTAGTGGCATTGTGCGAGATCATAATGGGAATATGATGCTTGCATTTTTTGAATATTTGGGAACAAGGACGAACAACGAAGCTGAAGCTAGAGCTATGTGGAGAGGCCTTCAAATGACTCAAGACTTAGAAGGAAATTTGATCGTAGAAGGAGACTCTATGCATGTTATAAATCTCCTCAATAATTGGAAAACACCTCCTTGGAGGATTAAAACAATTGTTGAAGAGGCTAGGATCCTTTTCCAGGGAAGACAGGACAAAAAATCCCAACATGTCTTTCGAGAAGCTAACAAAGTTGTTGATAAGCTGGCCAATTTGGGTGTCGATGGTGACGAACTTTTCAAATGGGAACACGGTGTCCCGAGTGAAGTAGAGGAGCTTATTCAACAAGAATGCCAAGAATGATAGTCAAATTTACCAATAGGGAAGGCATTGTAAGTTTGAAGGCTATGAGTATTCTCGTCTCTTTTTGAAATGGACTCACAATAAAAATTATCCGAGTTGTCAGTCTTGGTGGATGTTGCTTGGAAATACCACAAAGACTAATGGGGATAGTCACATGTCAGATAACATGGCTCCTAGTCATCTTAGTAATTTGAGGTTGGTTGATAATCACAGGGCAGGAAAGAAACGACAATATAAGACTTCGAACCAGAGCCACGTGGACCACCAGATAGCCACCGCCATAAATCTAGCCAGCAGGTTCACTTCTCCAAGGCTGATTGGCCAAGACGAGATGTGGTCCCAAAGCATGTCATATATGGAAGAAAGCAATTACCAAAGAATTATTAAGAGTAACTGTCAATACAGAGCTTGTGGGAGTTTTTTTCAGTACTTTGCTATGTGTGTCTGCAGCTTTTTGTTTCTCCACTATTTCAAGGAAGGGATCTGTGTCTGTTTCTTTTTTGTAATTATGATGCAGGTGTGTTTTCTCGGGGTATACCCAAAATGTTGTATGGGAAGTTTCTTTTTGATAACAAGCTATGTGCCTTACCGGATGTAATGGCTTTGGCGGCATGTAGATTTTACATATATAGGATCCTTAGTAAGGACATGTTCATCAACAACCCTGGGCTGATTTTTGTAAAAGGTTTTGGGTCAACCTATAAAACCCGGTATTAATGCTATAGTATCTTATCTACCAAAAAAATAAATAAACATACAATTTTACAATCTACAAAAATGATATAAGCCATGTAATTTTAAAACAATAATGTGATTTAAAACAATAATTCTATGAAATCATATAAATATGGAATAATATTGAGAAATTTGCTATCAAATCAATTCGTGTTTATCATTGTCAATGAAATGAGAGTTGAGACACTAAGACATAAACATACAATTTTACAATCTACAAAAATGATATAAGCCATGTAATTTTAAAACAATAATGTGATTTAAAACAACAATTCTATGAAATCATATAAATCTGGAATAATATTGAGAAATCTGCTATCAAATCAATTCGTGTTTATCATTGTCAATGAAATGAGAGTTGAGACACTAAGACATAAACATACAATTTTACAATCTACAAAAATGATATAAGCCATGTAATTTTACAACAATAATGTGATTTAAAACAACAATTCTTTGAAATCATATAAATCTGGAACAATATTGAGAAATTTGCTATCAAATCAATTCGTGTTTATCATTGTCAATGAAATCATGGAAAATTATCACTATGGAAGCTGAAACATATCAGCTTGTCCAGAATCATTATGAAGCATAGCAGAAATTTGTGTCTCCACCATCTGATCACTGAAAGCATCAACATCATCGTTATCGATCGTATTCGACGTTCCTCTTCTGTCTACCAAGGAACTCCAATGTTCCAACGCTCTATCATACAGAAATGTATCCAAATGATATGAAGACACATAAATTCTTAAACAATTTTCTAAATTCTTGTCGAGTCTATTGTGGAGTTTAGATTTAACAAAAGAAAGTGCACTGAAAACTCTTTCATCTTCGACTGACCCCAAAATCATTGTTTCACATAATTCATATAAACGAAAGTATTCACTTATTGTATCTTTTAAGACTGTGCTTGGATACAATTTTTGCCACAAACGTGCAGTGGAACCAATCTCATGGACACCTGTCATAAGTGATGTTTGCACTACCATTGTTCTTCCAAAATGCGATGACTGTTCTTTCAAAAGATCACTGTTGAGTATACCTTTAATTTCAACACCATTGACTTCCACACTCTTACTAAAATGGTCAATGAGGTTACCCATATATTTAATAAACAACTCATTTGCAGAATTGTATTCAGTACAAGGTCCCCAAAACATGGGGTTAACCACACCCATGGACTCAAGCAACTCATCTCTCTAAAACCGTTCTCTTATCTCACCTGTCAAATATTTTGCTATATTTGACAAATTACTCTTTGTTTTCTGTATTACAACATGAAATCTATTGTGTGTTACAGGAACTTCTTCAAAATATTCCACAACTATACTTGATTGCCTTTCAAAACAATAAACAGGTATCATCTTTTCATGAACATTAATACAAAGATGATCATTGATGTCAAACTTCAAGAAGCTTTTTGGATTGTTCACGTTTATCAATGTATTCCAACTATCAAATACAGGTTCTGTAAAATCAACATTAGACACATATAATGTATCAAGAAGCACGCATATTTGTTTTCTCATCCTCATAAAATCAATGATATAGATGGATCTCTCTTGTGCAAGATTAATTAATCTGTTCATTTCTTTTAACATTGGAAGAATACCACATAAGGTCAAAAGTGTTTCCAAGTCAGTCAAATGGAACAACATATCTTTTGCCTTATCAACTATTCTATGATTTGCATGCATAAACCCAATCAATGATTGATATTCTGCCAAAACTCTCTGAGCAAGTTGATACAATGAAATCCATCTTGTATCCACATATTTTAACAATTTTTTGCCTTCTATAACTCCTAGTGCAAACTGCTAAAACTCTGCAAATATTTTGGGACTTAATGAGAAATAAGAATGAATATCACGAATAAGGTTTTCTACTTTAGCAACATTTGAAAATGTGCTCACAATTTTATATGCAATATTAACTCTATGAGCCATACAGTGAATGGGGATCATATATGGGGCAACTATGGTTTGGAGTCGAACACAAAGACCAGACCTGTGACCTTGCATAATAGCAGCTCCATCAGCTCCAACGCAAATTAACTTTGTTGCTATGTCTATATCATTCATTCCCACAATATTCTTTAAAATTTTCACAACAACATTATAAATGTTTTTTGCATTTGAAATTTCCAACATCTTATGTAATCCCAACAAAATAGGCCTTCTTATATGATTTTGAAATGTGTACACATGCATGCAAATCCAAGATGTGTTATCCACAACGGTTACCTCATCAATAGAAAGTGAAATGAATTTGGCAAGTTTTACTTGCTCCCTTAGGTCTTCTTTCTCAACCAAAGATAAACATTTTACCATTTCCCAACCACTTCGGTCTGACCAATGAGAACTAGGAAGGTTTTGCACATTAAAAAGGTGTAATAGCTGCTTATAATCAACAAAATCGGACATTGGTCTACCTTTCTTGAGAATATTGTAAACAACGACAAACTGCATACTTTTTGAAGCTAAAATAGTCTTCTGTATTTTATGAAATTGGGCTCCAATTGTTCCACCTTTCTCAACAAGATATTGTTGTTGCTTTAAGTGATTGTCATATTCTATAGCATATCTTAAATGCATACATTCTGATGCATCCTTCCACTTAACTTCTTTACTAACTTCACCATTACTTTTTATAAACTTTTACATAAGATTTGCCAGCATGTTTTTCAATTGTATCAATCTTGTTTTGAAGCCTATGATCCTTACCAAGTCTCCAACTACAAATTTTGCATCTACATTCTTTTTCATCGATTTGGTTATTCTCAGTCATGACAGGCTCTAGCCAGGGAAATATTTCTACCCATTCTTTCCTAAATCCCCTTCCAAGTATCCAGAGAGACGCTTTTCTTTTTTTGGAATTTTTGGTTGAAGATTCAATTGAAGCTTGTAATGATTTTGATTTATCACTTTCATTTTCAATTGAGATGTCATTTTGCGTGTTGTCTTCAAGTGTTTTTTGGATGTCATTTTCAAGGGGATTTTTAATAAAATTCATCTCTTGTTGGGGAATATCTTCAAGTGGAGGCATATCAGGATCGATAGGGTATTCTGCATAGTAGCATACCATAATATTTTTTATCATTCTTGGATAAAAAATTTACAAAAAAATATTCAAATCGTCAATCAAGCACATACTGGGAAGACAAAAATCATTTGTACCTTGAATTTGCATGGATGTCATTGGCTCGTCGCATTTCGAAGTCTGGCTAAAATATTTGAGGATACTCTTTTCAGCAGAAGATTTGGTGCCCTTCTTTCCATCACTGGGTGACATTTTACTTGTTACGAAAAATAAAATGTTAGAGAGGGTGTACTTTCTGGAGGCCTTAAGATAATATTGTAAATAGAATAAACAATTGTTTGGGTGGTAGATTATACATATTTTTTTCCTGCCATTCTTTATTGTGATTTTATCAGTTTATGCCACTGGTTCATTTTCTAGGTGAAAGCACTTTAACTGGGAAAAAGAGCATCAATATGTCTTTAGAGAACCAAAGCATTTACTCATGTATAATCTTAGCAAGGAAAAAATATCTGAATTGAAACTAAGAATCAAAGAGTTTTAAAACATTCAGAACATGGAAAAACAGAGAAAAACATGGGAACAGAGCAATGACATTCCAGATGCAGAAGAGGGCTCCGATATTGGTGTGGACAGGATTGAAAAATCATTAAATAAAGAAAAACATGCAGAACCTAGCAAAATAACATGCATAACATGGCAAAATAAAGAAAAACATGGCAAGTAGAGAAGTGACAGAGAACCTGGTGTGAAAAGAGGTCCATTGCAGTCCAAGATCCAGTTAGAAATGTTCTAGTTGTAGAACTAGTTTCGTCCGGTTGAACGACAAGTTTCAGCTGTAGAAGTGGTTCCATCCGGCTGCAGAGGAGGTTCCTGCTGTAGAAGTTGTTTCGTCCGGTTGCAGAATTGGATACGACCGATTGCAGAGATATAACCTTAATTCATGCTATCTACATAAACACAGATCATAGATGATGGGGACTTATTTAGCAAGGAAAACATGTAACCTTAATTCATACTATCTAAACACGTCTCACAAAATCGACCATCATTTGATGATATTAGTTGAAATAACTCCTAAAATAATCGGTTAAAAATGATATTTGAGATTTGAGTTTACCGGTTAAAAATGTTTCGGTTGCAGAGCTTGTTCCGTCCGGGTGCACGACAGGTTTCGGCTAAAAAGTGGTACCTTCCGAGTGCACGACAGGTTCCAACTAAAATGTGGTTTCATTCAGGTGCACGATAGGTTTCGGTTGTACAAGTGGTTTGGGATGGTTGCAAAATAGGTTCCGATTGTAGATGTGGTTCCATCCGGTTGCAGAGGAGGTTCTTGTTGCAGAAATTGCTCCGAATGGTTGCAGAACAGGATCTGAATGTTAAAGTTGTTTGTTCGATTGCAGAATTGGATACGGTCGATCGCAGAAAATGAAAATATATTTATTGGGTATAGAACATGGTCTAAAAATAAAAATGTATACCTAGGGTGTTAATTATATATAGAGGTATACTTGGCGAGTTTGGCGGGATAATTTATAAATTTTAAAATTTTAGGGTGAAAAGGGAACTTTATTTAGGCGGGATTACTTGTGAATTTTTCAAAATATTCATGATACTCTCATCAAAGGATGGCTAACCGACACCTAAAATTTATTTTTTCCCAAAATTTTTGGCAAAATGGCCGACGTCCGGGTCCCAAAAATTTTGCAAATTTGAATTTTTGAAAATGATTTTTTTCGCCCCAATGGTGAAGTTTCACCGCTATGCATAACCCTGGTTGTCTTAGTTATCCCATGGGGAACCTCTCCCAAAAATGTTGAGTCCTAAATCTTCACGGTTCAAAAATTCCTAAAAATTCCTAAAAGTGGGCATTTCCCCATGGACCCCAGTTGGTCGATTATTTCAAAAATACAAATTTTTAACCCAAAAGTCAAATTTTGGAGTTATAGCTCATTGTGATCAGTGTGATGCACCGATCATTTTGATATAAGACACCCACAAAATTTTTCAAAAGTCAAAAATTTTATAACAAAAATTACGGTTGGGAGACCTCCCATGGTGAGCAAGACCTTCAATCTAGAGAGGGAAGCAAGTTCCATACCCACCACATATCATTACACTGAGAGTTAAAATCAGTCCAGTGAGGGGCAAGATATAGGGGAGAGAGTTGTCAACCTTTTTGTGCAATTAGAAGTAGACAAGAACCCTCACACAAAGTTGTGGAGTCATAAATCCAGCACAACAAACTGATCAAATCAGTCACATGGGTCACATGCAATTCAGAAAGAACACATTCTCCAATATTAATTGAAGGAATTGGATCGAATTTATTCAAGGCCGACTCCCAGAACCATATCCATAGAACATTCTACATCTCAAAGCTCATAAAGAATAACTTCTAAACGTACCACTCAACCCAAGGAAGCTTTAAATCAACCCTATAGTTCACATGTAGCATTCGACTATAGGGACACTTATCAAAATACAGAATACACATAGCAAGTTACACTAGCTAGCAAAAGTAGAGAAATAGCATAAACCTCTTCGAGGGACCTACAAATCAGAACTACATGAACAGAATCAGATAGACATGAAACTTCTCTAACAGTTTAATCTGACCATGTGTGATGGTTAGAAAATGTATTACACAAAGAGTGAGAGCTAGTGGAAGCTCTCGAGAATGACAAACAAAGAGAAAGGCTTTTGTGCCAACACGAGAAATGTTTAAGATAATAAGCTAAGCAGATAGCTTGCATCAACCTACAATCAAATGATAATGATCAACAAAGAGAAATGCATTGGATCACCAAAAGAAAGTCCCATTAGGCAAGAATATGAGAACACTCACATTAGCCCACAACGAAACCACCACTCAAACCATGAAAAAAATCAACTTGGTGGGGAAAGGGTAAACATAGTAGATCCGGATCAGACACATCCTGAATCCCTTCTTAGGAGGGAGGAGAATAGAACAAGTCAAGTGGATAAAGGGTTACCTCCATTACCACCATGAGTGGGCCTACAAGAAGAGGAACTCCTTGCCTCAAAGGCATTCTAGGTACTCACATAAAAGATCAAATCCTTTGAAAATCAAGATATAGTTGGGCACCAAATGACACTAAGTAAAATACACAACTAGCCATTGTGCCCATTAGTCCCTAGCCCCGCATATCCTAAGCACTTTGAGATGCCTAGGTTAGAAAATTTTAAGGGTGAAGAGGATGCACAAGAGCATGTTACCAAATTCATCAATGCATATTTTCATCTTGAATACAACGATGCTCTTATGTTAAGAACCTTCATTATGACATTTTCAAGTGCTACCACTCAATGGTTCAACCAATTTCCCAAGCATAGCATATCCAATTTTGAACAACTAGTGAATGCATTCTTAAAATGTTTCTTTTTTGGTGCTAAGAATAAGGTGAATCTCTCAAACCTGGCCAACCTAAAGTAGTATGATGATGAGACAATCATGGATTATGGGGATAGATGGAGAAAAATCATGGCAAAGTTATCATTTTCTGTCCCGATCGAAGAGCTAATCTGAATGTTCACAAAAAGTTGCACCAAGAACATCTTGTTACTATTGCAACTACAGCAGTATGATACATTCGAATAAGCCTTGGCTCAAGCCAAGCTTATTGAAGATATAAAGTTGGAAGAAGGAGACCTAAAGCTTCATAGCGAGAAAGAATGGAATGAGAGCATGCAACATCAACCACAATAGACCAAACCTACGCATGTCAACCAAATTGTGTTAAATGTTCCAAAAGTAGCACAAAGCCAACAACAAGAGAACTATCAAGCTCAACCTCCTCCTATGCATTACAACCAATGCAATAGGAATCAAGGTAGGGGCAAACAAAAACATCCCCCTCATAACTATACACCATTGCCTGAATCCTTGGCATCAATTTTCAACCACCTTTGTGAGGCCAAGGTTCTAAACTTACCTAAGGAGCGCATCTTGGATCCTAATTGCCCCAAACCTAAGGGGTATAGGGAATATCTCTATTGTGTTTATCATCGAAAAAATGGCCATGATATCCAGGATTGTGTTGTGTTCAAGAATGTAGTGCAAAATATGTTGGATAAGAATGAATTGCATAACATCAACATATTCAAAAATTATCTTCCCAATCATGGGGCCAACAATAATCAAGTTGAGTAGGTCAACAAGGTGCATTTAGCCCCACCTAATGAGGGTTTTATTAGTATGATCAATACTACAATAAGAAGAAAAATATGCCTTGATCAGCCCCACATACCGAAGATATCAACTAAAGCTAATAATATATCATGGTCCATGCCAACAATGAGTTCAATTCACTTACAAAAGGACCCTATGATTACCTTTTATAGACAGGATATTAAGCCAATATCTCAGGATGAATCCGATCCTTCGCTACACATCATAGCAAGCATCAATCAAATTCCATACAAGAGAGTCTTGATTGACACTGGGTCATCTATCAACATCATCACAACTACAACCTTAAATCATTTAAATTTACCATCTTCAAGCATTACGGACTCAAAATTCACATTGAGAGCCTTCAATGATGCCACTTCCTCAATAATTGGCACAGTAATCCTACCTATATAGGTTGGGGTAAATACAATACCTACATTGTGCCATATTTTAGGGGGTGAGAGGCAGTATAACATATTGCTAGGTAGACCATGGATGAGAGATATGGAATTCATACCTTCCATAGTTCACCAAAACATAAAATTCATACACCAAGGACAAGTGTATGTGGTCCCCCACGACCCTAAGCCATTCAAGTATTACAAGAAGGTTTATGAGACACAAGAAAAAGTGCCTTCTCAAGAGTTTGTGGTAATGGTCAATAGCAAGGTAGAGGACCAAGGGACTCTAAAGTAGATAAAATAAGATGTGGAGCAATCAGATGTTGCTTCCCCATTGAAGGGATCAAAACCATTGGCTTTAGTCACCCCTGACTCACTTCTCATGATGCCTCCTCAAGAACAAGAACAAGTGTTTCCCCCACATCAGACTAGAGGTACCAAAGTTGACATAGTTCAACACCACCAAGTAAGACAGAAACATGAACTGAGTCATAAACATGAGCATGTGGATGCCACTATCAAAATGGGTCATCATGAATCCTCCACATAGACTCAAATGAAGGAAATCAGTGACTTAGAGTTACCTGGTAGATCTTTAGCACCTACTATTTTGCCTCCTTCAATAGACAATGGTATTTCAAACCAATCACTAGAAATACACATGGGAGCCTTATCAGTATTGGAGCATATGCAAAATTACCTCTAAAATATAGAGGCCCAAATGGATAAACAAAATGAGGCATTGCACTTTATCATGAACCAGCTTGAGAGCCTAGAATTACGGAAGCCACCCTCATCTAAGATCAAACCACCTCCTGTGCATCCATAGGAAAAGCCTCAACTAGAGCAAGCACCAACTCGATCGCCTCAACAACCTAGCAAGCATCCCTCATTGCCTGAGCCTGCATTATCAATTTTTAATCGGTTAATTTCTGCAAATGCCATCACCCTACCAAAGGTGCAACCTTTAGATGCAAATCATCCTAAACCCCAAGGGTATGAGGAAGAGTCACATTGTCTATATCATAGGCAAAATGGGCATGATATTCAATCATGTTGAGGTTTCAAAGCCATAGTACACAACATGCTCAACAAAAAGCAACTTCAAATTATCAACCAACAAGTGACCATAGTTAGTAATCCACCCCTTGCACCCAAAAATCAAGAGGATCCCCTTAAGCCAACAATAAAAATACCTATGGCTCAATCTGGTTACCAAGCTAGACCAGAGCATGCTAAACACTCAAAATAACAACAACACATTTGGACTCCTTTAAACGAGTCTATGTCAGATATATTTCAAAATTTGCAGGAAGTTAAGGTCATCACCTTACCTGAAATAAAACCTTTAGATCCAAATAGAGCTAAACCTAAGGGTTATAGGGAGGACCATTATTGTCTCTATCATCGAGTGTAGGGCCATGGCATTCGTGATTGCCAAGTATTCAGACATGTAGTTCAAGATCTCATAGATAGGGGGGCATTTCCCATAAATGGTTCATCCACAGAACCCCAACCTACCAAAATAGAGGCTACATCATCCCAGTTGAGACCCCAAGGTCAGTCACAACCTCGTAGGCTAAGAAAGCCACCTCAATGAGTGGTCACATTTGAAATGACTACTACAACTTTATTTCAAAATTTGTACGAGGCAAATGCATTTGTGTTGCCCGAGGTCAAGCAAAGAGAGCCCAAGCATGGGTCCACTGATGAAAGCCTCTTCTGTATGTATCATCGTATACAAGGGAATGACATCCACAATTTCCAATCATTCTGAAAGGTGGTCCAAGACCTTTTAGAATGAAATGAGCTCCGTGAAGACGGTTCACTCATTTCTCCCCACCAAGACAGGGGTACCTCATAGAGGTCCATGCCCCAATTGGGAGAGTTGATTTCTATCACTCTTCCTAAGCAATATGACTATGTTTCAATAGGCAACATGCACATTGGGGGCACCTAAGGTATCATACCTTCCCCCTATAAAACCAACAAAATATCAAAAACATTCATAAATTTCAAAATTATAAAAATAATAGAAATCATAAAAATCCAAACAAATCAAAAAATATTAAAATAAAAAACAAATTTTCAAAAGGCTCCAAAGGCATCTCCAACTCTTTTGGTCAAATCATCAAAAGGCTCCAAAGGCATCTCAAAGTCGTTTGGTCAAACCATCAAAAAGCTTCCAAAGGCATCTCCAAGTCATTTGGTCAAATCATAAAAGGCTCCAAAGGCATCTCAAAGTCGTTTGGTCAAACCACCAAAAAGCTCCAAAGGCATCTCCAAGCCATTTGGTCAAATCATCAAAAGGCTCCAAAGGCATCTCAAAGTCGTTTGGTCAAACCACCAAAAAGCTCCAAAGGCATCTCCAAGCCGTTTGGTCAAATCATCAAAAGGCTCCAAAGGCATCTCAAATTTGTTTGGTCAAACCACCAAAAAGCTCCAAAGGCATCTCCAAGTCGTTTGGTCAAACCACCAAAAGGCTCCAGAGGCATCTTCATGCCATTTGGTCAGATCACACAAGGCCGCAATAGCACCATAAACCCTTTGGTCAACAATTCAAAAATAAAAAATTCAAAAACATTCAAAACAATCAAAGTTCAATAAATAATGGAAAACATCAAAAATACAAAAATATTTGCATTTCATATTTGCATTCATATAGTTGCATTGCATATAGGCATTGCATCCATTGCTTCTGCATTAAAAACAATTGTGTTTGCAATCTTACAAATGACACCATGTTTGTACCTCAATCATGCATCATCAAAATCCATCGCCATCCATCACCCATGTGTGTAACTATGTTTTTCAACACAACCCCTCATATTGCTATAAGGAATATACTAGGGTTTTTCGGTCACTCAGCCATACCTAGTGGTTTTATCAAACTTTGTGGAAAGTTCTCTTAGCTTTTGATAGGTGAGGTTTAGTTTTGATAGTACCTGGTATATCTCAGAATCCTATCACTAATCAAAACACTAAAATCCTAGTTGAAACAAGGGAAATATGAACGCTACAAAGTGGTATTAGGTATTCTAAGGTGAAAAAGGTTTATCTTGCTCATCCCCCTATGCGGTCGGTTTGGAAATGTTGAGAATTGGCAAAAGGACAAGTTCACCCCTACCCAAAGAAATCCCTTGCTTTGATCAAAACAAGCAAAAATCCTAAACAAAGCAAAAGTTCAAAAACAAGTGATTATCATCACTACAAAAGTCCCCAAACAAATCAAAGTTCAAAGTTCAGAATAATTCAAAAGTACAAATAAATAGTGATGATCATCACCACATAAATCCCTTGCTCAAAAGGAAAAACAAAAAGTCAAAATAAACAGTGATTTTCATCACTAAAACATGAGCAAGTATCCCTAATAAATGTGAAGAAAATAAGGGAGTATTGAACTTGAATCCCTAGAATTCTCAGTGTGAACGAGCCTTACGCACGATGATATGTCTATCACATTGGCATCTTGCTTTGGTATAGACCAATGTTTGCATGTGGAAGAGCTAGCCTTAGGTGTCCTATATTGCCTAGTGGTCTAATCCAACTAAGTCCAACTTAGGATCATGATAAACATTTGAGGATCCCCAATACAACAATGGGATGAATGAATCCCACCTGGCACTGGGGTATGCTTATGTTCTATCTAATATATTCATTTGCACACATAGGGATAATGAGTATCTAGGTCTTCATAACAAAGCTTTATCCTTCAGGAGCCCTGCATGATCAGTATACGACTTTTGATGGAGCAACTAGGGTGTTTGAGTCTCAGGGAAAACCTCAAAAATCTCCTCATAGCAACAAATCATTTCATCTCATAAATCACTATATACATATCACATCATCTCATCTCACATTTGAAGGTGTAAATAATTAATCCTTATTATCAGAGTGATTATTTACATTCATGATTGTTATACATTCTATGGTGTTGCCCATTAGATTGTTAAACTCATATCACATGCATACCTTATATTTTAAGTGATTAAAGCATACAGGTTCATGTACATTAGATCACCATCATAATGCATTTCACACATTTCATTTATCATATCATAACAATATAAGTTAGATGCATACAATTAAATCAAAATTAAACATGCATTTAACAATAAGCACTGCATCCATAAATGCATACATCACCATAGTGCATCTATACATCTAGATCATGGCATCTAATAACACATCTATCATCTAGCTAGCACATGTCACCAGCACATTACATACATATAGCAAAATAAAATCATTATCTAGGCATAGCATCCATCATTGCATCCATAACATAAAATCAAAACAAAAATATTTTCTAAACATCAACTGGGGCATTATTGGTATCATACCTCCCCTAATCAACAATCAATCCAAAAATCCCCAAAGGGGATAAGCCCTTTGGTCAAACCAAAATGCCCCAAAGGGGATAAGCCATTTGGTCAAACCAAAATGCCCCAAAGGGGATAAGCCCTTTGGTCAAACCAAAATGCCCCAAAGGGGATAAGCCCTTTGGTCAAACCAAAATACCCCAAAGGTAGCATAAGCCCTTTGGTCAACCCAAAATGCCCCAAAGGTAGCATAAGCCCTTTGGTCAAACCAAAATGCCCCAAAGGGGCATAAGCCCTTTGGTCAAACCAAAATTCCCCAAAGGGGATAAGCCCTTTGGTCAAACCAAAATGCCCCAAAGGGGATAAGCCCTTTGGTCAAACCAAAATGCCCCAAAGGGGATAAGCCCTTTGGTCAAACCAAAATGCCCCAAAGGGGATAAGCCCTTTGGTCAAACCAAAATTCCCCAAAGGTAGCATAAGCCCTTTGGTCAAACCAAAATTCCCCAAAGGGGATAAGCCCTTTGGTCAAACCAAAATGCCCCAAAGGTAGCATAAGCCCTTTGGTCAAACCAAAATGCCCCAAAGGGGATAAGCCCTTTGGTCAAACCAAAATGCCCCAAAGGGGATAAACCCTTTGGTCAACCCAAAATGCCCCAAAGGGGATAAACCCTTTGGTCAATCCAAAAATCCCCAAAGGAGATAAGCCCTTTGGTCAACCCAAAATGCCCCAAAAGGGATAAGCCCTTTGGTCAATCCAAAAAGCCCCAAATGAAATAAGCTCTTTGGTCAAACAAAAATGCCCCAAAGGACAAAATCCCTTTGGTCCAACCAAAAAGCCCCAAAGGGGATAAGCCCTTTGGTCAAACCAAAATATCCCAAAAGGGATAAGCCCTTTGGTCAAACCAAAATGCCCCAAAGGGGATAAGCCCTTTGGTCAAACAAAAATACCCCAAAGAGAATAAGCTCTTTGGTCAACCCAAAATTCCCCAAAGGGGATAAGCCCTTTGGTCAAACTAAAATGCCCCAAAGGTAGCATAAGCCCTTTGGTCAAACCAAAATTCCCTAAAGGTAGCATAAGCCCTTTGGTCAAACCAAAATGCCCCAAATGGGATAATCGATTTGTTCAAACAAAAATACCCCAAAGGGGATAAGCCCTTTGGTCAAACCAAAATACCCCAAAGGTAGCATAAGCCCTTTGGTCAACCCAGAATGTCCCAAAGGTAGTATAAGCCCTTTGGTCAAACCAAAATGCACCAAAGGTGACATAAGCCCTTTGGTCCAACCAAAATGCCCCAAAGGGGATAAGCCCTTTGGTCAAACCAAAATGCCCCAAAGGTGACATAAGCCCTTTGGTCAAACCAAAATGCCCCAAAGGGGATAAGCCCTTCAATCAAACAAAAATACCCCAAAGGGGATAAGCCCTTTGGTCAAACCAAAATGCCCCAAAGGTATCATAAGCCTTTTGGTCAAACCAGAATGCCCCAATGGGGATAAGCCCTTTGGTAAAACCAAAATTCCCAAAGGTAGCATAAGCCCTTTGGTCAAACCAAAATGCCCCAAAGGGGATAAGCCCTTTGGTCAAACCAAAATGCCCCAAAGGTAGCATAGCCCTTTGGTCAAACCAAAATGCCCCAAAGGGGATAAGCCCTTTGATCAACCCAAAATTCCCTAAAGGGGATAGGCCCTTTGGTCAATCCAAAATGCCCCAAAGGAGATAAGCCCTTTGGTCAAACCAAAATGCCCCAAAGGACATAAGCCCTTTGGTCAAACAAAAAAGCCCCAAAGGGGATAAGCCATTTGGTCAAACCAAAATATCCCAAAGGGGATAAGCCCTTTGGTCAAACCAAAATGCCCCAAAGGAGATAAGCCCTTTGGTCAAACCAAAATGCCCCAAAGGTAGCATAAGCCCTTTGGTCAAACCAAAATGCCCCGAAGGGAATAAGCCCTTTGGTCAAACCAAAATGCCCCGAAGGGAATAAGCCCTTTGGTCAAACAAAAAAACCCCAAAGGGGATAAGCACTTTGGTCAAACCAAAATGACCCAAAGGGGATAAACCCTTTGGTCAACCTAAAATGCCCCAAAGGTAGCATAAGCCCTTTGGTCAAACCAAAATGCCCCAAAGAGCATAAGCCCTTTGGTCAACTCATAAAAGCCCCAAAGGCATCATAAGCCATTTGGTCAACTCAAAAAATACCCCTCAGGCCCATGACTTGGGGCATCCAATGTTGATCAGATCAATGATCATCACACACCCTACAATATGGTCCTAGGTGGTTTACTTTTTTTGCTTCATGTTGTGTTTGGATCACAGTGCATCCCAAAAAGAGGTATTTGTAGACACCTAAAACATGTCATATCTAGGAGACTACTCATATGGGCACATTCATAGACCATATGACCAATCTTGGTACTTTACAAGAGAAAGCACTAGTCCTAACCACTCAAAATAGTAGTTTTAGCCCATTTAAGCTTAGCAATTGTAGACTAGAGTGGTCAGCTAGCAGCTGTAGACTAGAGCGACCAACAATATTGGTCGCTATAGACTAGAATGGCTAGCTAGTAGCTATAGCTAGAAGTTGTAGACTAGAGTATCCAACAATATTGGTCGCTATAGGCTAGAGCGGCCACAACTAGCTACTACTGATGACAGTAGCTAGCCCTGAAACACGAACTATCATGAAGGTTTTTTCAAATCACAGGTGGTAACGATAGTTTGCATGCATTTTGAAGGGATATCAATGAGGAACTCCTAGATTTCCTCCTAACTGCCCCTTCCATACCAAGTCAAGACTAAAAATTCCCTCTGGGATAGTCAATTGGCATGCATATCTAGAGCTTGGCTTCCCTAGGTAGCCAAGACCTAGATTTAAACCTGAAACCTAGAATTCTATATATGCATATTTCCAGTGAGGTAAAAGAGAGACGAATGTTCAAATATTATGCAGCAAAGCCTTGCCAAATCAAAGATACAGATATTTCAAGTTGTGTGCAGTGGAGCCCTGTCAAAATGGAGAGTCAATCTATGCCCCTTTGAGGAGCATTGAAGCATCGTCTAGCTGAGCCACGTCCATACATCAGTATTCATACCCATCATTCTTAATCGCCAATCAGTGTAGGAGACACACCTGGCGACCCTTGAACATCAATTCGAGCCAAGGAGTGATTAATTACAACCCATAAGACCTAAGGTAACCTATTAGTTAGAGGTCATTGTCTTAGACAACAGCCCATAAGCATAACCAAGTTTTAATATGGTTGTTCCTTTGTTCTTAGTAATAGATATGCATTTATTATTATTTACATGTCTTTAGCATAGATATAAATCCTTCGTTGCATTTAGATTAATATTTCTTATTTTCATATGTATATCGCCTAGATCTGGTATATTTCAATACAAATTATGCATATTTATCCGAATTATCATATTTACTAATTAGAACCTCTTCTAGAGAGGTGGCCTATACTACTAAGCATGCTTTGTTGTTTCCATATATGTAGATCTACAGGTTTACAAGACTAGATCAATATATTCATAGCACGGGATCTCTCCTGGACAAGAGAAGGAGAAGGAGGCATCTGTGAGACCCCAAACAAGTTCATGTATAGAACCATGAAGCCTACGAAGGTACACCACCCCTTTGTAAGGGAATATTTTATTCACTTATTATTTCCGTGTTATATGCATTTCATGGTCTTTTATTTCATTTCGGTATAATATTGCAAGTAGAGTAGAGGTGCACGCTTCCTAGGGTTACTACAGTTTGGAGGCCTAGGAGTCCTCTAATCATCCATTATCATTTGGATTAACAATTACTTGTCAACTTTATATACGAACAGATGATTAAGGGTACTCACCGCTCAACATACCATTTTAGTATGCAAAACATAAATCAAATTCCCTCATTATATCATTCTAATAAGTCATATAAATCATAAGGTTTCCTTTATCCACTGACACACAACTTTGCAACTTCCCTATAATCTCATTAGGCAATGGATCAATGCCACCTTTATTTCCTCTTTTATTTATTATGTTAGCATACTCTCACATTTTTACCAATCTCAATGACTACCTTCGATATTCCTTGAGGATGTCAAAGACTTCATTGATATAATATATGGTAGGTCCACAATCACTTGTGTACCTCACCAAGCACTGGATCAATTTTATCTTTGTATCCTCCTAGATTCTATCATTAGTATTTCATAAAAAATCAAGCCTCTCACAAACTATTATTTAATGATCTATCAGAATATGAAGCCCTATAGATCCAATGCCTTGTGAGCATGAAATTATTTGTACTCTTCACTAGATACTTGATCTATATTGTCTTCATAACCGCTTGAGCCTCTATGATAGTAGAACATCTGCACATCATACTCTCATCATCAACTATTTATCTAATAATTTTTCTAGATCAATAGAATTCTATTTCGAGTTGGCTACATTACACAAATACGCAATAAAGCATCACAAGTCCAAAAATGGTCACCTATCAAATGGATATTCTCTATCTGTTCATATGAAATAGATAGATAACTTCCCCCTTCTTGATAGGTGACAACAACCTCCTTTCTTCAAACTACAACATCATGGCTAACTTATATACTCTTTGGAGGTATCAAGGTTTGATAATCAGCACTTTACGTACCCATAATTATTTATGACTATGTGAAATAATCAATTATCAAATATGTGTGCATCCTAACAATCTATAAGATAGCATGGATGTCATCTATTAATTCTTACAAATAATTTCATTCGAACTCAAGGTAATGTTTTTATATGCACCTCCTAGAGTAGGGGAAGTCCTTCTCCCATATTCTGTGGATATACATTTTTGTGTACATACGCCAGGTATAGGAGAAGGATCTCTTCTTCCCTAGGATTGTGCATATGGGAGCATTGCCCTCATTCTGAAAAAAAAAAAATTTGCAAATACAAAATCAACAATTTTTTTTCAACACATTAGACGGGGCAACAAGTATCAATTCCAATTCCTCACATACATGTAAATCTTTGCATGTGTGTTAGAAATTTAGTAATACTAAATCTCTTCCCTTTAGAAGCAATTCTTCTTTTAAATAAAATGAAGTAATAATACAAAATCCTTTTCTGCAAGTCTTTCACTATTTTGCAAAAACATTTGCAAAAATTACTTCATTTTTGCAAAGTCACAACATCTACTTCACAAAAAAAATTATATTCTACAACTTTACAAAAATATTGTGTGAATTTCATTCCACTATTTTAGAATAACACTTGCAAATATCATTCCCTGTCGCTTTGTAAAGACACTTTGCAAAGAACGCAAAATCAAATCATAAAATACATTTTTAACAATCATTCTATTACTTTACAGAATCATTTTTAAAGATCACTCTCCTTCACTTTACAAATCATTTACAAAAATACTAAGCCAATAAAAAAGACATCATAATCATTACTCTACAAGACACTTGTAAAGATCTCTTACAAGGTATTGCAAAAATAACACAAACAAAACATCTCAAATCATATCAACATCAAAAGTGTTCATATCAAAGCCTTGAAAAAGACTTGCGGAAAAAAACTCTCATCTATGTAGTCAAATTTTTCATAGAGAATGACATTTGAATGTAGATAATAAAATTTCTACTATCTTTCATCTACGCAACTAAGTATTTCATAGAAAATAATAGTTAGACATTAATGAATATCACACTATCCTTCATCTATGTAGTAAAATGTTGCATAAAGAATGGCATTTGAACATTGATGAAGGACATCTATCTTATCTACACAGTCAATTTTTTGTAGAAAGCAACATTTGAACACTGATAAGAATCAAAATCTATCTTATCTACGTAGTCAAATGTTTACAGAAAGCAACATTTGAACATTGATAAGAATCAAAATCTATCTTATTAGCACAGTTAAATATTTGTAGAGAGCAACATTTGAACATTGATAAGAATTAAAATCTATCTACGTAGTCAAATTTTCATAGAGAGCGGTATTTGAATATTGATAAGAATCAAATCTATCTTATCTACGTAGTCAAATGTTTGTAGAGATCAGCATTTGAATATTGATGAGAATCAAAATCTATCTTATCTATGCAATCAAATGTTTGTAGAGAGTAGTATTTGAACATTGATAAGAATCAAAATCTATCTTATATACATAGTCAAATGTTCATAGAGAGCAATATTTGAACATTGATAAGAATCAAATCTATATTATCTATGCAGTCAAATATTTGTAGAGATCAATATTTGAACATTGATAAGAATCAAAATCTATCTTATCTACGCAATCAAATGTTTGCAGAGAGAAGTATTTGAACATTGATAAGAATAAAAATTTATCTTATCTACGTAGTCAAATTTTTGTAGAGAGAAGCATTTGAACATTGATAAGAATCAAAATCTATCTTATCTATGCAGTCAAATGTTTGTAGAGAGCAACATTTGAACATTGATAAGAATCAAAATCTACCTTATCTACGCAATCACATGCTCGCAGAGAGAAGCATTTAAACATTGATAAGGATCATGCTCTAGGTACCTCATCTATGCAGTCAAGTATTCATAGAGAATGGCACTTGAACATAGATGAGAAGAAAACATATGCATTATACTTTATGTAAATATGACAGGTACCTCATCTACGTTATCAAGTTTTCATAGAGAATGATGCTTGAACATTTATGAGAGAAAATATTTTCAAAACAAATATACTTCATTGTACATATTAAAGGTACATCATTATTTTTTAAATAACATCACAAATATGGAATCATAGGCCATCATTTAAAGATAATGAGATCATGCTCCCACCTATGGGAACACAACAAAAGGCATAACATTTGCCTCCTAAATAAAATAAGCAATCTCCTATATCAGTTCTATGGACCACCACTCACATACATACACTTTAGTACTTATCACAATTTGGGGAATATCCCCTCATACATTATCATTCCTAAAATCTAAACATTATTGTATCAACGTAAATAAAAAACATCAACGCATAACACATCATTACAAAAAACACCTCATCATAACCCCAAAATAACAAAAGTTCATCATCATCAAAAATATATGCCTCATAATATACAAACCAATAGAAAGGGTGTTTTTGAGTGATAATTTTGCCCAATAGCAAAACCATACTCATAGTCATGGTATTATCAAAACCCTCTTTTACAATGAAATTTAAAACTTCTCCAAGGTTCTTATGTGCATGTTTGTGAAAATATGTAAAATATGTTGAAATACTTTAGAGGTACAAGTAAATTTTAACAAGGGAAATGTGGTTTGGTATTACTTTGATTTTCTATGCTCTTTATTGTTCATGAAATTTGAAAAAAAAAATGTGATATTATTGGTCCTCTATGACCATCCTAGAACGGTGATTTAATTCATTTTATCTCAAAGTGTTTTAAGTAGATTTTATCTTCTTTTGTTAAGCATATTTTTAACCAATTTTATCTTCCTTTGTTAAGCATTGCTTTGAGCATAAAAGAAAAACTAAAATCTACCTTTGAAATGTGAATCTTGAACGGTGATTTAATTTATTTTATGTTGCTTTGTGAACATATTTTATCTTGCTTTGTTAACAATTTTTATCTTTATTTTTTTTTAAGATTTGTTTGAGCATGAAATAAAATGACTAAATTTAACTTTAAAATGTGAATCCCGGAGTGGTGGTTTAATTTATTTTATCTTGCTTTGTTAAACAAATTTTAAAATAATAGAACTTGTGGAGTGCAATAATTCATTTTGGAACCTTAAAAAAATGTCTTAATTAAATGTTTCCAAATAATTTGATATGTTAGCATTAAGAAACAAAATTATTTGGATGCTCTAATTACTTCAAAACCCCCATTATTTATTTTTTCTGTGCAAAACGATATAATATTTTAGGGCTTTGATTGCTTGATGGAACTTAAAAAAAATAAAACAGAAAATAAATAAAGACAAAAGGTATGGTTAGAGAAAAAAAAAGAAAAATTTGAAATAATATGAAAAAAATGCAGAAAAGTTATCAAAGAGAGCTACTATAAATTAATTCATCCTATTCTATAGAAAATGGAAGATTATGAATATTAAAACAAAACCAGGTTAGACCTACATCCACACAATATAAATATAGTTAAGTGCAAGAGTCTGGGAAATAAAAGCATGCATTAAAAACATTAAATGATGCTACCATATCCATGCATAAAACATCATAAAATGAACTCAATACATGTAGGGGAAAAATCTGCAATAAAACATGTATTCAAAACCTTCTTTGGCTGCATACAAGGTGAGAAGAAATTTGTTTGCAATAGCTTGAGAGCCTTCCAATCCCTCTTCACGCCTCCCTATTCTAAGAAAATTCTATTCCTTGTTCCAGTGCTTCCATGGCCTTTTAAAATTTCAGAAAGAAACCTTTCGTTTACTCTCCCCTATTTGGTTTTGTTTTCCTCCGCTTGTCATAGTCTTGTAACGTTCTTTTATTTTGTAAAAATGTGCCTTCAAATTCTCTTGACCTTACTCGTAATAGCTATGTCCATACATAAATCTCCTTAGGCACCAAAAGGCTTTGGACGTGTGAGGAAATAATTTTTTTTACTTAGTCATTACCTCTATTAATGTTACCTTCATCCGCTATGCGCCAAGGATCGACCACATCTAGACATTTGTCAACATCGAAGTTTGTACGAAAACTAATGCGTGATATTTAAATAAGAAAAAATCCTCTATAATGTGTATCATCAATCTTCTAGACTCAGTCCCTATTTCAACATACCATGAATGTGCCTATGAATGCTTTGCTCATTATAGTATTCACCATAATGGTTGATTTGTTTAACTTTGTAATTTTTGTGGATCTCTCTACGATTTAAAACATCTCCTTATGGCACCTTTCATTACCTCACTCATGGCAATATATTCCTCCTAAGTTACAATGTGTAAAAGGTAAACTATGATATCTCGTGTCCATGTTGGCATGCGTGTTACTCAACTCTGCATATAGGTCTATGTTTCTGACATTGCTCCAACTATAAATTAGACTATAGTTAATTTATTTCCTCCAACCATAAATTAGACTACAGTTAATTGATTTCTAAAATACTAATAATTTTAAAGCTAGGATTGGTAATATAGTCTTTGTTCAAGCAATAGTGTTCACACCACTTTCGCTAAATACCCAGTTTCTAAAGACCTTCATTACATTCTATCAACACATTAATCCACATAAACTTACACAGGTGATTTATCGTCTACTATGGCCATCACAATGATCAATACTGGGGATGTACAAAATTCAAAATGGTCCATCGTACACCAGGTTATTAATGTAACCACCAATGGCTGCTTTGATAATTGCCTTCTCTATTTTTGTGCTCCCTATTAGATCCTAAAAAGTGGTGTTTGTTTCTTTAGAGGCTACATATTTCCCATTAATAGAGACCTAGCCCAATGATTAAATTACAACCGTCTATCATGCTCTAGGTGGTATGAGACCCATTGTCCATTTTAAGTTTATCATAAGCTCCAATGCCACAGTAATTTTTTTATATGATCATTGTCTCATGTGGCCATCACTATCAAAAAAATTCAAATGCATTACCCTATCTTGAACAAAACAACAGGCTCTAATAAAAAAGTGTTAGAAGTCAAAAATCTAAGTTTAACTTAGAATGATCGTACTACTTTCACCACTACTTTTCTATCTGTGTAGGCAGAGAACAATGTAATATTTGCACCCTAGCTCAAACTTGTGCAGTGAGGAATCTAAACCTTTGTGGTGGAATAAAATCATAGTAAATCTTGGAGGTGGTATTCTTTTTTTCCATATTCTAAAACTTTATGGACCTGTTGAGTGGTGTTTTCACCCGATTGTGAAAACACACTCTCTGATAGGATTTGGGTTCTAAATCCTCTGCTTGCAAAGAAATTAAACAAGTAATTTCTCCAAGGTTCCTGTTATGCTAGCATTTTGCATCTGTGTATTAATGATCTCAAATAAAGATATTTAATTAAAATGCTTGGAACACCTTAGTGGTTGCAAGTAACTGAAAACAAGGGGCACTGTGGTTTATTTTACTGTGAAACTTAATGATTGTTCATTGAACCCTTATAAAACAAATGTGATCTGATCCTTATATGACCATGCTGCAACTTCAAAATGAAATTTAATGAAATGCCATAAATGAAGGAATTATTTATGGATTTTGAAGTTTTTTAATTTTTTTATTTTATTTTAATGCTTAAAAGAAATAAAATTGGGACTTCTGAAAAATAAAATACAGCAAAAAGAAAATAAAATGCAAAGAAACAGAAATTAAAATTGCATTCAGTTTGATGCTATCCCGTCCTGGCAAAACCGAAGATGTGAGGTTTCCATGCATGCAACCTAACCTATTGGACCTCGCAAAACACGCACAATCCAAATAAGTTAAGTGCTGGTCCCTAGGGTTTTAATGTAATATTCAGATTTCAGACATTCGCATGAAGCAACCAAGAGAACTTGCATTAAACTTCACCTATAAGCCTAGAAATCTGAAAGATGGAAAGAATAAACATTAAAACATGCATGCAGAAAATAACTCCTTCTTTCTTGCCCACAAGATGCAAATTTCTGAACACTCCTGCATTAAAGATAAATCCTGTTACAATAGCAGAACATCTGGTTTTCTCAAAACCAGAAAAAGGAAGGAAAACAGCCTCAAAGCAGGCCCAGAATGACTTCTGGCCTTTAGCACTGCAACTCTTCTCCTAGCGGTTTCGACCCTTGTGCCAATCTGTGCCTCTGCTTTTATACTTTCTGGCAATGCTCTCTGTTTCGTCCTGTGACGCTTCGCTTCATCTTCCAGATCGCTTCGTTTCACCTTCCCGCCTTTTCGTTGCTTTGAATTCATGCTCGATGCCGAAACGCTTGATCTTCTCTGTGACTTGTAACGCTTCTGCAGCCTTTACACATGTATGCCACGTGTTCCGCACTTTTCTGCACGTTCTGTAACGGCTCCATGAAAATCGTGACAAAAAATAGCATGCAGCTTTGCTCCTCTACTTTCATCGCAAAAACGCGACATGTCGCGATATCGCGACGTTTTCCTGCCAACAGCCTTGCCAACGCAACCTGTCGCAAAATCGTGACGTTTTTCAGGTGAGGCTTCTGTCGTGAAATCGTGACGTTTTCATTTTCGTACCCTTGCTATTTTTTGTCGAAATCGCTACGCTTTTGTTCGAGTGTCTTGCCTGTCGCGATATCGCGACGTTTTTCACTTGGTACGCTTTTGGCCGCAACCTGTCATGAAATCGCTACGCTTCTCCGTTCTGGGCTGTCTCCCTACATTTGGCCATGCGACATGTCACGAAAATCGTGACATATTTTCCATTTCGTACACTTTTGCTGTTGGAGCCGCAAAAACGACCTATCGCGATATCGCGACGTTTTTCGGCTTCGTACCCCTTTGCCAGCTTTTCGTCGGAAATCGTGACGCTTTTCTATTTCGGGCCCCTTTGCTATTTCCTGTCGTGAAATCGCGATGATTTTTCGTTTCGTACACCTTGGCTGCAACCTGTCGCGAAATCGCGACGCTTTTTCGCTTCATGCCCCTTTGCTGCTTTTTGTCGTGAAATCGCGATGCTTTTTGCTTTGCCCTGTTTGACTGGTTTGACCCATGATTTTGTGACATGTCACGATTTCGCTACCATTTTCCATTCTACCTTTCTCTCTCCTATCTGGACCGCGACGGAGCAACATGTCGCGATATCGCGACACTTTTCACTTTCTGGCAGCGACCACGCAACACGTCGCGAAATCGCGACACTTTTCATTTTCGGCCGCGATCGCGCAACACGTCGCGAAATCGCGACACTTTTCATTTTCGGCGGTCGCAACACGTCGCGATATCGTGACACTTTTCATTTTTGGGCGATGGCGCGACATGTCGCGATATCGCGACAATTTTCATTTTTGGCAGCGATGGCGCGACATGTCGCGATATCGCGACACTTTTTATCCTTGTGCAATTTTGCCCCTTTTTCTTGATTTTTAGCATCTGGGTCACCGAGATCTTCTTTGAAAGCATGCAAAAAAGGTGGGTCCCCAATTTTGGGGTGTGTTGTGGATCAGCCACAACAAATGGCGACTCTGCTGTCAAATGCTCTTGAGCATTTTCTTGAGAACCCTACCTGGAAGTATATAAACTCGAAAACATGTGTTAGCACATAATAAATATAAACAAATGCCCATAGATCAGAAATACATGAATCATCAGAATTATTAAGTATCAGCTCGGTGTGTGCAATGTGTTTCATTCCCTATCGTTTGAAATTGATCAACATTCCATCGTCAGTTTTATATGAATGCATATGTGAGATTGTGAATGATTTGTGTAACCTAATAAATATGCTAAGAGATTTTGCTTTTATAAAAGGCATAGTCTTTCTTCTAGTATCATACACAAACATTCAAGATTATCAAACCCTCTTAGGATCAACTATATGTATAATGAATTGCTTTATTATATCCCAAAGTTGGTTATGAGTCCCTACTATCTTGAACCCATGTGCAAGTGAAAGTGAAATCAGAACTTTGGGGAATCAGACTCCCAACCTAATCGAGATGGGAGTTTAACCCTATTCTTACTATTCTCGATTTAGAATTCATTACCTCACTTTGAGCAAAATAATTTAACCAATTATGGAAGAAATGGTCATGCTAGTCTAACCCTTTGGACAATCAGTGGTCTTGTTTTTTAGACAAGACATGTTGCCATGCATGGGCATACTTAACCCCATAATCCAAGACTTATCTTCATTTCTTTGGACCTTGGGGATGACTACCCATCCTTTGCAAGAGGACAAGTAGTACGATCCTTCCAATCCAATATAAATATGAGATGGGAAAAATTAATTTTTTACTTCTTGGACCTTGGGGATGACTACCCATCCTTGCTAGGGACATGTAGTACGATCCTTCCAATCCAAGCTTTGGATAAAAATGGAAAATATTAATTTATTGCTTAGACCTTGGGGATGACTACCCATCCTTTGCTAGGGACAAGTAGTACGATCCTTCCAATCCAAGATTTATCATGAAATGAGACATAGGAGCTTTGGGGAATCAGATTCTCAACCTAAGCGAGATGAGAATTTATGCCCTATCCTTACTACTCCATGTAGGTCAAATCAAAGCTTTGGGGAGTTGGATCCTCAACCTAAGTTCGATGAGGATTTAGCCCTATCCTTACTACTCCGATTTTAGGCTTTAAGCTTTATGGAAGTGGTCAAAACCACTGTTTTAAGGATCATGTTGCATAATAGGATAGACATGAAATACTTCTTTCGCCCAACCTTTTCTTCCAAGCAAGGTTTTGATCATTTTGCTCAAGATCCTTTTTAATGTGTATAAAATGTGCTTGGTTCTAGATATCTCAAGACTCGGTTCCCAACCTTAGGATTTTCTTCTTATTTATGTGATAGCATAACCTTAAGAGGATTTGACACACTTTAATGATTTGTATTTGAAATGCATTTGCAACTAAGATGGCATGTATGTGCAAAGTGAGATGTAATATGAATGCATTGTCTTTTGAAATGCAGATGAAATATTGCCATATAAAATTGACTACTTCATGCATCACAAGTTTCAAACGATACTATTAAAATGTTTGTGTTACTTGTGGAGCTTCTACAACACAATTCCAATGTTTCATATTCTCCCGATCTAGAACATAAGTTAGCATCTCAAGGCAACTTTTTCATCATCATTTTTTTTTTTTTTATAGACAAACAAAACATGTCAAATAAACACACAACTTTAAATCCAAATCCAAACTAGCAATCCCAAAAATGAAACTTGAAAACACAAACCCAAAACCAAAAACCAAAATCTATATACAAATGTACACTATAATACAAGATGATGCAAAGCTTGGATTATCACTTTCCTGGATCCCAAACATGATTAGAACATTTCAACAAAAATATAACATGATATGCATGCCAAATGTTGTGGGAATCCAACACAAACAAGACTAGACCAAACAATGCAACAAATTTCCACTTGCCATGCTCACCATACCAATTTGATTTAGTTCCAATAATACTCCCATAGGTGAGCATCAAATTACTAAAATGATTAGACAATAAATGATTTTCAATTTTATCTTGTCTATTCTTTAAAATGTAAACTTCATAATTCCCTCCTTGATTTAGAATTAGGCTATCTTTTTCAAATATGCAATTTTGTAAGTAGGAGCCTATTTCTACAAATTTCAAAGCCAAATCATTTTCCAAATTTGTAGGCCAATCAAATTTGTGTAACAATTTACAAGCATCTAGGATATTTACTAAATTAGGATCATTAAAAGTTTTTATCCTAGATTCAATTAGTAATTGTTGATGAATTTGATTTAACAATTCAAGTGCATCAACTTCTTTTCCATTCATTAAAACAATGTTATTAAAGGTGTGATTAAAAATTATACCTTGTTTTTCATTTACCTTTAATGACATTTCACCATAAACATTATTTAAATTCAAAATATGGTCATCCATTTTCAATCCTCAAACATTCTTGGTCAAAGTGTATGTCCCATGACTCATCTTGATGATCCTTCATTTGAGTTGCTTCCAATTGATCCATCTCTTTGTCATTTGGTTCTAATTCTTTGTTCACTATCCATGGTATCTCTTCATTTGAATCCTCAAAATCATCATGCAAACTTGCATCCACACTTTCAATGAATTTATATTCGACATGATCAAATTTTGTCCCCTTTTCAAATCTTGTGAATATGATATCTTCATATGATGTAGAAGGTTCAACATCCCGCATATCAAGTAAAATATGAGTTTTATCTATAGGGATGTGAGAAAAGAATGCATCATCATATCTCCCCCAACCATTGTAAAAATCGTCATCCAAATCCATAGAATGAAAATCCATGATGTTTGTGACATGATCTCTTGATTCATTCATAAATTCTTTTTCTTCTTTGTCCTTGGTAATAGAATCATTATAATCTTCCAAAATTTGATGAGATTTGAAACCCTCTTCCAAAACATCCTCAAATCGTACAGGAGTTGTAATATCTTCCTTTGAGTAGGCAATTATGTTGTCCTGTATATCAATAGGCACACGAGTTTCATTAGTAGTTTTGGAATGAGTGAAATCTTCCCACTTCTTCCAAGCATCATAATAATCATCTTTCAAAATCAAGTGGTGACGTTCAACTATTTCTTCAACATCTTCCAATTCATCAATGTGCTTCTCATCAAATTCATCTTCACCTTCCTTAGATGGTTCAATTATTTCCAAAAGTGGGTTATTTCTTGAATTCAAATTTATAAGGCTATCATTGTCCAAATTAGTAACCCATGATTCATTATCATAATTTGGAGGGTGAAGAATTTCTTGATCTTTAATTTTACACGTCTCATCAATAGTATCTTCCAAGAACAAGTGGTGAAATTCTATCATATCTTCAAATTTATTTATTGATTTTCTTTCCATTTCACTTTCAACCACTTCATTCAATTCTATGGTGGGTTCCATCCATTCACATATATCAAACATTGTTGAATTTAGAACCCCTTCATCCGGATAATCGTGTATCTCTACATGATCCTCACTAGTGGATGTTGTCTTAGCAATTTGCACCTCCTCTTGGACTACATCTAAGGTGGTCATAAAATTTGGGTATTCAAATTCATCCCCTTGATCATTCACCTTAGGTATCATTGGAGTGGAGGGTGCTATGTTTGATGGTTGGTGTAGGTTGGCATCAAAAGAACAATCTCTCATGTGAACATGTTGTGCCTTTTCTTCTTCAAGACCTTGTCGTTCTATCTCTTCTAAGACCTCATGGATTTTCTCTAGAGACAAGCCACTCAGCTTTTCCTCAATGAGTGAAGCAAGTGTGGGGTGTATGGCTCCTAGGTATACTTCCATGGCTTCCTCTTCTAATGTGTTAAAATTTTCCCACATTTGGGAGTGCAACTCACGAAATCTTTCATTGAATTGACTCAAGGATTCATTAGGCTCCTTACACATGGAGGTAAACTGATTTTTCAAGATTTCTAAGTCAACCTGATTACCAAAATGATAAAGATAGGCTGCTTCTAATTGTATCCAAGAAGTCCTAACCTCCATGGGTAGTTGGCTGTACCAAAAGAATGGTTTATCTTCCAAAATGTATGCAAATAACTTACAAGCCACCTCCTCATAGAAAATCTGGAATTTACATAATGTATCCTTGTAGACATGCAGTTTTTGCAAGTATCCTAGTGGCACCTCTTGATTAAAACACCGTAAAAAATCCAATAACATTGTAGGAATTTGATAGGGTACCACAGGTATAGATAAACCCTCATAATGATCCTCTATCATTGATACCATTCTCTCTCTTAGAGACACTATTTCAGCTCTCAGGGATACCATTTGCTCCTCAAGTGTTGCCATTAGTGAACTCAGAATGTAATTTTAGAACCAAATCTGTTGAATATTCAACCTGCAATATATAAAAAAAATCAAGTTAGCATCAACCAAGAGATGTAATTATTAAAATCAAATGTCAAGTAATTGCATGAGACCAAAATTTTCTAAATTAAATCAAATCACATATTTCTGTATGAACAATCAGAAAAGTGTTAGAATAATATACAGCATACCTGAATTGCTTAAAATAGAACAAGTAAATAAATTCAGGCCGTCCTTTTTACAATCGGTTGAGTGTTAGAGGACAAGCATAAAAAATTTAAATTTAAATAACACTAAAATAAACCCGTTCGGCCCTCCTAGCACCAATCCGTTGAGTGGTGTTAGAGGCCGAAGATGCTAATCAAATGGACTTGAAATATTTAGCAATGTAAAGCTCTCAAACAATTAAAAACCCGTAGCATCTAAAATCACGATAAAATAAACTTTTCAGGCCCTCCTTCTAGCGCCAATCTGTTGAGTGGTATTTTCACCCGATTGTGAAAACACACTCTCCGATAGGATTTGGGTTCTAAATCCTCTGCTTGCAAAGAAATTAAACAAGTAATTTCTCCAAGGTTCCTGTTATGCTAGCATTTTGCATCTGTGTATTAATGATCTCAAATAAAGATATTTAATTAAAATGCTTGGAACACCTTAGTGGTTGCAAGTAACTGAAAACAAGGGGCACTGTGGTTTATTTTATTGTGAAACTTAATGATTGTTCATTGAACCCTTATAAAACAAATGTGATCTGATCCTTATATGACCATGCTGCAACTTCAAAATGAAATTTAATGAAATGCCATAAATGAAGGAATTATTTATGGATTTTGAAGTTTTTTAATTTTTTAATTTTATTTTAATGCTTAAAAGAATTAAAATTGGGACTTCTAAAAATAAAGTGCAGCAAAAAGAAAATAAAATGCAAAGAAAAAGAAATTAAAATTGCATTCAGCTTTGATGCTATCCCGTCCCGGCAAAACCGAAGATGTGAGGTTTCCATGCATGCAACCTAACCTATTGGACCCGCAAAACACGCACAATCCAAATAAGTTAAGTGCTGGTTCCTAGGGTTTGATTGTAAAATTCAGATTTAAATATTCGCCTGATGCAACCAAGAGAACTTGCATTTAACTTTACCTATAAGTCTAGAAATCTAAAAGATGAAAGAATAAACATTAAATTCATAGCATGCATAGAATATCTCCTTCTTTCTTGCCAACAAGATGCAAATTTCTGAACACTCCCGCATTAAAGAATAAATCATGTTACAATAAGTAGAACATCTGGTTTTCTCAAAACCAAAAAAAGGAAGGAAAACACTCTCAAAGCAGGCCCAGAATGGCTTCTCGCCTTAGGCACTACAACTCTGCTCCCAACGGTTTTCGACCCTTGTGCCAATCTGCGCCTCTACTTTTATACTTTCTGGCAATGCTCTCTGTTTCATCCTGTGACGCTTCGCTTCATCTTCCAGATCGCTTCGTTTCACCTTCCCACCTTTTCGTTGCTTTGAATTCATGCTCGATGTCGAAACGCTTGATCTTCTCTGTGACTTGTAACGCTTCTGCAGCCTTTACACATGTATGCCACGTGTTCCGCACTTTTCTGCACGTTCTATAACGGCTCCATGAAAATCGTGACAAAAAATAGCATGCAACTTTGCTCCTCTACTTTCACCGCGAAAACGTGACATGTCAAACGCGACATGTCGCGATATCGCGACGTTTTCCTGCCAACAGCCTTGCCAACGCAACCTGTCGCGAAATCGCGACGTTTTTCAGTTTCGAGCTGTGAGGCTGCTTCCTGTCGCGAAATCATGACGTTTTTCATTTTCGTACGCCTTGCTATTTTTTCTGTCACGAAATCGCTACGCTTTTTGTTCGGAGCTGTCTTCGGCTGCAACCTGTCGCGATATCGCGACGTTTTTCACTTGGTACGCTTTTGGCCGCAACCTGTCGCGAAATCGCTACGCTTCTCCGTTTCGGGCTGTCTCCCTGCATTTGGCCGTGAAAACGCGACATGTCACGAAATCGTGACATATTTTCCATTCCGTACACTTTCGCTGTTGGAGCCGCGAAAACGCGACCTGTCGCGATATCGCGACGTTTTTCGGCTTCGTACCCCTTTGCCAGCTTTTCGTCGCGAAATCACGACGCTTTTCTATTTCGGGCCCCTTTGCTATTTCCTGTCGCGAAATCGCGACGATTTTTCATTCCGTACACCTTGGCTGCAACCTGTCGCGAAATCGTGACGCTTTTTCGCTTCATGCCCCTTTGCTGCTTTCTGTCGCGAAATCGTGATGCTTTTCTGCTTTGCCCTGTTTGACTGGTTTGACCCGCGATTTTGTGACATGTCACGATTTCGCTACCATTTTCCATTCTGCCTTTCTCTCTCCTATCTGGACCGCGACGGAGCAACATGTCGCGATATCGCGACACTTTTCACTTTTTGGCAGCGACCGCGCAACACGTCGCGAAATCGCGACACTTTTTCATTTTCGGCCGCGATCGCGCAACACGTCGCGAAATCGTGACACTTTTTCATTTTCGGCCGTGACCGCGCAACACGTCGTGAAATCGTGACACTTTTCATTTTCTGGCAGCGATGGCGCGACATGTCGCGATATCGCGACAATTTTCATTTTTCGGCAGCGATGGCGCGACATGTCGCGATATCGCGACACTTTTTATCCTTGTGCAATTTTGCCCCTTTTTCTTGATTTTTAGCATCTGGGTCACTGAGATCTTCTTTGAAAACATGCAAAAAAGGTGGGTCCCCAATTTTGGGGTGTGTTGTGGATCAGCCACAACAGGACCTACTACATGGAATATTCGAGACCATTCCTATTGGTATTAAGGCATAGCCCATGGATAATGTCCCCACATCAAGAGAACACAATTCCTTACTGTTTGCTAAGTTCCACAATATCATACCCATAAAATATGTTATTTGTGCTCAATATAAACTTTACTCATCATTTTGGATTGATGCAATACCTATAATCTCCCCTCTCATCATGTTTTTGTTGATGATACCACAAAAGCATTCGTGAACAGGCACTTTACCAAAATGCTTTACCTTGGATAATGTTCAAACATCGACATGGGAACATAACTAATATTTCAGTAACATATATCTACAAATGTTATCTCTTAAGGGTACATATGGGAGTGATGCCTAATATTCACCCAATATTTGTTACGTCGTCTTGCTCGTATCCACTTTCATTAACTACCAACAATAATGACTAAAACCAAAGCAATTGTCTCCACTATTATGTTTACCGATATCACTTTCACATGCTATGTACCATCCATTTTAGCTTTCTCATAACAATATAATGGAGCTCATTCCATCCTTGAAGCCCAAATTATCAACATTCTCATTCTATGGGTCTGCTATTATAGTTAGCTGGCAATGTGTCATGAATTTCATCCATAAGCCCCATGTTCAACTCTCGTCGACTTCCTCCATAGTGCACTCATACGAATCCACTGGTTGACTGGGTCAAGACTTGCCTCGACGATCATGATCAAACCCCTTTGTAACCTGAAAATGAACATGAATGATTAATTTTAATTTTAATTTAATCGAACCCATAATATAGAAATATATTATATTAAAATAAATTTAAACACATCCATAGTATGAAACCATGCTAATCCCAAATTAACTTAAACCAAGCATAGAAATACACTTAGAGTGTAATGAGGATGTGTAAAATAAACAAGACATGATCCTATTATTTGCTTTACTCACACTCTCTTATTTTTATATTTTTATTTTCTTTTTATTTATTTATTTATTTTTATATTCTTTTTTTTATTATAATTTTATTTAATTAATTTCAAATGTTTGAATTGATTTAATTCAAAACATTAAAATTAACTAAACATTATAAACCTAACCAACACACTAGACACTCTAAACTAAAATAAAATGAGACCCTAACCAACAACCAAACCTTGGAATCTATATTGCAACCTCATTGGTAGGGGCCTATCAATCAATCACTCGATGCAAACCCAAAATTTCCCAAAACAATAAAAGTTCAAGTGGGTCCTCAAAATTGGGGTGTATTGTGCAATAGTCACAACAAATGGTGACTCTGTTGGAAAATTCCCTTGAACATTTCGGATAAGGAACCTGATCTAAAACAGGAAAACCAAAGATCAATGAAATAAGAATAATTCAACAATATCAATAGAAGATGGGGGTAGATAGCTTCAAATGAAAATAAATAAACCATTTTTCTTTGCTTAGTGTGTGAATGGTGTTTCATTTTACATTATTGAAATAATCTAGATGCCATAATTTATTTTGCATTTAGGCTATAGAGTATCACTCATTAAAATATGCCTCTACTTTGCTCCACTACTAGCCATGCATCTATAGACTCGATGGAGATGACCTTGATTTCTTCTAGACCTTGCTCTACTACCAGCCAAGCATCTATAGCCCTAGTAGAGATTATATGAATCACCCATGCATTAGGTTAATTTTGCATTTACTTATTTTATTTTATTTTTTCTAGACATTGCTCCACTTCCAGTCAGGTGTCTATAGCCCTGGTGAAGATTATCTAAACTTTTTGATTGATTTGACTTTTCTTTCCTTCTTTTTTTTACTAAGCATTGTATTGCTTTGCAAAATTTACATGCCACCTGGGTTAGAGACCACTTAAGGCTAAATATGGAGTGTATTATATTTTCATCTTAATTTGCAAAACAAAATGACTTTATCCTTCAAGATTTTAAATAATACCCTTTAATATGTGAGTTACATGTGGAGCTTCAATAAAATGCTTCACTATGCAAAAATCCACCATCTTAGTCCAAAATATAAGAACGATTACTAAACAATTTCATTTCCTTTTCCTCGATTTCATATGACTCCAAACTAGGCCATCCACCCTACATGACAAAGGAACATTATCAACAAAGAAACTAGGAGTTAGTGGCTATCACCAAATACTACCTCAATCAGAGGAACCAGCCTAAAGTGCACTTGTAAAAATAAAAAATAAAACTCGAAAATAAACCAAAACCTAACCTAATGTGACCTGATAAGAAATCACATAGCAAAATTTTGCAAAACCAGAGATTATGTACAAAAAAATGCCACACAAAGAAAATGCTAAATGCAAAAAAAAAACATGAAAATAAAAAAAGAATATACAATAACAATACAAATTATACAAGCATTCAATGACTTCATGGGTGAAAATAATTCTTGAGAAATTACCCATTAACGGGAAAATGAATGTCCTCCCCACTCAAAGTTTTCAATCAAAAAGTATTTTCTCCAAGAATTTTTGAAAAACCCAAAGATAGTCAAATTTATTATGCTCACCTTTTTTCTCATGTGCCTTGTCCCATAATAAAACCAAATCAGAGATCCTAAATGTCTTAATCTTAGCTCGTTTTTCAAAGCACATTTTAAAAATGTCCTAATGTTTACTAAAATGAAGTAAAGCATCCTCTCATTTTTCATCTAAATGTATAAGGTGAGTAATATAAGCTTCAATTTTAACATTTGTTTAAAGGTATCCCTTCATGAATTGTAAAGTTTAAAATTTAAAATTTGGAGGAAAAATTGGATCCTGACCATATACTAAATGATAAGGTGATGTTCCTATGGACTCTTTAATTCTTATTATATTTTCCCATAATGCAAATTTTAATTTATTATGCCAATCCCTTGGATTATGTTCAAGCAATTTATTAATAATGGAGAACAAGTTATTATTAGATGATTATGCTAAATCATTACCTTGCAGATAATAATTAGAAGAAAATTTGAGGCTCACCTTGTTATCGTATTCTCATTCTACAAAATAAATCGAAGTAAAATAAAGACCATTATCACAAACAATTGAATATGGCATTTCAAATCTAGTCACAATATGATCCTCAAAAAATTGGATAACAACCTCACTAGTGCAAATTTTCATGGGAATAGTTTCTATCCATATAGTACAATAATCAGAGGAAATGAGAATGAACTTATGGGAAGTTGAAGAATTAGGGTGTATGACCCCTATAAAATCTAGGTCCCACTAAGAAAAATATTTCATCTCAACTATAGTCTATAATGGCATAGGTGCATGTCTCTCTCTATTAGCTACAAGCTGATAAATATGGCAAGAATGTATGTGGGAATGGGCATCTTTAAAGATGTGTGGCCAATAGTAACCAGATCTCAAGATCTGGTGTGCAGTGGTATTTGTAGAACCATACCATATCCTATACTTACCATGAAACTCACCAATATTAAAGAAAAATTCCTTCATGGTTTTTCCTATACAACACACCAATATTAATCATAAAGTTTGTAGACTTTAAACCAAGAGCTCTTATTTGCATAGAATTAAAATGTGAAGGACACTTACCATTCAACAGGAAATAAAAAATATCAATATACCATTCATCTTGTATGATATCCTCTATATTATATTGTTGACAAGAAATATGAGGGTCAATCTACACAAGTGCTTTTTTCAAGCCTTATCCCAAAAATAGCTCCATTGGATGGATCTCAATATCAAACTCCTACAAGGTATACATCCACTTTCTTCATTTATCACCTAGTTCATTCTACATCAACATGGTTTTTACAATAGGATTGGGTAAAATAGCAAAAAATTTACTATACAAAATGTAATGCCTAAACTTTTTGATAATTTTGAATAAGGCATATGCTTGTTTATCCAAAATGGTATATCTTAACTGTGCATATTTCAAAGGTGAACTCATAAAATCAATAGGGTTTTTAGTATTACCTTCACTTTTCTGAGTTAGCATACTAGAAAATGAATGATCAGATGCAAAAGTATAGATGAATAATTGTTTCTTGTAATCAGTACTTACCAAAATAGGTGCATTAGAAATAACATCTTTAAAACTCTAAAACGTAGTCCTATCCTCATATGTCCAACTAATATTAACATCCATTTTTAACATATGATTCAATGGTTTAACAATTTCAGCAAATCCAAAAATGTATTTCCTAAAAAAATTAACTTTCCCAAAGAGTGATCTAAGATCTTTCTTACTACCTGAAAAAGGAATCTTTTGGAGTACCTCTATCCTAGTAGGATCTATAGAAATGCCATTTTTTGATATTACATGTCCTAACAATTTCCCTTTAGTTACTCCAAAGATGCATTTTTAGGATTAAGGGAGATTCCATGCTCTCTTCATCTCTTAAGTACTTTCCTCAAATGAGTAATATGGTATGCTTGGTTCTTTGAGAAAACAATGATATCATCTACATATATGACTATGAATTTGCCAATAAGGTCTCTGAAAGCAGTCCATGGCACGCTAAAATGTAGCACCTGCATTAAGCAAACCAAAAGGCATTCTCTTGTAAGAAAATGTTCTTCATTTAGTTGTAAATGTAGTCTTCATTCTATCACGTGGATCAATAAGAATTTTATTATATCTATAATATTCGTTAAGAAAAGATATCATTTTAGATCCATTAACCATTTATAAAATGTTATCAATAGAAGGAAGAGGGTAGTTATCTTTTTGTGAAGCTTTATTAAGGTTTCTAAAATCAATACATAACCGAATCTCTCCAATGTTATTTCTAACAAGAACTATGTTTGCAACCCATGTGGAATATCAGATAGAAAATATAATTTTTGCATCTTATAGCTTTTTAACTTCCTTCTCTTTGAGAGGTTCTAGGACTAGGTTAACTGAATGTTGTTTCTGTCGAAATGGTTTAGAATAAGGCTTCAAAGGAATAGTATGCATGATAATGTTTTGATTGCAATTTTTTAGATCATCATAGGTCCATGCAATACAATCCCTATAGTATTTAAGTGTGTTTATTATTCATTCTTTTTCTTTATATGTGCATGTTTTCCCAATAAGTACATTATGTGGATCTTCATTATTTCCAATATTAACTACATCATATGCATCATTTGGAGGTGATATTGTGTCACACATTTTACTTTGGTAGTCAAAATAAAAAAAAATTCAAGTGATACAATACCTTTTGGGATAGCATTATTTCTCTTCGTTACCTCATCTTATTCATCTTCATCCTCTTGTAACCTTTGGTCTTCATCAATCACCTTATTTTCAAAAATACTTGAGTCAGTTACAAAGTCAAAGATGTGTCTATCACTTTAAAATACCTTTAATTTTTTAACATTGTTAGGTATAGAAGGACAAGGAACCAATTCTATTGAGAACTTTTTAAAATTTCTTTTATCAATGGATTTAACGTACCTGCTACAATTGTAAAATAATCTGTAACATGATTACTCTATCTAGAAATCAGAGAAATGTTAAAGGCTTCAAATTCATATATTAAGTCTCTAACTCTAGTTCTATAATGAATTAGCCTTTCATCATGATATGTGTATTGCCCCTTTACTTGCCTAAAAATTAGCGTTGAATACCCTAAGACTCAAATATTTAATGTTCTTATTTAGAGCTAATTGTAGTCCAAAAATTAATTCTTCATACTCCTCTACATTGCAAGTACATATAAATTGTAATCTAAAATGCAGCAAGAGAAGACCTACCTTTAGGGCTAATGAGTTCAACCCCGACTCCACTACCCTGTTTGGATTTATATCCATCAAATTTAAGTGTTCAAACAATATGATCATCATTAATTGGGTCACAAGATAGAATTTCAGCATTAGATCTATTTGTAACCAACTTGGTATCTAATGTGTAAACACCCAACTCATACTCATTATAAAGGGTTTCATTTGTTCTATTATACTTCGTGATCAACTCTTTGAGTCTAGGATCTCTTTCAATTTGGATTTGATTTCCTACCCATTTCTAAGGTAACCACATGTGTGAACAATCCATGGTCATATAGTCATTCAAGTTTTTGCTTCAATCCTGGCCAATAACATACCATACTTGTCAAGAATATCAACATGAATATCAATGTATTGTTGAATTCTAGATTCTGATTAAATCTGAATATGAATGTTATTAAGCATACCTACCACATTCACCTCAGATCTATCTAATTGTACCACCATTTTGTTTGAAGTAGTGGTATTCAAACCCAACTTCTGAAAAGTAACATAAGACATTACATTACCTAACATTCCTGAATCTACTAGGTAGTTGTGTAAATTATTTCCTGCAATTCAGATTGTTAGAATGAAGGGAGGAACCTCTCCTTTTGCAAGACCAAATGTGACTCTATAGTTTTTCTAGCATTAGTTTTGCTTGGTTGACCAAGTGCCTTAATCAAGTAATCTTGTTGGTTTTTCAGTTGTACAACTTCAAACAAAGTGATATTAGCTTTTGTTTTATTTAAGTCATACACAATGTTATAGGTAATTTTATCAAGTTTTTGTACCTTTTGTGGAGGTTTTGGTAAATCGATCCTATATGGAGGTGTAGGATTGTTATTTGCCTTACTATCAGGTGGAATAATGGATTTATTTGGAGTATAAAAATTATTAGGGATCTTACTCTTACTCCTCAACTGGTAGTTGTGATTTCTCTTTTTAAATTACCTAAAGGCCTAAAATTATTCTTCTATGGGATCATCATCCTTCTCTTCTTTCTCATGTTTTGGATCAAAAGTTTCAACAACTAATGTAGTTTACTTACCTTTGCTTGAACTATATTTATGAGAAGAGTCCTCATTAGGTACTAATTCCAAATCATCCATCTCTTCTTGCAAAATATCTAAGGTCTCCTTAAAATTTGGGTATTCATTTTCATTGTTCTCTTTAGTGGAATGCATCCTACACTAGTTGTTCATAGTCAAATATGAAATATTGGCAATTGTATGAGATTGACTAGAACTAGTAGATGCATTATTTGATTAGCAACCAAAGTAGGTACACCCCCATTGTTTTTGTTGGAAATATGAGCAAGATTTGTTGTCATTGATGTCAAGAATAAGTTTCAGTAGGTAGTGCAAGAGGAAGGATGTCAAGAGTCAGTTTCAATGAAATATTGCTTCTAGACCTAAGTGAAATAATATTATAATATCTCCCATTATAATATTCAAGGTGGTTAGATAAGGTCTACAAGAGAAATAAGAAGGCCCAAGAAAAATAATATTATAATATTTTATTATAATATTAAAGGTCAAATGGTAAGACCTAAAGTAATTAAATTAATTATAATAATTTCATTATAAATTAATTTATAATTTAATTTTATTAACTTTATAGTTATTAAATTAATTATAAATTAATCTTCATTAAGGAGTTGGAGAGAAGTGGGTAGTTAAACATCTCTAGTTGAGAGGCCGGTCAATCTCTCGCCTCACATGTTGCGGTATGTTATGTAATGGTTCCTCGTGGTCCGCGTCCTTCCAATTAATTATAAATTAATTATAATAATTTTATTATTAATTAAATTATAATCTAATTTAATTAACCCTAAGGTTAGGGTTATAAGGGCAAAAAGAATGCACCGACATCATACATTAATTCCTCCACCGACATCTAAAATGGTGATGGCACAATGGTATAAATACCATGTGCCTTCGTTGCTTCCAAGGGGAAGCAATGTTTTTGGTTTAGGCACCAAAGGGAAGCAATAAAGCGCACGAGGCGCTTCTTGCTTCCAAGGTGAGTGCCTAGCTCATGTGGTAGTTGAAGCCATGGCTAGGGCGCTGGTGGCAGCACAACGTGGGTTCGATTCCCACCAAGGGCAAAAGGTATTTAATTTTTAAATTTGATTTTTGTCCTAAGGTTTGTTTGGCATGAGATTTTAGGGAGATATAAGGTTTATGAAAATTAAATTTTATATTGTGATTTTGGTGATTAAGTGTTGAATGGAGTAATAAGGCTTTAGAGGAGTTTAAATGTTATTTTAAAATAAAGTCTTATTGTGTTTAATATTTGAGAGGAGTAATAAGGTGTAATTGAGATCTAGTGTTTTGTATGGTGAGAATAATTTGTGAGGGAATTATTGAATGAAGTTTTGAGAAGGTTTTTGCTACCTAACCCTTGAGATTGGCAAAAAGAGTAATTGTGATTGAGACAGGTTTTTAAGGTCAATTCTTCATCAAACAAAAGGTATGGGCACATCTTCCTTGTGAGTGAAATATTGTTGGATGTTGTGAATGCTAAGTTGGAGTGAAAAGGGTTGTTTGATAAGCATTGTTGAGTTTGATTGTTAAAGGTTTTTCTGAGTGAAATTTGATGATAAAAACCTTGTTTGATAAGCATTGTTGGAAATATTGAATGAAGCTTTCATATGCATGATCATATATCATATCTTGAACTAGGGTTTGTGAAAGATCTTGAGTATCATTGTTATGTGAGATTGTTTGATAAGCATTGTTGGAAATAATTGAGTGAGTGTTCATATGCTTGGACTAGGGTTTGTAAACAAGGAGTGTTTCATTGAGTGATTGATTGAGTGGAGTTGATTGAGCCTAGTTGATTGGAAGTGTTGAAGTGATAGTTCAAGTTCTGTGAAACAAATTGTTCTATATTAATTGATTTGAGAAAGATTGAAAGTGATTGAGTGTGAAACATATTGAGTCTCTAACCATTCTCCATATATTTTTGTGGTAAAGTAAGAGATATTGAAAGTGATTGAGCATTGTTATGAGTGTGAAGCATATTGAGTCTCTAACAATTCTCTATATGTTTCGTGAGATTGGACAAGTTCTAGTGAGGACTTGTTGAGTATATTTGAGGTAAGTCTTGGTGAAGACTTGTTGAGTAGATTGGACAAGTTCTAGAAGGGACTTGTGGATAGATTAGTGTGAGCTTTTGTGGAAGCTTACAATGCAGATTTGAGATAAGTCTTTGAGAAGACTTGAGAGCAGATTTGATTGATTGATTTGTTCAAACCTTGGGTTAAGGTTTGGGGTAGATCTAGCAGAGTTGATTTGTGATTGAGTCAAGCTTTGTGTTAAGGCTTGAGGATAGATTTGAGAATTAGGATAGAGATTGAGTAGATTTGTTCTAGACTGAAGGACTATGTTTAGTGTATATTTGAGGATAGATATTGAGCATATTTGTGCTAGATTGAAGGACTATGTTTAGTACAGATTTGAGGATAGAGATTGAGTAGATTTGTGCTAGATCGAAGGACTATGTTTAGTGTATATTTGAGGATAGATATTGAGCATATTTGTGCTAGATTAAAGGACTATGTTTAGTGTATATTTGAGGATAGATATTGAGGATATTTGTGCTAGATCGAAGGACTGTGTTTAGTGCAAATTAGGATAGTGAAAGGATATGTTTAGTATATATTTGAGATAGAGTTGAGAGTAAGCTTTGGAGGTGATAGAGTATAGAGGACAACAGTCTCCAATGGATAGAGGTCCATTAGCTAGGGTAGTGAAGATAGGTCTTCTGAGTGAGGGTAGGAGTCTTTAGTGGATAGAGATCCATAAGCTAGTGTAGTGGAGGTAGTAGTTCTTCTAGAAGATCACTAGCTAGAGCAGAGGAGGAGTTCTCCTATGGATAGAGATCCATGAACTTGATTAGGGGATTGGTGTCTCCTTTGGACAGAGGTCCATAAACATTGTAATAGGGAAAGGATTCCCAAGAGATTTGTTGAGAAAATTTTAGTGAAATATTTTCTCCATGGAGTAGCCCACATTGGGTGAACCACGTTAAATTGGTGTCTCTATTGTGTGTGGTGATTTATGCATTGCTTTGATTACTATTATTGATATTGCCATTGATATATTGCATAATATTGATTGGGAAAGAAAAGTAAAAAGTGATCTTATACTGTTCACCCCCCTCTCAGTATAAGCTTGTGTTCTTCAATTGGTATCAGAGTGGGTTCCTTCGGAAGAGTTTAACAGCTTGAAGGAAAATCTTACAAGAACATAGATGGATTCTCAGAGTGGATCCTTAGGAAATTCAGCACCATTGTTCGATGGGAACAATTATACACTATGGAGCACAAGGATGAAGTTTCATCTAATGGCACTTGGAAATGAAGTGTGGGAAGTAGTTGAAAATGGATACACACCACCAACAACTCCACCTACAGATAAATATGGTAAGCTTCTACATCATTACAATTCAAGAGCAATGAATGCAATTCAAAAGGGCTTACGTGAAATAGAGTTTATAAAGATTATGCATTGCAAATCAGCAAAGGAAATTTGGGATAAGTTGCAAGGCATATATGAAGGAGATAAAAAGGTCAAAAGGGCCAAGTTGCAAAACTTCAAAAGAGCATTTGAAGACCTAAAAATGAAGGATGAGGAAAACATTTTTGCATATCTACTTCATGTGGATGAAGTTGTTAACTCCATGCAAGGACTTGGGCTTGAAGTTACAGAACCTGATGTGTGTGATAAGATTCTAAGGTCACTTCCAAAAAGGTTTAGTGAAAATATTTCAGCTATAGAAGAGTCGAAAGATATTGATATTTTGACAAGGGATGAATTACATGGCATTCTCACAACATTTGAGATAAGAATAAAAGAGGAACCTATTCCCCAGAAAGAAGCAACATTTAAAGCCACTAAGAAGACTAAGGGTAAGAAGTCAGATTCAAGCAATGAGTTATCCAATGATGAAGAAGCAAATTATGGTAGAAGGAACAAGGACTCAAGAAAGTATAAAGGTACAAAATCAGTTAGATGTTTTAAATGTGGAAAATATGGTCACTATGCATCTGATTGTCCAGAAGCTAGAAATAGCAGTGGTGATGAGAAACAGGATCATAAGAATAGGGATGCAGGAAAGCACAGGTACCAAAATAAAAATAGGGATGGACAAGGTACACAAGGAAAGAAGTTTTTCCAAAGGCATAAGAAGAGTTTCTATGCAGATAAGGTAGGTAAGAGCTCAAGTGATAGTGATGATAGTTCCTCAGATAATGATAGAGATGAAGTTCTATTTCTAGCAAAAGAAAAAGAAGTGGTTAGGAAAAGGTCACCAATAATCCTCAAGTGTTTTAGATGTGGTAACTTTGGTCATCTTGAAGATAGTTGTACAAGGAATGGATTCAGTTTCAGTGATGATGAATATGAAGATACACTTGAAGGACCAGAAGAGAATCTTCTTATGGCAATAGAAGAAGAAGGAAATACTTCTAGTAAGAAAGAGTCGAAAAGAATGAAGATGTTTTCAAAGGTAAACAAATAGAGGAAGAATCAAAGAAAGGAGAAGTTGATCTTGAGGGTGAGCTTATTCATGCCCTTGATGCATTAAAGGAGGTAAGAAAGAAAAACTCAAAACTCAAGCTTAAATTTCAAGAATGTGATGAAGAGAAAGGAAAGCTTATAGAGGATCTAACTAACTCAATAGCTAAGACAAGGAGATTCAAAGAGAAGTTAGAAGCTAAGGTTTTAGAGTGTGAAATATTAGAGTATGAGGTAGCTTCACTAAGGAAGGAAGTAAAAGAGTCTAAGGACAAGTTACACAGGTTTGGAAGAAGCTCAAAGAACTTGGATAAGATTATCAAGACACAAAAACCAACATCAAACAAGACAGGTCTTGGTTTTGAATAGGTACAAAAGAAACAAGGAGAGGAGTCAATCTCAAGTTCTGAAGAAGAAGAAACTTTAGAAGAAGAGAGTGTAAGAGAAAGTGAGACTTCTAAGGAAGATTTGGACAACAGAAATTTCAACAAGGAAAGGAACAATGCACAAATGAGGAACAGATGGAACAAAAACCAACACAGGGTAAAAGAAACTAAAAGACCAATGAGGTCAAGGCAAGGTAGTTTCAATGGATGATGCTTCTCATGTCATAGGTTTGGGCACAAGGCTACATAGTGTAGGACACATGAAAGATAGGAATATGGGAAATTCAAAAATAGATAACTTTTTCAAGGGTATTGCTACTCTTGTAATCAGTTTGGTCACAAGGTAGTGAATTGTAGGGTTCATGATAGGAATAGATATGGCTTCACCAGGAGAAATCCCAAGACATTTGCACCTCCAAGGAATAACAACATTAAGTGTTATAAGTGCAATAATGATGGACATACAACAAAGTGGTGTAGAGCAAAAATTCCAGAGACAAGCAGGAACATGAATAGTCAGAGGAATCAGAAGGATCAGATGAGGAGGAAAGTGGACAAAGGAAAATATCAGTGCATGCTGGGAGTAGAAATACTCCCACCCCAGAATTAACCACCTCAAGAGGAGGTGGGGGAGGGGCTAAGCTAAGAGTCTCATTCTTAGCCCCAAGCCCCAAAGGTGACCCTTTGCCATTGATGACAAAGGGGGAGAGATTTGAGTTAGGGGGAGAGCATTCAATCAAGGGGAGCATTTTCTCATGGGGAGAAGAACAAGAAAAGGTAAAAGGAATGGTAAAAGGTAAATGGGTTGCCATCAATGACAAAGGGGGAGATTGTTGGAAATATGAGCAAGATTTGTTGTCATTGATGTCAAGAATAAGTTTTAGTAGGCAGTGCAAGAGGAAGGATGTCAAGAGTCAGTTTCAGTGAAAGATTGCTTCTAGACCTAAGTGAAATAATATTATAATATCTCCCATTATAATATTCAAGGTGGTCAGATAAGGTCTACAAGAGAAATAAGAAGGCCCAAGAAAAATAATATTATAATATTTTATTATAATATTAAAGGTCTAATGGTAAGACCTAAAGTAATTAAATTAATTATAATAATTTCATTATAAATTAATTTATAAATTAATTTGATTAACTTTATAGTTATTAAATTAATTATAATAATTTTATTATTAATTAAATTATAATCTAATTTAATTAACCCTAAGGTTAGGGTTATAAGGGAAAAAATAATGCACTGACGTCATGCATTATTTCCTCCATCGACGTCTAATATGGTGGTGGCACAATGGTATAAATACCATGTGCCTTAGTTGCAAAGGATACCTTCATTCGAATAACATTAAGCCTATGATTTTTGTGCGAGGAAGAAGACAAAGTTTTGTTGTCTTATTTGTGCTAGTGAAGGGATAATATAAGAGAGGCTCTAAGCCTCATAACCAACCGGTTGGTTGGGCTAGTGGCAAGTGGTTATGACTTAGGGCTTTGGCAAGGCGAGAGGACCCGCGATCGAATCTCGATGGTAGTTTTTGGTGAATGTTTTGGTTTAGGCACCAAAGGGAAGCAATGTTTTTGGTTTAGGTGCCAAAGGGAAGCAATAAAGTGCATGAGGCACTTCTTGCTTCCAAGGTGAGCGCCTAGCTCACATGGTAGTTGAAGCTACGGCTAGGGCACTAGTGGCAGCGCAACATGGGTTCGATTCCCACCAAGGGCAAAAGGTATTTAATTTTTAAATTTGATTTTTGTCCTAAGGTTTGTTTGGCATGAGATTTTAGGGAGATATAAGGTTTATGAAAATTAAATTTTATATTGTGATTTTGGTGATTAAGTGTTGAATGGAGTAATAAGGCTTTAGAGGAGTTTAAATGTTATTTTAAAATAAAGTCTTATTGTGTTTAATATTTGAGAGGAGTAATAAGGTGTAATTGAGATCTAGTGTTTTGTATGGTGAGAATAATTTGTGAGGGAATTATTGAATGAAGTTTTGAGAAGGTTTTTGCTACCTAACCCTTGAGATTGGCAAAAAGAGTAATTGTGATTGAGACAGGTTTTTAAGGTCAATTCTTCATCAAACAAAAGGTATGGGCATATCTTCCTTGTGAGTGAAATATTGTTGGATGTTGTGAATGCTAAGTTGGAGTGAAAAGGGTTGTTTGATAAGCATTGTTGAGTTTGATTGTTAAAGGTTTTTCTAAGTGAAAGTTGATGATAAAAACCTTGTTTGATAAGCATTGTTGGAAATATTGAATGAACCTTCATATGCATGATAGGTTTTCTACTTGAACTAGGTTTGTGCAATATCATGAGTATCATTGTTATGTGAAGTTGAGAACTATCTTGAACTAGGGTTTGTGCAAGATCATGAGTATCATTGTTATGTGAGATTGTTTGATAAGCATTGTTGGAAATAATTGAGTGAGTGTTCATATGCTTGGACTAGGGTTTGTAAGCAAGGAGTGTTTCATTGAGTGATTGATTGAGCCTAGTTGATTGGAAGTGTTGGAGTGCTAGTTCATGAACAAAAAAATATTATACTGAGAGGAGGGTGAACAGTATAAGACCACTTTTTACTTTTATTTCCCAATCAATATTATGCAATGTATAGATAGAAGTATCAATAGCAGTAATCAAAGCAATGCATAAAAAACCATACACAATAGAGACACCATAATTTACGTGGTTCACCCAATGTGGGCTACTCCACGGAGAAAATATTTTACTAAAATTTTCTCAATCAATCTCTTGGGAATCCTTCTCTATTACAATATTTATGGACCTCTATCCAAATGATATATCAATACCCTAAATCAAGTTTGTGGATATCTATCCATAGGATAACTCCTTCTCCTCTACTCTAGCTAGTGAATCTCTATCCACTGGAGACTACTGTCCTCTCTGCTCTGTCACCTGCAAATCTCTGTCTAAAATTTTCTCAATAGGTCCACTCAAAACCTGCTCAAATATACCCAATAGGTCCACTCAGAACCTGCTCAAATATACTCAATATATTCACTCAGAACCTACTCAAATATGCTCAATAGGTCCACTCAGAACCTTATTAAATCTACTCAATAAGTCCACTCAGAACCTTCTCAAAGCTGCTCAATAGGTTCACTCAAAACCTACTCAAAACTGCTCAATAGGTCCACTCAGAACCTACTCAAAACTACTCAATAGGTCCACTTAGAACCTGCTCAATCTACTCAAAAAGTCCACTCAGAACTTGTTCAAACTGATCAACAAGCTCACTCAAAACTTGCTCAATTTGCTCAACAAGTCCACTCAGAACTTGTCCAAACCTGCTCGACAAGTTCACTCAGAACTTTTCCAAATCTCCTTAACAAGTCCACTCAGAACTTGTCCAAATCGCTCAACAAGTTCACTCAAAACTTGCTCAATCTATTCAACAAGTCCACTTAGAACTTATCCAAACTTGATCAACAAGTCCACTTAGAACTTGTCCAAATTTTCATAACAAGTCCACTCAGAACTTGTCCAAATCTTCTCAATAAGCTGACATAGAACTTAACCAATCTCATAGAAACATAAAGTGAATTGTTAGAGACCCAATATGTTTCAACTCAATGCTCAAATACTTTCTCAACTCAAATCATAATATAGGATAGTTTGTTTTATGGAACTTGAAAAAACACTTCACACATCCACTTGACTAGGCTCAACCAACTCTACTCAACCAATCACTTAATGAAACACCCATTTCTCAAAAACCCTAGTCCAAGCATATAAACATCAACTCAAAATATTTTCAACAATTCTTAACAAAAAATATCACATAACAATGATACTCATGTTCTTTTACAAAAATCATAACTCAAGTTCTTCACACAACCAATGGCTTCAAAAATAATGCTAATCAAATAAGGTTTTGACAACTCTTTATTCCATAAAACATTGAAGCATTAAATTAAACACTCTAAAAAAGGAAACCCTAATCAAATCATTTTCACTCCAAACTTTTTTTTCCAGAAAGTCAATCAATCAACTCAACTATAGAAGAATGTGCTCATACCTTTTTCTTGATGATGAAGGGATCTCATAAATCTGCCACACTCACAATAACTTCTTTGCCAATCTCAAAGAAAGGTTAGAAGATAATAATTTTATCAATGAATCACAATACAAAATGATATCAAACAAAATACACCTTATCACTCCAACTTTAAAATAATATCCAACATCTTCATAATATCTCTTTGGAAAAAATACCTTTACAAATAAAATCAACACTCTTAAAGTCTTACTCCTTCAAGATGCAAATATAATAAATAAGAATTTATTTAAAAATAAAATCAAACTCCTTATAACTCCAAAATTTATTAAAAATAATTTCCAACAAACACCAATTTTCAACTAGCAACCCTTTCAACTAGCAACCATTTTAACTCCCAACTTTAGGCAACATTAAAAATAATCAAAATTTAATTACCTTACCTTTGAGGGGATTCAAATCCTCAATGCAACCCATGACAAACGCCTTTACCATGACTCCAACCACCGCTTGAGATAAGCACTCACTTGGGAAGTGGAGAGCACAACATGCTCAATGAACCTCCCTCTCTCTACCAAATAAAAACATGTGTCGTTCCTTGATGCTTCCAACATAATGTAAACACTGTCACCACGTTTCGAACGTAGGCCACTTGGTGCCTCAACGTTTTAGCCAATGCCTCCTCGCCACTAGGCCACGCTGCCCAACTGGCTCTCAAAATTTTGATGCTTTGGATTTGTTCTCAATCATTGTCACACAAAATATGAATTTGCTATATTTTCTCATGAGCTCTTGTTCATTCAATTTGCATACAAAAATAATGTTTGAAGAAAGGATAATTCAAATGCATTTAAGGCATGGTATATATAGCCTTTCATCCTTTATGCAAACATGTCGGCGCTCCTCCAATATTATTCAACGTCGACGTTTGAATTAATTTATAAGTGATTAAAATTTATTTAAAATTAAATGTTATAAATTAATTTAATAAAAGATTTGGTTTTATTAGGGCCTTCTCTTATTGCACAACTTGGTATTAATGATATTTATTTATAAAATTTAAATTCCTTTTGAATTTAAATATTTTATAAATATTAGGCCTCATTTTAACTTTGCAATAAGCCTCCTTAGGTTTTTATGAAACATATTTTAAACTAAGCTTCCATTTAAAATTAAAATATTATGGAGTCCTTTTTCCTTTAAATTCTGCATTGATTCTCTTGACCTTTGGTGTTATTTAAAGCTTCTTCCTGGATATCAAATGGCAACCTTGACAACTTTGTTTCTTGACAAATACCTTGACATTAATGATGACTTCATCTGGTGACATCATTGACAACTTTGACTTAGGGACTCAAAATGTCCAATAGTTCAAGTTCTGTGAAAAAAATTGTTCCTTACTAATTTGAGAAAGATTGAAAGTGATTGAGTGTGAAAAATATTAAGTCTCTAACCATTCTTTGACTTAGGGACTCAAAATTTCCAATAGTTCAAGTTCTATGAAACAAATTGTTCCTTACTAATTTGAGAAAGATTGAAAGTGATTGAGTGTGAAACATATTAAGTCTCTAACCATTCTCCATATGTTTCTATGGTAAAGTAAGAGAGATTGAAAGTGATTGAGAATTATTGTGGGTGTTAATCATATTGAGTCTCTAAAAATTTTCTATATGTTTATGTGAGATTGGACAAGTTCTAGTGAGGACTTGTTGAGCAGATTTTAGGTAAGTCTTGGTGAAGACTTGTTGAACAGATTGGACAAGTTCTAGAAGGGACTTGTGGATAGATTAGTGTGAGCTTTTGTGGAAGCTTACAATGCAGATTTGAGACAAGTCTTTGAGAAGACTTGATAGTAGAGTTGATTAATTGATTTGCTCAAACCTTGGGTTAAGGTTTGGGGCAGATCTAGCAGGGTTGATTTGTCATTGAGTCAAGCTTTGTTTTAAGGATTGAGGACAAATTTGTGCTAGACTGAAGGACTATGTTTAGTGTAAATTTGAGGATAGATATTGAGCAGATTTGTGCTAGATCGAAGGACTATTTTTAGTGTAAATTTGAATATAGATATTGAATAGATTTGTGCTAGATCGAAGGATTATGTTTAGTGCAGATTTGAGGATAGAGATTAAGCAGATTTTTGCTAGACTGAAGGATTGTGTTTAGTATAGATTTAAGGATAGAGATTGAGCATATTTATGCTAGACTAAAGGACTGTGTTTAGTACATATTTGAGAATAGATATTGAGAAGATTTGTTCTAGACCAAAGGATTGTGTTTAGTGCAGATTTGAGGATAGAGATGTAGTAGAGTTGTGCTATACCGAAGGACTATGTTTAGTACAGATTTGAGACAGATCTAAGAGTAAGCTTTGGAGGTGATAGAGTACAGAGGACACCAGTCTCCAGTGGATAGATGTACATCATCCAAGGTAGTGAAGATAGGTCTTCTAAGTAAGTGTAGTAGCCTTCAGTGGATAGAGATTGATAAGCTAGTGTAGTGGAGGTAGTAGTTCTTCTAGAAGATCACCAACCAGAGCTGAGGAGGAGTTCTCCTATGGATAGAGATCCATGAACTTTATTAGAGGATTGGTGTCTCCTTTGGATAGAGGTCCATAAATATTGTAATAGGTAAAGGATTCCCAAGATATTTGTTGAGAAAATTTTAGTGAAATATTTTCTTCGTGGAGTAGCCCACATTGGATGAACCACGTTAAATTGGTGTCTCTATTGTGTATGGTGATTTGTGCATTGCTTTGATTATTGTTGTTGATATTGCCATTGATATATTATAAAATATTGATTGAGAAAGAAAAGTAAAAAGTGGTCTTATATTGTTCACCCTCCCTCTCAGTATAAGCTTGTGTTCTTCAATTTGGTCGTGTGTTCCACTATTTTATTTGAAAACTATAGTTTCTATTTTATTGTGAGCTTTGTGGTGTCTGCTTTTGTAACTGAACCATGTCACTACTTAGTTTATAGACCAACCTTTGTAGGTCCTTTACCTTTGAATTAGGCTCATTAGGTTGAATAGTAGTAGTGGTAGGATTAGTTGGATTCCTAAAACCTAGAATGTTTTGATTTGGTACCATGTTTTGATTTTGAACATTTTGATTTTGCAAGGTGCCTTGAGTTTGAAGATTTGGATTTTGAAATGGATTCAAACTCTGTATGGGTGTTGTATTTAAGAATGTAGGCAAGGCCTGAGCATTTGTTTCTATGGCTTTGTGGATGGCCAATTGATTCTCTAAGAGTAATGGAGTGGTCGGATAGGCGGGTGTAGTCAGATAAGTGAATGTGGAAGGATAAATGAGTATGGTAGGGTAAAAATAATTGTAGGGAAAAGTGTTCAACATTGGATTCTATTGTGACAATAACTATTTTATCATTGGTATTTGATTGTATGCCCCAGGTTGTCCTACAGTAGGTAAATATCCTATCCCATAACTCAGTGGCATCAACTACTGCTCGATAGTTATGACTTTCGTGTATGCTAAGACAAGAGTAGTGACCAAAGGATTTATCATAAAAAACATGGAGGTCATGGGATATAATGCCCTAAAATATATCTGAAGGGAAGTATCAACAACGAGAGCATAGGGATAAGTTAGCCTCGAATAGAGTTTTTGAAATCTCATGTTGAACATTCTCAATGGTTCATTTTGTTCCCTTCTACAAGAAGTAAATTGATGATAGATTATGTCAGGATCTAAGGATAACCTAAATTGATTTACAAAAGTTGTTTCTAACTAGACCCTAGATGTAATGGAGCTGGAAGGTAGACTAATGTACTAGTCATATGCCAAGTCATCTAGGGTAAAAGGAAACATTCTACAAGCAACATATTCATGTTCCACTTGCAATCTAATTAAGGTGTCTTTAAAAGCTTAAATGTGTTCCTCAGCTAATCTGGTGCCATTATGTTTGTATTTGGGAAATAATTTATCTATGTTCTTGGGTATATCATGGTCATCTCTAGCAATGTTCAAGGGGTTATTGTGCCCTCCCATCCAAGAAGTATTTACAGCCATTGGATTTGGTGGTGGTGTAACTAAAAGAACAATAGGAACAAGAGGTGGTTCAATTGAAACCCCACTAGGTGGAATAAAAATTGCTTCACTCTCAGATCTTTTGTGTTTCTGAGTAGGAGATAGGCTTTAGAAAATAGTATCTTCTATAGCCTTAGATCTAGTAATGATACCCTTAGGTTCCAACTTAAAAATTACAACAACAAGTATTTGTTAACAATGCATCAATTAAACCATAACAATAAGAAACATTCTCAATTTATAAATAAGGTTAGCATCAATGAATTATCAATCAAAATAACTTTTCAAATCAACAAATGTGATCACTTGTCAAAAAAACCTCGTTATTCAAGACCAATACCTTCAAATAAACATTTCAAGTAACAATGAAAAATTTAGCATTTAAAATAACAATGAAATGACCAAATCATGCCCTCCTTATAGCACTAATTCTGTTGAGTGATAATATTACCCAATTGCAAAACCAAACTCATAGTCACGGTATTATCAAAACCCTCTTGCAAATAAATTTAAAACTTATCCAAGGTTCTTATGTGCTTGAATGTTTGTGAAAATATGCAAAATATGTTGAAATACCTTAGAGGTGCAAGTAATTGTTAACAAGGGTCCTACATTTTGGTAATACTTTGATTTACTATGCTCTTTATTGTTCATGAAATTTGAAAATAAAATGTGATATTATTGGTCCTCTATGACCATCCTAGAACGGTGATTTAATTTATTTTATCTCAATTTTTTTAAAGTAGATTTCATCTTCTTTTTTTAAGCATTATTTTAACCAACTTTATCTTCCTTTGTTAAGATTTTCTTTGAGCATAAAACAAAAGATAAAAATCTAACTTTGAAATGTGAATCCTAAACGGTGATTTAATTCATTTTATCTTGATTTATGAATGAAATTTATCTTGCTTTGTTAATAAATTTTATCTTTTTTTTGTTAATATTTGTTTGAGCATGAAACAAAATGACTAAATATAACTTTGAAATGTGAATCCCGAAATGGTGGTGCATATGAAAAATCAAACAACACCAAAAAATATACTTAAATAAATAAATGAACAAAGTAGAATAAACATAGATAATTGCATAGAAATAAACTTTTATTCTTATTGTCAAGTGGATATTTGATATTACAACCAAGTGTACCGCAAATGGGGGGTTACAATGCTTTATTATACAATACAATAATTTCAATATGCTAGGGTTATCCAAAACCCTAGCTAACAAACAAGTGTGGTATCTTCATGCTCTAATCGATCTCAACAGTAAGGTTAGTGGGCTTCACATATCCATATACTGAACCACTCGAGTGCTTTAGTAGCTTCCAATGAATGTAGGTTCTTCCTAGATTTGCACACAAAAAATACCAACAAGGTATTAGTAATAAATATGAGGGCTCCACTGCATGAAACCCTTAGGCATGAAATAACAAACCCTAGTTGCAGAATGAAAATACTATGAAAAATATGAGAATACTAAAATAAATGTAGAAATAAAATATTTACTTTATTGATGTCTTTTTTCTTTTCGATCTATGATTGTTATTACAAAAATAGAATGTGCACAGATGCCCTAGCATCACTCGAGGGTTTTCTAGTCTGTAGAACTAGGTTTTGAAATACCCACAAGCACTCGATGGTAGTAGGAAGTGCCCAAGGGCACTTGAGAATGGTGTAAATGCCAAAGATGCTCGAGAATAACAGAGGGTATTTGAGGGTTAAAGTAGAATCTATGGAAGCAGATATACTTCGTGTGAAAGGTGCGGTGGTGGATGCAGAGGTGAGGACAAGGATGCGAGGGGGATTTTGAAAACTTGTTAGGGTTTACAAAGACTTAGGAAACTTGGAACTATAGGAATACAAAATCTTAGGGGATTCAGGATAAGCTTAGGACTTAGGAGTTGAGTCATCGAAATGACTCCTCTTTATAATACCTCCTAGGGCATGTTAGGGTTTCAACAACACAATTTGTTTGTTCAAGATTAAAACATGATGGAGGGTGGAGATTAAATCTGGATAGGTGGCATGGATTAAGGTGGATGGATGGTTGGGATTTTTTTTTTTTTTGTGGAAAACATCCCAAAAGGGATGCCACTTTCGGGTAAGACCCAAGGAGGCAGGGGTATCCATTCCGCCAAAAACGCCCGGGACTCGGACCTGGCCTACCACCTTTGACATACTCAAGGAGCAAACAAACACACAAAACCAAATTAAAAAAAGAAAATAACAACAAAAATAATAAAATAAAATAAAAAACAAACTCCTTGAGTGTGTCAAAACCAAAAGCACAACCAAACACGCACAATAAGATAAAAGAAACCACAACACAAACCACATAGAAAAACACAAGAACCACATAACAAAACACAAACAAGACAAAAACAACGAGAACACTACAAAGACATAACCCAAAAAAACATGAAAAATAAACACAACCAAAACCTAAAAATAAAAAATAAAATAAAAATAAAAACAACCAACAACGAGACAATAAACAAAAACAAAAAACATAGAAAACACTCACACATAAAAAAATGAAATAACACAAACAAAGAGAAACCCAAGAACAAGAACGAAAAAAACACAAGAACAATAACAATAAACATAAAAAAAAAAAACAAAACAACAAAAACACAAGAACAACAAAAAACAACACAAAGAACACAAAAACAAAACAAAACAAAAGAACCCACCCACCTTAAAAAACTAAACAAAAAAACAAAGAAGACAAAAGAAAAAAAAATGAACAAAACAATGACCTATCTAGACCAGAAGACTATTAATGCAAGAATCAACAGAGGAAACAAAATAAAGAATAGAATGAGCTAGGGAACTAAAAAAACTGAATGAACCAAAGAGAAACAAAAAAAAACAAGAAGAAACTAGGTACCTTCGAACTGGAGCCATCCAAAGAAATGATAGAAAGAAGAGCTTCCCTAATTTGAGAAGCCCACCATATAGGAGGGTGGCCATAACAAGTAAGATCACCTTTGTCCAAAGCCCAATTAGCTAAAGCATCAGCACTCTTGTTTTGATCTCTGACCACATGATTGTAATCAACTTTCAAAAATCCCATCTGGATTAATTGAATCTTCTCAATAATTCTTTTTATTCTCCAATCCACCTTATGATTCTTAGAAGGAGTCTTCAAGAGATTAATCATAAGTTGAGAGTCGGACTCAACTAACACCTTTTCCCATCCAACCTTAGTAGCCTCTTGAAGGCCTCTAAGGATACCATACCCCTCAGCAAGGTTATTGGAAAGAATACCCAAATTCTCGGCAAAAGTAAAAACCAGGGAGCCATCTGAAAGTCTACCAATTCCTCCCACCCTTGGCTTTTCCGGGGTTCCCTCTAGAGGCTCCATCGGTATTGACTTTTCCAAAATCCTTAGGAGGAGGTTGCCAATTTCTAGTCCTATCCATCTTACTAATACTCACATTCCCTTTAAGTTGGTTGCCCTTAGAAGGTTTAATCTTCAATCTTTGCATCACTTGATCCCATCTTTGGTGGGAGTTTTGGGGGTGATTAAGGAGATGATGGACTGATTCAACTAAGTTGGCTATGGTCTTTTGCCAAATATAGTGAATATCCTTCCTATCTTGATTAAAAATTTGGTTGTTCCTTTCATTCCAAATATTCCAAAGAAGAATGGTAGAACCCATCCAAACTAACTGCCTAATAAAATGATCAACACCCTCTTGATTAGGCCAATCCCTCCAAAGCTGTTCAAAAGTGAAAAAATTGGACCACTTGTAAGCCAAGTAAAGTTGCCATTCTCCTCCATAGCTCAGAGGCTAAAGTACACTCAATAAAAATATGGTTGATATTTTCTACATTCTCTTCACACATTTCACATCTAAAAGGGCCATGAAAACCACGCTTCATAAGTTGCTCACCGGTAAGCACCCTACGATGCAATAAAAGCCAATTAAAGAACCTCACCTTAGGCCAGAGCTTTTGAGCCCACAATTGAGAAAATATGTGAGAAGAATGGTTGGGATTATTATGGCATAAGGTCAAATAACCTTGAGCAACTGAATACTCACCCTTAGTAGTGTCGTTCCATCCAAAACAATCTTTTTCATGGGACCAAGAGAGGGATCTCATATGAAGGATGCCTTGGATATCTTGTCTTTGCCTTTCTAGGATTTGAATAGGCCGAGTCCTCAATAGGGATCCAATATCTACCAACCTTTGAATTACCGAGTATGGTACCGACGGTAATTAGCCACCTTTATCCAATTAGCTCGGTGAAGCTCCTCCATCCAAGGCCTCCAATCGGGAAGCCGAGTTATCAAAGGCTTGTGACCATCCCAAGAATCTGTCCAAAAATTTGCATGTTGACCATTATGAATGATCCAAAATAATTTTTTCTTTATCAAATCCTCACCGAGTCTTAAGAGCTGCTAAAATGGGAGAACCTTTGGTAGGAAGTTGATAGCGAACAAGGTCTTCAGGACTTTTGTTCTCGGCATATTTAGCACGGAGATTATTGGCCCAAAGAGCATTGGGGTTATGCAACATCCTCCAATATAATTTAGCAGCTAAAGCTTTGTTGTTATTAATTGAAGACCGGAATCCTAACCCCCCTTCACTCTTAGGAAGACATAAAGTATCCCATTTCACCAAGGCCCATTTTCTTTTCTCCTTAGTACCACTCCAAAGGAAACGATGACTGATTTGATCCAATTCTCGAAGAACAACCTTTGGGATATTCAAAATGGAAGAAACATAAATAGGAATAGCTTGAAGGACTGATTTTACCAAGGTGATTCTACCCCCGGAAGAAAGCCACTTGTTGGTCCACTTTCCAATTTTCTTCTTGACTTTGTCCAACAACCAATTCCAATCTTTATTTTTTTGCCTTTGAATATTTATGGGAATACCTAAATAAGTGATTGGAAGAGAGGTCTTCTTATATCTTAATTTATCCAAGACCATGGCTTCTTGTCTAGCGAGAGCGGTGAAAGAAAATAACTTTAGATTTGTCTTCATTGATCAAGCGCCCGATAGCCTTAGAAAAACAGCTAATGATTTGCTTAAAATTAGAAGCTTCCTTAAGCGTAGCTTTACCTAAAAGGGTAGAGTCATCCACAAATTGAAGATGAGAGATAGGTCTAGCTCCATGAGCAATGGTAACTCCCTCAAGGGTTTTGTTTTCCCTCTTTTTGGTTATAGTCCTACCCAAGCATTCAGCAAGAATGATGAATAAATAAGGGGATAGCGGGTCACCTTGCCCGATACCTCTGGAAGCTGGGAAAGAGTGAGAAGGCCTGCCATTGATAAGAACTAAGTAGGAAACTGAAGAGATACATCCCATAATCCAATCCATCCAATCCTTAGAGAAACCAAATTGCCTCAAAACTTTGATAAGGAAGTGCCAATCCACTCTGTCATAAGCTTTGGATAAGTCTAACCGGATGAACATAGAAGGAGAATTTTGCATATCCATGGAATGGATGGCTTCTGAGCAAGAACTATCTCATCTACTATTTGACGTCCTTCCACATATCCCCCTTGCTCTAGGGAAATAATCTTATGTAAAAGAGGCTTCAACCTTTCTGCCATGATTTTAGTAATAATTTTGAGAAGAACATTACATAAAGCAATAGGTCTAAAAGCTGAGATATGATCAACCTCTTGAGCTTTTGGAACAAGAGTAATATAAGTTTTATTGATAACCTTCAAAATTTCTTTGGATTTCCTGGCTTCTTCCACCACCTCTAATAAATCAACATGAAGGATATCCCAGAACTCTTGGTAGAACTCAATAGGAAAACCATCGGGACCTGGGGTTTTCCCTTTTTGCATTTTAAAAACTACTTGTTGAAGCTCATTGATAGTAATAGGAGCGAGTCAAAATAGAGTTCTCCTCGAAGTTATAAGAGAAGGGATTGCTTGAAGAACATTTTGTTGAGAAGCTGAGTCAAGAGGAGTAGCGACAAAAATATTGGAAAAGTAATCAACAACAATAGAGTTCATGCCATCCCAAGTATAAACAACATCTCCAGAATCTGATTTTAAGGAAGAAATAAAGTTGTGAGATCTTCGAGCTAGAAGAGATTTGTGGAAGAAATTTGTGTTTCGATCTCCTTCTTTGAGCCATTGAATTCTAGATTTTTGCTTCCATAAGATTTCTTCTCTTTTTTCCCATTCCTCTAAGCGAGTTGTGAGTTTAATTTCATCTGCACTTCTCTTCTCTGTGAGGCCATCTAAACGGATTTTCTTATTCAAATTTTCAAGATGAGCAATAACTTCATGTTTTTTTTTATGAACATCCCCAAACTCTTTCCAGTTCCAAGTCTTGATTTTGGATTTAATGTATTGCGAGTCTTTTGGCAAAACAGAACATCTTAGTCCCATGCCTAGGTTTACCTTCCTTCCACCATTGTTGCACACGAGGTCTGAAGGAAATGTCTCTAAGCCACATTAATTGAAAATGAAAAGGAGAGAAACTCACATTGGTTTTCCACATTTCCACCATGGTTGGCCAATGATCCGAACCAGCATTATTAAGAGTCTTCACTTTAGGAATGTGACCATGGATTAAGAAATTTTTAGAGAGCAAAAACCTATCCAATCTCTCCATTATACAAGCTAAGCCTTGCCTTCTATTAGACCAAGTCATAAGGCCATTATCTGGTTGGATATCCACAAGATGGAGGTTTGCAATATATTCGCTCATGAGGTCAGTACTTTTGTCCAAATTTCTATTTCCCCCCCTTTTCTCATCTAGAGAGAGGATGGTATTGAAATCTCCTCCGATCAAGATCCAAGCTTTAGGAAAATGAGAGATAATATGAGTAATATCCTTCCACTGTCTTCTTTTTTCCTCCAAAGAAGTCGGGGCATAAATAGTAATGCAAGCATAATCTGGTTGGAATGTCTACTTTGAATAGCTATAGCCAACAAACCCCAACTGCCAACCATATGGTGAATAACTACCTCTTTTGGGTCCCAAAGACAAGCAATGCCACCCGAAGTCCCTTGGGAACTGAGGGAAACCACTTTTCTAGCTGGCCAAATTTTACTGGCAATTAAGTCCATATCCTCCATTGACATTTTTGTTTCTTGAAGGAAAACAAGATGTGGATGATTTATCTGAATCATTCTTCTAATTTCATTTTGTTTTGAAAGACTCCCTTTGAGTCCTCTAATATTCCAAGTGATGATCTTCATTAATACCGGGGCTAAAAATGTTGGGAAGGGCATTAATCTTACCTTCCTCTACAAGCTTTTCACCTTCTTTTACCATATGATATTGATTGGTCTTGCGACCTACTTTTTGATTAGAATCCATCTTCAATTTTTTTTCCCTGTTTCTTGACTTATTCCAATTGAATGCGAGATGGCTTCTAACCTTGAAGAATGCTCATACACAGCCAAAATTTTACTAGATGGTTCAATGGAGTCTATATTGGGACCTGCATTATTTGAAGTTTTGACATTTGAAATATTGTTTTTCTTGTGTAAATTTTCTCCTTTTTTTTCTGTTGAAAACCTTTGATTTGTTGGTTTGTCTCTGAGTTCTTTCCTTCATATTTAAACTGTGTTTCTAAGATTTCAGTTTCCATTATTTCCTCTTCCTCACTTGGGACATCATTTGTGGAAAGGATTTCAAACATATTAGCAAATGACTTTGATTGATCCTTCATTACTGGTTTTTTTGAGTGTTCTTCTTCTTAGGTATTTGGAAACCTCTTTGAGTTTATATCTTCTTTCTTTTGATCAGGAATTTTATTTGGGCAAGCACTGGCCAAATGACCATATTCATGGCAAATTCTACAACGAAAAGGAATGTTCTCATAGTCCACTACTTGCTCCCAAGTGTCTTCCCCAAATTGTAATGTGATCTTTTTAGGTAGGGGTTTGTCAAAATCCATTAAAACACAAATTCGAGCATAAATAATATGTTCAAAATTTTGAGTACAATCAACGAGTCATCATAAAAGTTCCTAAAGAGTTTCCAATTGAAGAAAAAATAGTAGGATTCCAAAATTCAATAGGGAGGCCAAAGAGTCTAACCCACACGGGAGCTATAGAAGGCATCTCTTCTTCGGCTTTAAATTTAGTATGCCGGGGCTTCATGAAAAGCCCTGCCCTTCCAAAAAACCAAGGACCCCCTTGAAAAGTTTTCTCTCTATCTTCATTATTAGCAAATAAAACAAGAAAATAACCATTTGGATAAATAGAGATTTGTAACTCACCTTTAGTTTTCCAGCTTTTTGCAGCCCGAGACTTTGAAAGCGAGATAGACTCGGACGAAAACCCACGAACCAGACAAATTAGTCCTCTTTTTTCCAAATCTTCAATGCCGGTCTGAATGTTACCCATATCAAGCTTAACAATAGGAGTTCCATCAGTTGCTTTAAGACATCCCGACTCCGTTTTCCTGGGATCAATCTTAGGCATTCTTAGAGGTTTATGAGAAGCCCTAGTATTGATATTAGCATTGGGTTGAGGCTGTCCACCACGAAGGGCATCCCTAAAATTCATTTTTGGGATCGAGTCTTCAAAATTCTTACCCTTGACGAGGGGTTTTCACAGTAGAATTATTTTGTGGGTGCACCTTAGCACCAGATTCACTTGAGATATGAGCCATTTTTTGATCAACTGCTTGAAACTTATTTCGTGGTCTCTTTAATCCTTGCCCTAGACACCGTGGAAAGGTATGGTTTTCACTTTTCTTTTGTGCAGCAAATTGGAAGCCGTTGTCACTCAAGTTCACAGTATGATCTGTTGAAAGACAAATTTCTAACCCATATTGTATCCCCTGCAACATTTCTTGCTAAAATATTGAGCATAAACCACAAAAATATTGGCCGCTAGGGCCCGAAGGCCCTAAAAACCAACCTCCGGAGCTGCTTGCACTCAACCCCAGATGAAACCCTCGCATAGCCGCTTGCCAAATATATCGTTCACACATAGGGATGCGCTAGGATCTGTGTTGCTCCAAATGATATGAAAATTGGTGGAGATGTTCTAGGGTTTTTCAGGCATCTACCCTCAAAATTTCAGCTCAATCCGAGTTCGGATGAGTGAGATATGGCCGAAACGAGTTCGGCGGTTTGGGCAGTCCTGCGAAAAACGTCTCTACCATTCAGCTCCAAAATTTCATGATCCCTTCCATATCATAATATTCTTTAGATATGCCCGATGGATGGGATTAATTCATACATATATACATATAATTATTAAATATATATAAATATAATATGTAAATTATTATTATTTAAATATATATTAAATAAACATATATAAATATATATATAATATGGTGGGAAACTATGGATGGATGACAAGTGGCTATATTTTGGTGTCTACAGATACCCCTTTTTGTATCATGTTACATGAAACACAATGCGGTGCAAAAGTACAAGACACTTGGTTTGGCTTGATGATGAATCAACTTTTTTTTGAGATGTGAAAATGAACTCGAAGACAAAAGAATTTTGGATTGTGTAGCTTACCCCCTCAATTGGTGAATGAGTTGCATATGAATCTCAAGATTCAATTGATAAATGAGTGCAAATGGTTATGTGAAATGTATGGTGCATTTGTGGACGATATGAATGATGTAAATGTGATATCGTTTTTGCCCCAATGGTGGAAGGGATTGTTGTAGAATGCAAGTGAATGATTCTATTTTTTCCCTAATAGAGAAAAAGGGTTTTTGCCAAGTGTTGATGTCATGATCATGTAAGATGTATCCCGTTGTGGTAAAATCAAAGCCAAATGTGGTTACCCCAAGTTGGGTATGATTCCATGTTGTTGAAGACATGTTGTTGAAGAATGTGCTGCCAACGTTATTGATATGCAAAGTGATGAAAATGCAACAAAAGAAAAAGAGTCAACCTTGGAGGGCCTGCTAGTGACTTCCAGATAATTTCCATAATTGGAACCAATCACCCTAGCTAGTGCCTATCTCTATGATGACTATCAATGTAAAAATAAATGATGATTTATAATTTTGTCCATGTTTCAAGCCCCAAAAACTAGGCCATCAATGATAAATTTTGAGCAACTTGGTCTTGGCATAGTCTCACTCTAAAGGTGAATTACCAAAATTGATTTTGTGTTTGAAAAATGAGATATTGGATGATGAAGATGGATAAGGTTCCTTATGGTAGTTTATTCATCTTACCAAATTGCATGGATGAAAATCATTGCAATCACCAAGGAGATATAATAAACAACTAGATACAAGGTTCACTTGAAATTATAAGTGAACTTGGAAAATGTTGAATGTAAATGAAATTTTTGATGGATGAGAATGATGTTGGAATGAATATGTTATGATGAGAAATACATTGGTTATTTGATTGTATGGTTTTGTGAATATTTTCTTTGATTTAGAATATTTTGCAACAATTTTGTGCCTTGTGGGTGCAAATAATAATTAGTCCTCCAAATCAATTCATATGTTCATTAAAATGAGTGTAATTATGGAATTTATGATGAAAATTATAAAAATGATTATTTTATGAAAATTTGGACCGTTTTGGAGCACTTTGTAACTTGTAATGTTATTTTACGACTTTTGGTTGCAAGAAAAAATTATGAATCCAAAATGATTTTGGCTTTCACAAAACATGAAATTATGATAAAATTGTTGTATGGATGCAATTTGAAATAATTTAGTGGAGGTAAGCTACCTTTTTGGATTAGTTTATTTTTTTTATAAAATTTGACTTCAAACGTTGGTTGGTGTTTGATACTCCCCAAATGCCAGGGTGCACTCAAATGTGCTAGGAAATGCCCATGGATGTTTCTAGGTGCCTAAAATAACTATAAATATCCTGCAAGATGGAAATAAAGCTCATTGTTGTGTTTACGGATTTCAGAAGCTGCATCCGAGAGGATTAGGTGGAGTGGAGTGGAGTAGTTGAGTGGTGTGAAAGCTATGGTGGTGAAAGGTGTGAAAGCTTTGGTTGGAGCTAGAGTGCAATTTACCAAGGTAAGTCCTTAGTGAAGCTCTTTGGTTCTATGCAAAAAAAAATTATTTTTTTTGTACATGTATTAACATTAATGCCTTTGTATTGTACTACAACTTAGGATATTGGAAGTTCGGTACCATTTCTTGTCTCTCATCCCTAGGATGACAAAGGTGTTGAGGGATAAGGAGTGGAAGTGGCTAGAGGCTATGGGGCTAGCGGGGGCAGCTAGGATAGATTTTATAAGGACTGATGAGGGATACCTCTCTACCTTGGCAGATAGGTGGGATCTGGATAGGGTGACTTTTCATCTCCCTATTGGAGAGGTTACCCTCACACTTGAGGATGTATACCACATCCTCAAGCTGCTAGTGGAGGGGATTCATGTCGAGGTTGGAAACAATCAAGGGACTGATATGAGGAGGATGTTTAGAGATGGCTGGAAGAGTGTGGAGGTGACATGTGGGGGTATTTCATACTTGTCCATGTATGTGGACAAGAATTTGGATGCCTTACCAACTTTGGTGATGTTTGTGTTGGCCAACATAGTGGTCCCGAATAGTATCGATTATTGGTTCCCTTGGAACCTCATAGGATTGGTGAACGATATGATCGCTAAACCATAGGTTTATGCATGGGCACATGTATTATTTGTGTAGATGTACCAGGATATTTATGAGGTGAATAGGCAAAGGAGGATGGTATTGGGATGTAGTTTGTTACTACAGTGCTTGGGATAGGAGAAATTTAGCATGGCTCGACTGGAGGGTCTACCAGCAGTAGGTTGGAATAGGGAGTAGACCTATTCTAAGAGATAGGTGATGGAAAAGGAGGTATAACCAAGTCATACCATATGGATTAGTTAGTGGTATAGGTATTTATGGATTGTATTGACATCAACCCAAGTGATATGGAGGCCATGGTGGGGTGCCATGTGGACAGGTGATGGATAGTAGCTATGATGGGTCAAATAGGCTAGGTGGGTGGCTAGGAGGTATCAAAGTGAGGCTGAGTACATCTAGTTCTCATGGGTTCTCTAGAAGTTTAGCTTGAGGTAAGGTGTTCCTGAGGAGCCAGTGCTCTACAAGAGGCATCAGGATGATATAGGATTACCTTGTGTTGAGACATGGAGAGTGACCTATGAGTATGACAAGGAGATAGATCTCCTTTATGTGGAAAATATAGGGACTTCTAAGTATTATGATGTATGGTTCATGACTTAGTCACCATGGGTACTAAGGCCAGTAGTGGATGGGGGTAATGGTGATTGGAATGAGGCTGAGTCCGAGGAGATTGATGAGGTTCCTAATTGGTGGAGGAACCTTCGATATAAAAGTCAAATGAGGAAGGCTAAGGGCATGGTAGGGTAGGCTCCAGGGAGTGGAGGAGACTCTCGATGGACCTTCAGGTCAAAGTAAGGATGATTGGATGAGGTTGGAGTAGCTGGTGGTAGAGCATGATGCTATGGTGGTAGCTTGGGATGAGACTATAGCATGACTACAAGCAAATATGGAGATACGACCAGTGGTAGGTGGAGGTGAGGAAAGGATTTCAAGGCTCTAGGAAAAACTACTATAGAGAGAGCATCATCACAGAATTAAAATAGGACACCTCAAGTATTAGGAGAGATATATCCAGATGCTAGAGGATAGGTGTATGGATTACCATATTGGTCTTGTAGATCCACCTTCCTCATCTATATCCTGGTCTACTAGGCATAGCGAGTCTAGGCATAGCTCTAGGTATAGGGGTCCTCTTGAAGGTCTTAGATAGTGTGGAGATGCACTTTTTATATATGATCCTAGGTGCTCCATTGTATGTAGCCTTTGGGTACTCATTGTATATGCGATATTTATATATACATGGTTTTTAATTTTGTGTTATGATTTTATGTGAACGCTTTTTTGTGGATGATTGTGTATATGGATGACTAATGCAAGTGTATATGCAAATGTATATGGATGATTAATGCAAATGTTCTACTGATAATTCATAGTTTAGATTTTTCTTTGCCATGTTTTAGCATTGTTATTTAATCATGGGTACTAAAATAGTGGTAGGTGGGGTGGAAGACTCATGAAATGATATGGATGTTGACATGGAAGAAGATATGGATGTTGTTATGGAAAACTAATTGTTTTTGTAGAGACTCAAACATACTAGTAACATAAAAAAACTTAATAAAAACTACCTAATTTCTATAAGACCAATTGTGTGTGTAGTGAATTCATTTAACAAATCAAAATTTTGGTAATAACTCGAGGTAATTGTAGCACCCTAAAATTTGCACAGTTAAACCTTAGTAAAAAGATAAAAATTTGAAATTTAACCCCAAAACCGCCCGTTAACCACCTGTTACCCGCTTCCCTTGTTTTCTGCACCATTTTTAGGATTTTTTTTTTTCGTTGGACGATATCATCATAGATCAGATGAAATCGTCCCAGATCTGACGAATTCGTCTAGAACAGAACATCCAGACGATTTCGTCCTAAAACTAAATTTTCATAATTAGCTTCTATTTCAATAGCTTCTCTAACCTGGGAAGAAAGCGTGTCTACGCAGTTAGAGTCTCCCCCATTTGAGATCTCCTAAATTGGGATGATCTCCAACCTCCTAACCTCTCCCTAATCCTATATAAATTGGTACTTCATCAGTTTATCCTCCTGAACCCCTTAACTGATGGATTTCCCTACAAAATTTAGTTCCTTGTACCTTAGTGGGCTTATCGAACTAGTGTTCGCACCCCCATAGGCGCTGAAGCAATTTTTCTCTTTGAATTAGAAGTTCCTTCTTTGGCTCTACTACTTCAAGATACTAAAGTAGGAGATGAATATCGTGCTGGTAGACTTAGTCAGCTGGAACTCCTAGATGAGAAGCTCATCAATGCTTTGGAGCATCTTTGTGCCTACCAAAACACGCTTAAACGAGCATACCTCAAGAAATTTCATCATCGATCCTTTGAGATCAACAACCTTGTCTTAAAAGAAAATCAAAAAAATACTAATGCAACTAAATACCTTAAAGGTAAATTTGAGCCCAACTGGCTTGGACCATATGTCATCACTACTAAATTTGGCTCAGGAGCATGCATATTGTCTACCTTATATGGTAAATATCTTAAAGAACCTATGAACATTATGCATCTCAAACGCTATTATGCATAAAATCTAGTCATTTCATCATTGTATATATTGTTATTTTGCATATTGTTTCATTTTCGTTATCCATATAAAAATTAAAAAAAAAAATAGTAATAGTATTTATTCTTTCCATTCATAACTTAAAATAAAAATATAAAAACACTTCAAAATCATCAAAAATCTTCAAAAACATCTTTTATTTTTGTACCTGCCGAATTCTTGAAGTATTGCAGTTATATTTTCAGTTATTTTGGATAAATTAGCATTTATTCGGAATCCTGCACTTTCACTCTCACATGCATAAATATCTTGATTTTATTTGGTATGATTATTAATCTCTCTTATATCAAAGTCCATAGTTGAATTAAATAAAGTTTGAGCATAGAAGAATTGATCTTGTTATTTCCTTAAACCAAGTACATCTCTTCACATTAAAATGATTTCATTGCAAATTTGATATGATGCTACATAGTAGAAGTGGTTTCTTGAGCGAAAAGTTTCTCCTGCTATCCTATCATGCACATGGTCTAGAATTTTTGAAATTTGACAAAAGGACAAGCTCACCCCTACCAAAAATAAAAATCCCTTGCTCTACAGCCAATTCGAGCAAGTATCCCTAGCATAGGAAGAAAAAGAAAAGTCAAAGCAAATGAGAAAAAGAAAAATATCCTTTTGTACCATCATAGCAATATTTCAGCATTATCTTAGTTCCAAGAAAAAATACAAAAAAAAAAGAGAAAGAGAAAAATCAAAATGCAATAAAATCCCTTCCCTTCCCCTTGAAAAGAAAAGAAGGGTGAATGAGCTTGAATCACTGGAATTCTCAATTATTCGAAAACTATGAGGTAAGCCCCATAACAGGTGGTTTGTGCCCAACCCGCTTGGCATTGGGTAATTCCTAGCATGGTGATATGTCTGTCACATTAGCGACCTTCTCTTGTATAGACCTATGTCGGCTTATGGATTAGCTAGCTCTTGATAACCCGACTTACATAGTAGTCTGGTACGGTTACATTCATATAAATCATGGTCACTGAACCCTTATTTGGTTAAGTCAAATTACTTGTATCAAATTTTCTTGCTCAAAATTGGTGAATGAACAATACAATCACACACATTTGTATTTGAGAGATTTTTGTATCATTATGATAAATCGAGATCGAAAATGAACTCAAATATGCACATGAGGGTTCCTTATAAAACTATATTTGTCTTTGAGATAATTTAAAATATTTCTACAACTCTTTTGGAATAGTTTTTTCTTCTTATTTCAGAACATCTGTTTAGTATAAAAACAATTACATACATTGTTTTCAAATATCCCAAAATGCTTTCAAACAACATATTACAAAATCTAGTAAATAAAGTCAAGCTTATATATTATTATTTTATGTTTATCTCAAAGTCAAAAATCAATCATGCAATAAAACTAAAATATCAATTTCTTCTTTGGATTTCACGATGATGGTATAAGTCTATACCTATAATTCTATGTCTAGCGCAAACCATTGTTCTAATTTTATTTTCCCATTCATTTTAATTTATAAAAAACATATGGCTTACATCATTATATTACACAATTGTGCTTTACAAGAACGAACACATTTTTTTCATTTCATTATGTCAACATTCAATTTTGCAATTCTTAGGGACTTATTCAAAAAATGTATCACACTTAGGAATGTATGCCTAGCAAAAAATCATATTTCTTTAATATGTCATGCATAATATTTTTTATGAAAATCTGCAAACAAATCATCACCATCATCATTTTTCATCATCACAACCCAAAGCCTTAAGACAGTCTCTTAAGCACTCTTTTACTTTTCACAATATTTCTATACTGGGATTAGCTTGACGACCTAGTGAGCGGCGACTCCATGAAATGGTCTATAACAGTGACAATGTCCTTTGAAATTATTGTTAAAAGTCCCTTTTATTTTTCATTAAAATCACACCACAAAACAACCAATTTATTCACATCAGATTATTTCATTTACAATTTTATGCCATGACATAAAAACTATAATTCATTTCCAAACGATATAATTACATGAATCATCAATCACCAAAATTCAAAAATTAAAAGCATCATACAACATATACACAAGTCATATCATCAAAAAAAAAAAAGACAATCTATATATATCAATCAAATATGTACATCATCTGGATTGGTATGCCACAAACAATACCCTGGTATACTCAATCCTCTCAAAAATCTATACAATATCTATGATGTCTGTAGTCGGATAGTCTCAAGAAGCCCTCGAGCTCTCCGCATCATCTCCTCTCCCACACTGGCATGGAGGAGGTGATCCCATAGAGGTATGTGTTGTGTCTCGGGTCCTCACTGTCGATCGTGAGGATGTCCTTGTCGATCCCATCCTGATTGGTTTAGCAATGTCGGTTGGCAGCTGTACCCTCTGGCCCTCTGGAACCAGCTGGAAGTATACCCCCTGGTAGAATGCGGTCCACATCATAGACCGCACCAGCTCCTCTATGCTTGCCCCTTCACTTCGAGCCCTAAGTCATGTAGCCTCATCCTGAAGTGTCTGCACCTAAGCCCGGATGCGAACAACCTCAACCCGGAGGGCCACCATCTCACTTCTCTCCCATACCATGACACCCTTGCCCTTATCGAGTGATGGTGGCCTCTCCCCCTACTGAGAAGGGAATCTCTCCTCCCTCCTCCTTGTCTATTGTGGCCTCTGTGGAGCCTATGCCATCCTCTGGCATCTCTTCCACCACGATCGCATGTTGCCTCAATAGCAGCCTGGTGCCACCTCCCCATCCGTCACACCACGACATGCATCAGACCCTATGCTCTCATCATCTAAGGAGGGCGAATGTCTGCATACCAGGGATCGTATATGTCTGCAACCCCAACGTCATCATCATCCACTAGCTGGATTGGGGCATCATCTGTGTCTTGACTCCAGAACCACTGCATGTTTGGATCCCCGCTCAATGTGGTACTATCTTGAACAGTTTGGGAGTACTCGTAATCCCTGAGAGAAGGGATCCCCTGCTATAGACTAAACTATCATAGAACTCAATCGTAGCGATGGATCTCTACCTCTCCCCACTCCATCCTTAGACAGCAGACTCACCTGATGCAAGCTAGCTCCTGCCAATCCTCAGCCTACCTTGGGTGCTCTCTCCATGGCCTCTATGTGATCTGGTATGGGATGAGGTCATCTAGCAACCTTCATGAGATCGATAGATCTATCCATCGTTGTGACCCCCTTTGTAACCACCAACAAAAAACCCAGGGCCTCTCTCGATCAACCCTTATCAGTGGGAGCCCTACCGGCCTTCGCACCATGATGTGCTCCTAGTACCATACCTATAGTAGTGATGTCAAGACTAGACATCGGCCTCCCTTGTATACGACCCCGTATAGGATCCTATACAGGTGGCATAGTACAAAACTACCCCATGCAAATCTGTATCTGTGGTCTCTCATGTCATAGACCACATTTGAGAGGATCCAGGGTAATCTTCACCCACTCTGGTGGCACAGCAGTAGGCCACCTACTACCCCTACCAAAACCCAAGTCAGCCTAGATACCCCAGGCATCTGCATTAGAGACTCGATGTTCACTCCGCCCTTCTCCATGGCGAAGCTCGGGTCTCCGCTTAACCTCATCATTGTCTGGCCCTGATTGGTCGTAGGAGTCATCAGTCATCCCTGTATGGGGATCCTCTCCATACGTCCTCTAGTGTGGGAGTCATCTCCCCTATCGATAATCAAAATTATGAAGACCCCGGATACCACCTCTCTTCTAGGGCTGTCAGTAGCCCCATGTCCGTCGGTACTTGTGGCATCTCTACCACATGCTGCAAACCGACCTGTTTTAGTCGATCGTGCTCCACCTGGTCGAGCGCGGCTATGTCGTCTCTCAACCCCCCATATTTCCACTCTCGACTCTTTAGTAATCCCCTCTGCAAAACAAACAATAAAACAATAAAATTCATTAATAAACCAATCATTAAAATCAAATTAAAAACATTTTAAACAAGCTTAATTTCATAAAAATGATGATATCGTCCACTATTGGATGATATCGTCCTAAATTGGGCAAATTCGTCCTTTGTAGGATGAAATCGTCTCCTATTTCGCAACTTGGGGATCACCCATTGTTGGACGAGATCGCCCCTAGTTCATCGATTTTGCCTTCAGACGAAATCGACAATCTAGAGACGATTTTGACGAAATAGGGACGATTTCGTCCCGATGTCTTCGACGACCTAAAAATGGCCACGATGCCCCAAACAATAAAAATTTCAAACAAAAAATTGCACAAATTAAATCCAAACATAATTCACTAGGATTAGATCCTTACCCGTAGCCCGCGTCGGACCTCTGTCGATCGGTGCGCTGTCTCAACCATTTTTTCTCTGCAGAGCTCTAAAACCAATAAAAATGAATAGTAAAAATGAATTAGGGTTTTACCCTATTTTCTTAATTTTAAAATAAACAACATTTTTTTTTTTTTCCTGCGCTTTTACCTCAAACGTTCGATTTGGGTAAAAACACGGAGGGGGTACCATAGTCAGCAGTCGAACGATTCGACCAAGAATCGTCATCTAGAAAATTGAGTAAATTTTTGCTTTCTTGTAAAACAGGAAGAACTCATCTTTAATGCATTTTCTTCGGAAAATTCGCTAAAGAGGGGGCAAAATGTAGCACCCTAAAATTGGCACAGTTAAACCTTAGCAAAAAGATAAAAATTTGAAATTTAACCCAAAAATTTCCCGTTAACCACCTGTTACTCGCTTCCCTTGTTTTTTGTGCCATTTTTAGGATTTGTTTTGTCCGTTGGACGATATCATCGCAGATCAGACGAAATCGTCCCAGATCTGACGAATTCATCTGGAACAAAACGTCCAGACGATTTCGTCCCAAAACCAAATTTTCATAATTAGCTTATGTTTCAACATCTTCTCTAACCTGGGCAGAAAGCGCATCTGCGTAGTTAGAGTATCCCCCGTTGGAAATCTCCCAAATTGGGATGATCTCCAACCTCCTAACCTCTCCCTAATCCTATATAAACTAGGACTTTCTCAGTTTATCCCCCTGAACCCCTTAGCTGATGGATTTCCCTACAAAATTTAGTTCCTTGTGCGTTAGAACACCTTCATACTTTTGTTTGCATTGCATATTTCAAGTTTTCTTGCAGGAATCTTACTGTTCTTCAGCTGGAGCAAGTCTGGATCGTCGCAGGCGATTCCAGACGATTTCGAACGATCCTATCGCAAATGGACGATGATCTCGTATGATTGGAGGCGATCTCGACTGTAGTCCATATTAGGGGCAATCAGATCCTAGAGTTTGCATTTTCTTGTTTTTTCTCTGCATTTATTTATGCATTATCTTAGTTATTATATTTATGCATTCTGGAGTTCACCTCATTTAGTATAGATGCATGATAAAGTCAAAATAAATTTTCAAATTGATGCATTTCCTTTTAATTGCTATCTGGATTTATCATTTAGGCAAGTTTAATGTTATTTCTATCATTTCCCCTTGCTTTTGTAGTTGCATTTTTGGTATTTTGTATTTGTTTCTGTGATTGCAGGTTTCTAAAAAATTCGTTAGATAGACGATGATCTCGTCTGATCTCAGATGACCGACTAAGATCTAAGATGATTCTATGCAATTCCAGATGATTAAGTACGATTTGAGACGATTTGGACTGCTACAAAACTCAGAATCTTCATCAGACATCCAAAATCAGGTATGTTCTATTTTATTTAACCTACTTTTTGTGTTTAGCATTTATTCATGTTTTCTATATTCATAAAAATCAGCATTGGCATATAGAATAATTTAGATTCATCTTGGCCAAACCTAGGAATTGAATGATTAAAGCACAAAATGAACACATCAAACCCACTATCAACCTAGGTGTGGAAACTGCCAATCAAAATTTTCCTAGTGAACCCACCATCCGTCGAAAATTCACTCTTATACCCCTCCCCCGAGAGGCGGGAACTTCAAAGGGCCTCTCAGTCTGAGGTATTGTCCTATCCTTCTCACATCCCCATTCTGAGTGTAGATCCTATAGCATGAAGGTAAGGATGCAAAAAATTTGGAGAGATACAGTAATCAAGAACCAATATATGTGCAAGTGAGTTCATTAAATCATCTTGAGTAAATTGGGTGTGACCTATTATGGATGAGACCAAGAATCTAGCTTGTCCTTATGTGTGGTCAGAGGTCTCTTTGAAAGATATGTGTCACCACGCATGAGTGTACTCCACTGCCAGTCAAGTGTCTATAGCTCTGGTGAAGACTAGCTCCATAGTCCAAGAGCTTGATATTTAGGATTTGGGGATGACTACCTGACCATATGACCAAAAATGTATTACTATCCTTATAGCTTGAGGATATTTAGTGTGTGATAAAATATTTAGAGCTTTGGGAAATCAGATTCTCAACCTAAGTATGATAAGAATTGTACCCTATCCTTACTACTTTATCTTTTGTATTTGGAAGCAATTGTGATAGTGATGAAAACCACTATTTTTGTGGACTATGTTGCATGATGGGAAAAATAAGGAAGACCCTTTTCAATTTGAGGTTCAACCCAAGTATGGTGTTATCCTTATTTAACACAAGCTGTTTTTAAGATGTGACATTGTGTTTGGTTCAAAAGTGTTTTGGATTCAGTTCCTAAAACTCAAGATTTTCTTAGTGAAAATTGTGTCTTGGTCCTAAATAAAACTCGGCATGTATTTGGAATTTTTTTAGAATACTAGTAGTGGTTGAGTGACCAAAAACACCTAGGACTTATGGCAATGTAGTTTGGAAATGATAATATTGACTTTATGGAATGATGCAATGAAATGGATGATGTTTTGAAGGTGCCCCTGATTAAGGCAATATGACTTTGTTGGACCAATTAATGTCTAAACTAAATAAATGATCCCTAATATGGAATGTGAAATGTGTGAAACTACTGGTGCGTATGTAATGAATGAAATGTAAATAAATGAAATGTATGGAATGCAATGTGTGAAATGAAATCTATGAAATGCAATGTTTTTGTGTAATAGCTATTTATTTATGCATATATATAAATCACATTATGCATAGAATGCTCTCAAGTGTATAACATTAAGTGGTTCATGTTCTTAAAATCCCTCTATACTGGCAAGTTTATAAGTATATTTACCCACTTTCTAAGTAACAATGTATGGTCCTAACCAATTAACCGTGAATTTCTCACAAAGGTGCGATAATGCATTGGTGTTTTGTTGATTCTCTTTAAGGACAAGATATCCTACTTGGAATTCATGTAGATTAACTTTTGCATTATAAGCATGTTTTAGGTGGTCTTGATATACTCGTAGATGCTCTAAAGCATTGACTCACCTTTCATCAAGAAGTGTGATTTGGTCAAGACGTTCTTGTCTAGTAGTATTGTCACAATGAAATTCATAATAAGGGGATCTCAAGCTCAAGAGGTATGATTACTTCGGCTCCATAGACAAATGAAAATGGTATATCCCCATTGGGCATGTGGATGCTTGTTCGATAAGCCCATAATGCTAAGGGAATTTGTGTATGCCAATCTCCATGATTTTATTTAAAAAAATTCTTGATAATAGCAATTAAGGTCTTGTTGGTAGCCTCAGCTTATCCATTTTATTATGGGTAATAAAGTGTTGAGAAACTGTGTTGGATATTATATTTCTCTCTAAGTGCTCAAACATCCTTTTTATTGAAAGACTTGTCATTGTCAAAGATGATTTTTGAGGGAATACCAAAACAACAAATTATATGATGAAGTATAAACTCCACAATTCTAGGTCCTGTCGTACTGGTTAAAGAAATTACCTCAACCCACTTTGTAAAGTATTTTGTGGTTGTGATGATGAAAGTATGTTTTCCTAAGGAAGAAGGTGATATTTTACCAATTAAATCTAGACCCCATTGTGAAAAGGGCCAAAGGCTTTGAATAGGATGTAATGTTTGTGATGGTACATGAGTTAAATTAGCATGTTCTTGATATTGCTTATAATTCTTGACGTATGTGCAAAAATAGCGTTCCATTGTGGGCCAATAATAACCCATGTGTAGAATACGCTTTGCAATGGCCCTTCCACTAAAATGACCACCACAAGTATCGTCATGAGGTTCAACTATGGCTCTTTATGCCTTAGTAGACTTGAGATAATGAAGGAGGATTCCATCATAACCACATCTATACAACACGTACCCCAAGAGAGTAAAATGATCTACCTTTTGCTTGAAAGTGAGTTTATTAGTTCGTGACATATAATGGGAGTGTTCCAAAATTGATAAAGGCTATAATTTGGTTCGATCAAGTATTACATGGCTCTAAATGGATAAAGAAAATGTCCTTTTCATCCTTATATTCAACACGAGCAATTGTAGATTTAGAGATAAATGTAATTATGAGGGGTCATACCTCTCTTAAGGTACCCTTTGGAATCAATCATCCAAGAGAGGCCATCACATCTGCAAATCTATTAGTCGAACGTGGCAAACTATCAATTTTGTACCAATTAAACTTGGAGAGAAATTTCATTACTACTTCATGATAAAGCTTAATGGTAGGCTCTATGCATTGGTATTCTTCAGTTACTTATTTGACAACAAGTTGAGAATCACTAAATATCCTAATAAACTTAATACCCATATCTATAGTTATGCGAAGACCTAATATTAAGGCTTCATACTCTGCATTGTTTTTTGTACATTGAAAGTATAGTTTGAATGATAAGGGGATAGGTACCCCCTAGGGTGTATGAAACATGACTCCAGCACCTTGACCTTTCTCGCACTTAGAACCATCAAAGAATAGTGTGATATCGACATCTTTGTCTGGAATGATATCTTCTTGTTCAGTAACAGGGAATACCGAATCATATGGGAGCTCAATAATCAAAGGATGATCACAAGGTTGTGGAGCTTCCGCAAGCTAATTGGCTATAAAATTACCTGTAATGGATTTTTGGCTAATGAATTCAATATCAAATTTAGTGAGAAGCATTATCCATTTAGTGGTGTTAGTGTTATTGTAAGTACATGACATCATATAATGCAGAGGATTTTCTCTAGATATGACATATGTGGTGTCACTAAGCATGTAATATCTGATTTTCTTAGTGGTAAAGACCACTTCTAAGCACAATTTTTCCATGTAAGCATATCTTGTTTCATATATTACCAATGTTCGACTAATGTAATGGACAACTTGCTCTTGATTGTTTTCATTATTTTGTGCAAGCATTGTCCCTAATGTAAAGTATGTTTCTTAAATATATAGATGAAAGGAGACCCCTAGATGAGGAGGAGATAATATTGGTGGAGAATCCAGGTATTTCTTAATGTCATCAAAGGATTTTTGACATTCATATACCCATGAAAATGGCACCCCCTTTTGTAGCAGGTGATTGAAAGACCTACATTTGTCAAAAAGTTGCGCAATGAAATGATAGATTGATTGAATCTTTCCTTGTAAACAATGTAATTTATTAAAGTTTGTTTGGGGAGGCATCTCCATGATAGCCTTGACTTTGTTTGGGTCCACCTCAATGCCTCTTTTGGAGATAATGAACCCTAGTTGTTTTCTAGAGGTAACACCAAAGACACATTTATTGGGTTTCAACCTTACATTATGCTCTAGAATTTTATCAAAGACTTTTTCCAATACACAAATGTGCTCTTGTCGAAGTTTAGATTTTTCCAAGAGATCATACACATAGTCTTCGATGATATTATACGTGTAATCATGGAAGATGTATTTCATGGCACGTTGATAAGTGGCACCTACATTTTTTAGGCCAAAGGGCGTCACCTTGTAACAAATAGTCCCCCAAGGTATAGTGGATGTTGTTTTGTGTTGGTCATTAGGATTTATTCAAATTTGATTTTATCCCAAAAAATCATCCATAAGAGAAAGTATTTCATGGTTAGCATAGGTGTCGACAAGAGTATCAATGTTTGGTAGAGGAAAATCATCCTTAGGACATGCTTTTTTAAGATCCCAAAAATTAGTGCAAATGTGTATCATCCTGTTAGGCTTACGAATGGGTACCATGTTTGAGATCCACTCAAGATAATCAATGGATACAATGGAACCCACATCTAATAGCTTTTGAATATCTTCTTTGACCAAGGGGGAATGGTAGGATGCATCCTTATAAGTTTTTGTTTGACTATCTTAGCATTAGTGTGTAAGGTGAGATTGTGGACAACCAAATTAGAGTCAATACCAGGCATATCTTTATAGGACGATGCAAAAATTTCCTTCTTCTTGAGGAGAGCAATTAATTGCTCTTATTCATCAATGAATAAAATTTTGTCAAGCTTGACATTTTGGAGATTGTCTACATCTGAACTAAGGTTCAGATTGATAGTATCTTAAATAGACATGTGGGAACCTTCCTCAAGTTGATGGGGAGTTGGTATTAGATGAATGTCATCTATGAGATCATAAAACTCTTATGACTTATCCTCATCTATGTTTTCCTAGAAAACATTAGTATTTGAAGATGAAAGTGAAGGTGAAGGTGGAGGTGATAGAGGAATGTAGTTGGCAGAAGCCCTTAATAATTCCTCGGATAGGACAAACTCAAAAAATGATGGTGGTGAGGAAATTTCGTCCATATCAATAAGACTCATGTCAATAGGAATTGTATTTGCCAAATCATATGGATTATAGAGCAGGGTGAATAAGTCAATAAGATTCATGTTGAGTTAAAGGAAAAATGGATGGGTGGAAAAGGTGAATGGAATGGATCCTTTTGGATAGAACTAATGCTAGAAATTTGTTAAACCTGGACAGTAGCAAGCAACTTAAATAAATGCAATGTACGTGCAAAAAAAAAAAAAATTAATTTTTATTTATGTACATATATTATAAACAAAATGGCCAGTGAGATGGATTAATGATATGGAGGAGGTGGTTCACTAGTTGGGCCGGTTCACTCTTGTGGAAGAAGCAAGCGAAATATGGGTTGATGGATGGGAAAAGTTCTAAGATAAAACTTGTCTTGTTCAGTGTGTGGAATGATGGGATCTTATTCATATTCATATTCATCAAAGATAATTGACATGAGGTCAAAATCTTTGTAGATCTCATATTTAGAGTCATCTAGATGAGGGATATCTTCTCCTGAATTTAAATTTAAGCTTTGAAAAGCTTGTTCAAGATAAGAGGTGGATAAAAGTTGATGATAAAATAAATTTGAATGATCATGTATTTCTTGATATGAAACAATGATAATCTCATGCATTCCCTATTCATGTCATCCTAGGCCATGTCCTTACCAATTAACAATGTGAAAATATCAAGATGGAAAATCCAACATATGTTGTATATTGGCCAATGTTGGTGATTTGGGTTCATCTGGGGTAACTACATTGGACTATGAATCAATTCCCCCATACATAAAATTAATGCTATTAGGCGTTGAACCCATATTATATACCACTCCTATAGATAAGAGTGGGTCATGTGGGTGACTATAGTTCTTAGCAGTTTGAATGTTGAGCAGTGTGACTATAATGTCTTGGACCACATATTCACCAAAATCAAGATTAGTAAAGTGGACCTTGACTTGGGATGATGTGGATGGATTGGCTATGGATGGAATTGACTCATGGTTGGTTGATGATATCTCATAATCCATAATTTTAACTTGTGATACATTGGCTAATATGGACGAAGATGGATTTTGCTGGGTGGATTATTAAATTGGTAATGATGTGAAAAGAGTGGTGGAGGATGTTGATGATGTGGCTAATGTAGATTGAGTTTGACCACATGTGCATGTAGTCAATGGTGATGAATATGGGGGTATGGAAGTGGATACTTGATGTGAATTGGTGATTGGAATCTCCTTAGGAATGGGGGATTTAGATGATGATGTGGATGGTACGGATGATGAAGTGGTTGATGATGTGAGGAATAGATGAGTGGAAGGGAGCATGGACTAATAGGGATTTGAGATAAAATTGCAATACTTAAATGGTTCAACATCCACTAGTATGCAATGTACTTGTCCCCCATGTACGTATTTTAATAATTGACATAGTATGTAGGGGACACATCTCATTTTCCTAATACAAGGTTGTACAAGGAGTACATTATACACCATGGACCCTTCCAAGATGTGGAACATAGTATGCAATATTTTGACCCCCACTTCAATGGGTAAAACAACAGTGCCAACTATGGAGTAGAGAGCATTGTTAAATGCTTTCAAGGTGAATGATGATTTGGTGATGTGATCTGGTGGAAGCTTGAGATGTTGAAGGGAATATGTGGTGATGATATTTATGGAGGAGCCGATATCAATTAAAACTCTTCTAAAAGGCTTCCTATAAATTTGGACCATGATGTGTAATGGAGGATCCACTAATTCTAATGATATTGATTTGATTTCAAAATCATAGAAAGTGATGGAAGGCTCCATGCATGTTTTAATATTTCCCATAAAATTGTTAAAAGCATTAGCATCTTAAGATTGAAGTTCAATGGATTTTAAAATATCCATTAATGCTTCACAATGTGGAGGAGATTGTTGGATTAGTTGTATATAGATAGTTTATCTGAAGCCATTTTTCAGATTGTGGTTAACTGGCTGCTGAATGATATAATTGGTCTTGATGGATGATTAGGACGATGAATGGGTTGATATGGGTAGGCCAAAATATGGATTATTTTGGAAGCACTGGAGGACAATTGGATAGGAGATGATGATGTGGTATGTTAAGACACACTTTCTTGTGGAGGTATGGACATTTGAATAGGCTACTACTGAACATTTTGTTGATTGGAGAATTTGCTAACCTGGTATTACTACATGAATAGCACCCATAAAACCTTGGTACTATTGAACATGTTTAACTTGATTAGGAGGAATCTTGGTATTTGACCCTCCTATTATTGGTTGTGCTTCCTCATGATGAGGAAGTGGTGTTTGATAAATACCAAGATTTTAATTTTGTTGAGCTAGAGGACTATCAATCTTGATAGCTCGTAACTCAATAATGTCTTGCACTCTATATTTGAATTGATGGCAGCTATTGATGCCATGCCCATTCTATCTATGATAAGGATGAAAACAATTCTCCCTATAGTGTTTACCATGTTTAATGGGATCATCAAATTTGACCTCAAGCAATGGAAGTTGATTTATGTCATATAACCTGCAGAAAATGGAGGTATAAGATTCAACCAATGGGGTATATTGATGGGGTTGTCGAATAGATTGTCGATGTGGTCGGTTGTCCACATATGGCACTATGTTTTGACTATATTAAGTAGTTGAGATAACTACGTGATATTCAATTTGTCATGGTTGTTTTTGCATGGGTTTATTTTGAACCACTACTAGTTGGCTCATAACCACTTGATTTACTTGATTGGATGAATTGGCTAGATTGGCTTGATTAGATTTTGATTGGCCATAACAACATCCTTTATATTGGCCCTTGTTGTTTCATTCTTTATTCTTAGTATTAAGCACTTCCTCTTGGATTTTTATCTCCTAAATAGTGCTAGCTTGGGCAAGAGATTCATCAAATGGTCTATGTTGTTGTAATTGCAATAACCAAGAGATGGGTTTTAAGAAACTCTTAGCGAACAATCGGGTCAGATCCTCCGTTGGTAGGGAAAATGGCAATTTGGTGATAAGGGCCCTCCAACGGTTACCAAATTCATAGACAGACTCATCATCATATTATTTTTAATCATAGATATCAGATAATGAGACTTTTCTTCTAATATTGAGGGAGAATATTTTAAGAAATTGGTCAACCAATTTTTCAAAAGTATAAATACTATGATTGGAAAAATGGTTATACCAATCTACAGCATTTCCCCCAATGTTTGATGGAAATTTCTAAGCATTAGAGCATCATTGCTTTGAATTCTAAAGCAAGAATGAACAAATGAACTCACATGCTCTTTAGGATTCTCTATCCCTTTAAATTTATCAAACTTCGATATTGTGAAATCTATCGGATATGGAGATGATGGTACCAAAGGATGAATTGGTTGATTGATCAGTGGACGTAGGGTAAGCTTCTGGTTTATCATGCATCAAATTGTCAATCTGTTGTTGCATAGCCTGGATTCGAGGGTCCTCCACAAGAATGTGGAAACCATGAATCACTTGATTTTGTGATGGTGAGGTGGAAATATGTTGAGGCATAATGAGGTAATGATGACTTGGCAGAGTTGACTGATGTTAATTATGAAGTAATGATTATGAATGAAGATATGAATATGATATATGAGGACTTTGGATAATTTGGCCAATGGGAATAGAATGGATATGGGTTGGCAATGGTGTTGGAATGGAAAAAACTGAAGATTGTGGTACCCAAGATGGATTTTGGCTAACAAAGTTGGGCTTGGTAGAAATAGGTTGAGGCTTAGGGTTGATCACCTAAAATTGCTATTGAGCATTCTACCGCTTCTTAAGAAATTTGTTGAGATGTTCCCATGTGTCATGTATTTCCAGATTAGTGGTTGATGGAGTGGATGTGGATGGGATTGATGAGGTAAGTATGGGTATGTTGCAATGGGAATTGCAACTTGATGGGAGATACTATATGGAATCGACATGGAAACTTGTGAAGAAGCATTGACATGTTCTTCATACAAGGGGTTATCATGGATTGAGATGTATGAGGATGGGATGGATGTGCTTTTGACACATGATGATTGTGGTATGGAAAAATGTTGGGAAGGTGTAGTAAATACCTCAAAAAGAGGATTATTGTACACCTGGGTAAGGCTTGAAGGTTGGGAGGAGATAAGTTCCTATTGGAAAATAGAATCATGCCTAGGTGAGTTAGGGATTGACTCTAAGACATAGTTAGAAGATCTCTAAAGATATTCTACTTGGGACATATCTATATGGGTGATGTGGTGACCAAAGGTAGGTGAGGATGACTCAATTTGTGGCATGGCCATGTGAAATGATGTGGGTGACCTGCAAATAAATTTGAATGACTTACCTGTATCACACTAGGGATATTGATCATGGAAGTGGTGGTATAAGGTGATGATGAACTTGATTGGTTGAAATTTGATTCATTATTTTAGATTGATTTCTTGTTAATACCATACACTGATGAACAAAATATAAAATATGCTGGAAAAAAATACAAAATTAAAAAATCACAAAATCAAACAGGTAATCCAATCCTATGTTTATGCAACAAAATGTTTCTTACCTTTTGTTCTCTTTGTTATCTCATTTTAAATATTTTTCCTTTTTTTGTGTGTTTTGATGAACTAATCTGAATTAAAAAAGGTAAAAACTATGGCTTGGATAGGCAATGAGATTCTTACTGGTGATGAAATCAAGAAAATTTTCTGAGGGGTGTCCTAAAGTGTCTAGGGGTAGATATTGGTGGATGGAGATGAAACCCACCATCACCAAATCTCAAGCAATGGTTGGTGATGAAATCTAATGCATTACTATTAAAAATGAAACGTGCAGTGTGTGATTTCTTTTAAGGTTTTAAATTTTTTATGGTGTACATACAATGTCAAGAATAACTAATTTCATGAGTCTAAATTAGAATCCAACACCATAAATATCAATTTCCCCAAAAAGAAGTAGAGTACACCACTTAAGACCGCTCTCTAAAAATATGAGGGTTTATCTACTTTTCCGCCTTGAATCACCAAGTGAGGGGGTACTTTTAATATACTAATATTGTCCCTACTTAGACAAGAAAAACGATATATTTCTAACCATATAATGCAAACTAATTAATGCTCTTAGTTTTTCATATGCAAACAGAAAGTGCAGCACACCGAAAAATCATGAAATATTTAAATGGAAATGTGTAATATGTAAATGCAGATGCATGCAAAGACTATTATTATGCCTAAATGCACATTAAAATAATTTTTTTAACAAATATATTATGGTATTCATTTTAATCTGATATCTACAAAAAAGTAAAAATAAATTAAAACAAAAAAAACTAGGGTTTACAATAGACTTATAGGTAAGCCTACGTATTCACTTGATATCTCTGTAAAATGCCTCCCGATGCTTTGCAAATAGACTTGGGTGCTTATGGAATACTGGAGGGTGTTCCCCGAGCACCATTGGGTGTCTACGCACCTTCTGCAACTTCTATGTTTTTCCAAAATCCTTGATTCTATGAAATTCACACGATTCATCCTTATAAAAACCTACAAGATGAGACAATAAGCAACAAGTCAGTTAACAAGATAAATAAAAATAAGAAACCCTTAGGGGTCCCACTGTGATTGTCATTTTTAGATGTAACATTGAACAACACCAAACAATATACTTAAATAAACAAATGAACAAAGAAAAATAAACACAGATTATTGCATAGAAATAAACTTTTATTCTTATTGCTAGGTAGATCTCTAATATTACAACCAAGTGTATCCCAAATGGGGGTTACAATGCTTTAATTTCCAATATAATAATTTCAATATGTTAGGGTTCTCCAAAACCCTAGCTAACAAACAATGGTGGTGTCTTCACGATCGAATCGAATTCAAGAGTAGGGTGAGTGGGCTTCAGATATACATAGGTTGAACCACTCAAGTGATTTAGAAACTTCCAATGAATGTAGGTTCTTCCCAGATTTACACATAAAAAATAACAAGGGATTAGTAATAACTATGAGGGCTCCACTATGTGAGACCCTAAGACATGAAATAAAAAACCCTAGTTGCAGAATGAAAATACTGTGAACAAATATGAGAATACTAAAATAAATGTAGAAATAAAATATTTACCTTGTTGATGACTTATCACTTTCTGATATGTGATTGTTGTTGCAAAAATAGTAGGTGTGCATATGCCCTAGCAACACCCGAGGATTTGCTAGTCTATAGAACTAGGGTTCGAGTTGCCCACAGAAGCTCGATGGTAGCAGGAAGCACCCAAGGACGCTCAGGGATGGTGAAAAGCACCTAGAGGTGCTCGAGAATAGTAGAGGGGCATTCAGGGGTTGAAGCAGAGTCTGGAGAAGTAGATCTATTTCACGTAAAAGGTGCGGAGGAGGATGCATATGCAAGGGCAAGGATGCAAGGGGGATTTTGAAAAGTTGTTAGGGTTTCCAAAGACTTAGGAAACTTGGAACTCAAAGATTCCAAAAGCTTAGGGGATTCAGGATAAACTTATGACTTAGGGGTTAATTCGTCGAAATGATTCCTCTTTATAATATATCCTAGGGCATGTTAGGGTTTCAACAACACAATTTGTGTGGTCAAGATTAAAACATGATGGAGGATGAAGATTAAATCTGGGTAGGTGGCATGGATTAAGGTGTATGGGTGGCTGAGATTATATCATGATGGATGACTTGGATTAATTCATACATATATACATATATTTATTAAATATATAAATATAATATATAAAATATTATTATTTAAATATATATTAAACAAATATATATAAATATCTATAAAATATGGTGGGAAACTATGGATGCATGACAAGTGGCTAGATTTTGGTGTCTACATATGGTTTAATTCATTTTATATTGCTTTGTGAAACATATTTTATCTTGCTTTGTTAACAAAATTTGTCTTGCTTTGTTAAACAAATTTTAAAATAATAGAACCTATGGAGTGCAAGAATTCATTTTGGAACCTTCAAAAATGCCTTAATTAAATGTGTCCAAATAATTTGATATGTTAGCCTTAAGAAACAAAATTATTTGGATGCTCTAATTACTTCAAAACCCCTATTATTGATTTTTTTGTGCAAAACAATATAATATTTTATGGCTTTGAGTGCTTGATGGAACTTAAAATAAAAATAAAATGAAAAATATAAAATAATATGAAACAAATTGTAGGATAGCGATCAAAGAGAGCTACTATAAATTAGTTCCTCCTATTCTGCAAAAAATGGAAGATTATGAATATTAAAATAAAACCAGGTTAGACCTGCATCCACACAATCTAAATCTAGTTAAGTGCAAGAGTCTGAGGAATAAAAGCATGCATTAAAAATATCCATTTATAAAACATCATCAAATGACCTCAACACATGTAGGGGAAAAATCTGCAGTACAACATGTATTCAAAATCTTATTTGGTTGCATACAAGGTGAGAAGAAATTTGTTTGCAATAGCTTGAGAGCCTTCCAATACCTCTTCACACCTCTCTATTCCAAGAAACTTCTAGCCCTTGTTCCAATGCTTGCATGGCATTTTAAAATTTTAAAAATAAACCTTTTGTTTACTCTCCCATTTTTGGTTTTGTTTCCCTCCGCTTGGCATAGTCTTGTAACATTATTTTCTTTTGTAAAAATGTGCCTTCATCTTCTCTTGACCTGACTCGTAATAGCTATGCCCATGCATAACTCTCCTTAGGCACTCAAAGGCTTTGTATGCATAAAGAAACACTTTTTTTTTGCGTAGGCATTACCTTCTTCATCCGCTATGCATCAAGGATAGGCCACATATAGACATTTGTCAACATCAAAAATTTTGTCGAAACCTATGCATGATATCCAAAGAACAAAACATCCTCTATAATACATATCATCAATCCAGTGGACTCTAGCCCTATTCCAATGTACCGTGAATGTGCCTATGAACACTTTGTTCATTATAGTATTCACCATAATGGTCGATTTGTTTAATTTTGTAACCATTATGGCTCTCTATGATTTAAAATATCTCTTGATGGAACCTTTTGTTACCTCACTCATGTAAATATATGTCACCTAAGTTACAACATGTAAAAGGTAAACTATGACATCCCCTGTCCACGCTGGCATGCGTGTTACTCAACTCTACATGTAGGTTTACATTCCTAAAATTTCTCCAACCATAAATTAGACTACATTCAATTGATTTATGAAATACTAATCATTTTAAAGCTATGCTTAGTAATGTAGTCTTCGTTTAGGCAATATTATTCATGCCACTTTCATTGAATACCCGGCTACCAAAGACCTTCATTACATTCTATCAACTCATTAATCCCCATAAACTTGCACAAGTGATTTATCATCTCTTATGGCCATCACAATAATCAACACCAAGGGTGTACAACAATCAAAATAGTCCATCGCACAATAGGTTGATGTAGCTACCAAAGTCTACTCTGATAATTGCCTTTGCTATTTTCGTGGTCCCTATTAGCTCCTGCACAATGGTATCCATTCCTTTGGCTATTACATATTTCCCATTAATAGAGACCTAATCCAATGATAAAATTACACCCATATATCATGCTTTGGGTGGCATTAGATCCACTATCCATTTTATTTCTATCATCGGCTCTAATGTCGTAGTGATTATTTTATCTAACCATCATCTCATGTGGCCACTGCTATCAAAAAATCCAAATGCATTACCCTATCTTGAATAAAATAACAGGTTCTAATAAACGAGTGGTAGAAGTCTGAAATCTAAGTTTAACTTAGAACGATCATACTACTTTCACTACTTCTTTTTTTTCTATGTAGCCAAAGAACAATTTACCATCTACACCCTAGCTCAAACTGGTGTAGTGAGGAATCTAAACCTTCATGGTGGACTAAAATCCTGGTGAAGCTTGGCGGCGATATTCTTGTTTTCTAGATTTCAAAACTTGAAAGACCTGCTACATGGCAACTCTGAGTCCATTCTTGTTGGTATTAAGGCACAATGCATGGATAATCTCCCCACATCGATAGAACACAATCCCTTACTCTCTACGAAGTTCCACAACATCATCACCCCATTGAATCTATTTTTCATACTCAAAATCAACTTTTCTCACCGTGGTGGCTTGATGCAATACCTATGCCCTACCCTCTCATCATGTTTCTATCGATGATACCATGAAAATGTTTGTGAACATGCACTTTACTAGAATGCTTTGCCTGTATAATGTTCAAACATCAACATGGAAACATAATTGACATTTCAGTAACATATATCTACAAATGTTATCTCCCGAGGGTACATGTGGGAGTAGTGCCCAATATTAACCTAATATTTGTTGCGTCGTCTTGCTCGTATCTACTTCCATTGACTGCCATTAATGATGACTAAATCCAAATAAATTATCCTCCACTATTATGTTTATCAAGAGTCCTTTCACATGCTACATGCCATCCATTTTAGCTTTATCATAACAATCTAATGGATCTCATTCCATCCTCGAAGCCCAAATTATCAACTTTCTCATTGTATGGGTCCACTATTGCATCTAGCTGGCAATATTTCATGAATTTCATCCATAAGCCTCATGTTCAACTCTCATTAGCTTCGTCCATAGCGCCCTTATCGACGTCCACTGGTTGACTAGGTCAAGACTTGCCTTGACAATCGCAACTGAACCCCTTTGTAACCTAAAAATAAACATGAAAAATTAATTAAAAATTTAATTTAACCAAACCCATAATATAGAAATATATTATATTAAAATAAATTTAAACACAACCTTAATATGAAACCATGCTAATTCCAAATTAACTTAAACATAGCCTTTAAAGACACTCAGAGTGTAATGAGGATATGTAAAATAAACAAGACGTGATTATATTATTTGCTTTACTCACACTCTCTTATTTTTATATTTTTATTTTATTTTTATTTATTTATTTTTATATACTTCTACTTTTTATTTAAATTTTATTTATTTAATTTCAAACGTTTGAATTGATTTAATTCAACACATTAAAATTAACTAAACATTATAAACCTAACCAACACACTAGACACTCCAAATGAAACTAAAAGGAGACCCCAACCAACAACCAAACCTTGGAACCTATATTGAAATCTTATTGGTAGGGGTCTATCAATCAATCACTTGATGCGAACCCAAAATTTCCCAAAACAATAAAATTTCAAGTGCGTCCCCAAAATTTGGGTGTGTCGTCCGATAGTCACAATAGGTGCATCAAAAAATAGAAGAAAATGATGCACTCAAATCATCCCACGAGGATGCACCACAATACCAAAATTGGTGCACTCACTCCTTAACACCTTCAAAATTCATCATCTTTTGAAAATACTAACTTCCCGATATCTATATTCATCCCTAAGCGAATAGGGGCTCCTTGTATTGGTACCTTGAGGATGCATCATACATCCTCCAAAGTAACGGTTATCTCACCTTTCGGTAATCTAAAGGTATTGGTGGATGGATACCACCTCTCTCCAAGGGTTGTCAACAATGAGTGATCAAACTCTAACTTAGGCATATAGGCAACATAATACAGCCCTATCATCAACAAAATTACCACATCCTTGACCTTTTTCTCATCTCCTAAGATGCTTCCCTAGCACTTAGGCTAATGCTCCTAGCTTGTCAAAACCTTCATCGCATACCAAAAGATATTAAAAATAATAGGTTAGAAATATTATCAAATCATTCTAAAACTTCACAAAAACACCACCATTGGATAGCCCTCAAAGATAGCTTTCTGTCAAGTATAAATATGTTTAAATTTGCACTATATCGAGGTCAACAAATATAAAATAAAAGTGGTTGTCCCTAACCAAAATTTCCAATACCAAATTCACCACTAAGACAAAATTCGCTAGTGGCATCTCTAACAAATTTTCCACTAGTATCAAATTCATCACAAGTTCAAAAAAATTACAAAAATAATACCCTAAATGCAAAAAATTTACATCAAAATGAACGCCTACCTCTCAGTCTCGCTCTAATACTTCAATCGTCCCTCAAATCGCATCCGCACGATGCACCCATCCTCGGATATGATCCATCTTCTCAAAAAATTCTATCTCACCCTCTTTGAATTTCTATAATAGGTAAGAGTGCAAATGAGGTCGCTTTCACCTCTTCTTTTTCCTTTTAAACCCTTAGGCTATCAATCCTAACCAATCTAGAGCATCCTGTACCTCAAAAATTTGTTCTAAAACTCGTCATCAGACACATGGGTTTCAGAAATCATGACTCCAGGATAAAAAAAATCGTAAGGATGAACAATTTTCTTTGAATATTAAGGTACGCAAAACGAGGCATATATATATAAAGTCATCAAAAGCAGCCAAAAATCTCAATCGACTTTATAAATCAACAAAATATCACAATAACAATGCAGCATAGCATCAAAATTGAGTATCACAACTTAAATATTGACATAACATCTCAAATACCATGTCAAAACTGGGGCAAAATGTAGACACCCATAAAGATAAAAGCATTACTATTTTTGGTAAATTATTTTTCATCAAAAATTGCCATTTTTAGTAATTATCATTTTGGCAAATTATTTTTTCATCAAAAATTACCATTTTTAGTAATTACCATTTTCGATAAATTATTTTTTTGTCAAAAATTACCATTTTTGTTAATTACTATTTTTGACAAATTTATTTCTTGTCAAAATTTACTATTTTTAGTAATTCACAAAAAAACTCAGATTAACATGTAAATTAACACACAACTTCATAAAATCTAAATTAGGCATCCTTAAAAATATTGACACCTAATCATGCTTAAAAAATTATTTAAAAACTTACAAAAAACGACCCTCTAAAAGATAGGCTCCTACATCATTCTCCTCTAGTTGAAAATAACTCTACTCTTGTAGGTTCCTCTAATCAAACTCCTATAACTTTTTTCTATCAATTTTTTTTCCAACCGTTTGAATCCTAGATCAAATCAATATGATGCTAAATATCTCTTTTCGGGGTAGTCCATTTGGTAACTCCTCTAGTATGACATCTACATACTCTTTTAGCAACTCTGTTGTTACGGGTGGTATAGCAGCATCGATAGTATCCACATTTTGTGCTATCAACACAACAAAAAATAGTTTCATTCATCTCTATGACAAATTCCTTAGTTTTCAATAGGGTTTTACTCTACCCTTCTTCCTTATGCAGTAACACAACCACTTTTACTCCATCCTTTCATAATGTGTAAGTATTCCTTCCTATATCATGGGTAGCCTTCTAGCCATATTGCCAAGGCCTCCCCAATAATAAGTGACATGCATCCATCAGAATTACATCACAAATTCTTTAGTTTTCAATAGGTTTTTACTCTACCCTTCTTCCTTATGCAGTAACACAACCACTTTTACTCCATCCTTTCATAATGTGTAAAGTATTCCTTCCTCCATCATGGGTAGCCTTCTAGCCATATTGCCAAGGCCTCCCCAATAATAAGTGACATGCATCCATCAGAATTACATCACACCATACTTCATCCTTGTAGGTATTCTCAATTAAGAACTTAACCAGACACCTCTTATCTATAGTTACCTTGTTTCCTTTCTTGAACCACGATATACAATAGGAATTTGGGTTCTCACATTTCAAGTTAATTTTCTCAACCATTTCATTTGAAACCATATTTTTACAACTACCACTGTCAATAATCATCTTACATACCTTTCCTCCAAATGTGCACCTAGTTCAAAATATATTTGTATGCAACTAGGAATCACCACCATCATTGTCTTGTGCTTTCACCTTCTTTGGTATGATCATTATCCTCCTGATCATGATATTTTCTCCTATATTTGTAGCAACTTCCATCTCAGTTTGCTCTTCTACCTTAACTAGATTGACACTAGCTTGTTCTCCCTACCTTCTTTCTTGTGCAGAATAGTGCAAACATTCAAAAGCTCTATGTCGTTCCTCACCGCATCTGTAACACGTATATTACCTCTATGGGCCATCCTAATTTTACCTCTATGGCCCATAGAGGTTATATTTGTAATAGGTATATTACCTCCATGGGCCATCCCAAATTTTTTCTCCACCATAGCCTCTTCCTCTCTGAAATCCTCCACCTATCTGGTGGTTACTATGACCTTGTCCAAAATCTTCTTGTTTTCTTGTATTAAAAGATTCTCCCTTTGAGGAATTAAATCCACTACACCCCCTAACTGGTGACAATGGCCCTTTCTTCACTTCTCTTCTAAAATTACTCCTCTTATATTTCTCTTTTGCCTTTAATGCAAACTAATATGCATCCTCTACACTATGGATCCGAACCATACTCAACTTATCTTGTATGGCATAACTTAATCCATTCACATACCTTACAACTTTTTGTTCTTCTAACTCTTCAATCTCCATTTGAACTGATAACTTGTAGAATTAATTAGTGTAGTCCTCAATGCTTTGATCCTTTTGTCTGAGATTCTGTAATTTATGAAATAATGTTTGGTCGTAATCTTTAGGGAATAATTTATCCAATTTTTTTCCATTTCTTGCCAAACCCTAATATTTTCCTTTCTTTTTCTCTACCTATCCTTTTGCAAATGATCCCACCAAATCAATGCATGCCATTTCAACTTTGTGCATGCAAGCTTTAATTTCCTATCCTCTGAAATGTCTCTCCACTCAAAGAACTTATCCATGATTTTTAACCAATTTATCAAGTCTTCTGGTTTTAACCCTTATGCATTCTCAACATCAACCTTGATCCCATCTCTATTTCCTTCCAAGGTTCTAATCAGCCTATCCTCAAAATGGTGCTCCTTTGGCTTCTCCTTCGGTTTTTCCTCTACATGAACCTCTAATACGTTGTCTTCTCCCATAGTCTCATTATCATAATCTAGATCTAGAAAACTTGTTGGATGTCTTTCCCTCATATGGGCCATCATTCTAGTCAAATGAGCAACTTGTACCTGTAGCTCATGCATAATCCTCTTAACTTGGGTATAACCTCATCTTCCGCTCTCCATGCTAATTTATTCTATGTTATTCAACAATATTACCTTCTCTTCCCCAAAAATATCCAACTTGATTTGATATCAAATTATGTAAATCCAACTGCAAGAGGTTAGAAAAAATACCTCTCATCACATAAAAATTGTGATAAATAGAAAATTAACCTATAAAACCTCCATTCTCATAAAACTACAATACATAGAAATAAACCAATAAATACTTTATTTTCTTAATATTGGATTCACCACCATAATGCAATAAAATGGGAATATATGTAGATATCCCAAGAGAATCCCTAAAATGAAACCCTAAAGCTTAAATACCTAAAGATAAAAACATTACTATTTTTGAAAATTTATTTTTTCATCAAAAATTACCATTTTTAGTAATTATCATTTTTGGAAGATTATTTTTTTGTCAAAAATTGTTATTTTTAGTAATTACCATTTTTCAGAAAATTGTTTTTTTGTTAAAAATTATCATTTTTAATAATTACTATTTTCGGCAAATTTTTGCTCATCAAAAAATACCATTTTTAGTAATTCACAAAAAAAACTCGGATTGACATGCAAATTAACACACAACTTCATAACACCCATATTAGGCATCCTAGAAAATCTTGACACCTAATCATGCATAAAAAATTATTTAAAAACTTCTAAAAAACACCCTCTAAAATATAGGCTCTTGCATCAAAAGTAAAGGCCAATAGTGGTCAGCATTGAAGGTAGAGGCCAACAATGGCCAGCATTGAAGACAACAAATAAGATAACCAATGAGCTAAAAGATTATAGCGCCCAAGATGGAAGAAATTATAGCACCCAAAGCTTAGAATCTACATCAAAATCAAATAATAGTGCTTGAAGTACAAAATATGAGCTGAAAACAAGCAACAGAGTCGAACCCAAAAGAACATATAGTTAGCACCTAATTTATAGTGACTAACGGTACCATTACACCTAACCTAAAGAAATTTAAATCACCTCGAGGAAGTTGAAGGAAAGCAAAAATATTTGATTCAAGAGGGATTCAAAACATTTCTCTAAAGTATTAAGGAATATCATGTCATCATTTCACATGAGTAAGCAATGGAAGGGAACATTACTTCTCTGTTGTCAAATGAGCTAGAAAGTGTTTTGGAAAATGGTTACCCTGGATGTGTATGTGAATAGTGACATTATCACCAATGAAATATAGGTAATTTTATTTACATTACTTCCCTTTGTGAGCACAAATTATTTTTAGAGGTTAAATTTTTTAATTAACTTTAGGAGTAATAAGGTTTATATGGTTTAATTAGTTATGTAGATTAAAGTTAATTCATAATATTTGGAGTGATATGGAATGCAACTAGGTTAAGGTTATATATATATATATATAAGTTTCTTAAAAGAATTTTTGAAATATTTAGGATTTTAGAATATTTGAAAGGTGGGAGTTTAAAGGTTTTTTAAATTTATTAAAAGTTTTTGAAAAGATTGAAGTTTATCGATTTATTTCAAATAATTAAAGTTATGCAAATTTATTATTAGGGATATAAATGGTTTTAAACATCGAAGGATTAGAAAATTAGAATTTGCAAAATTTATACTTGAGTTCTTTATTTTGGAGGTATAAGGATTTCAACTTAAAGGTACAAGATGGATAAATGGCAAAGAGGATATTTTCAACATAGGAGACATTATCAAAGTGCAAAACCATACTTTATGAGAGGAAAAGTTCAAAACTATATTTTATATTAAAAACTGTCTTTTGAATTCAATGGGTAACATCATAAAAAAGTTCTTAAAAAATATTATCAAAGATGTAAGATATTATCACTTGAGTCTCATGAAAAGGTATAAATGGTAAAATATGCTTGGTTTATAGACTCAGAATCTAGTCATCATATGACTGGAAACATACATTGGTTTGAGTATTTATAAGTTAGGGACAATAGCTCTCTAAAAATTGTAGATGATAAAACATATCAAGTTCAAAGAACTAGTAGAGTAATACCTAATATGTCCTTTTAGAATTTGTGCTAGAGAATGTTTTATATGTTCCTGCACTATCAACCAATATTATTTTAGTTAATAAATTTGTTGAAAAGGAAGATCAGTTGAATTCAAATACATAAATAAATATAGCAAATGCATCATCAAGTACCAAAGAAAAACTAAAGCTATAGGTTCAATGATAGAATATATGCATTAAGATTCAATTATATTTTCTCAAGAGATTTTTAAATACCTATATCAAGATGAAGATAATGTTAAATTGCTTGATTTTTCAAAAAGATAGAATACAGGGAATTAGATCTAGTATAGTCCAAAGTTTTCCTACAAGCATAAGCAATGGATGAACCCAATATTCAAGATGATGAAGAAGATTCCAAATAATTAGAGGTTCAAGAACAATGCAAGGGCACACGAAGACTGAAGACAAAGACAAAGACAAAGAAAAATATTAAGACAAATATTAAATACTAGACTCTTCAATAACCAAATAATGTAATACAAGGGGTTGTTGAGGTATATTACATTATTTGGTACATGATAATGTACCCCCATAGTACCTTCATGGTACATTTGTAAATATATAATAGATTAGAGTTGATTTTATAGTTTAGAGTGTGATTTATATTTTCCCTTTTATGTAATTACCAATGTGCAGGAAATGCACACGTGTCATGTAAGTTAAAGTGCAAGTGTAGATTGAGAGAATGTGTAAAAGTGTCTTGTATGTAAGAGTGCAAGTATGTAATATGAGGATTTGCACAAGTATCCTAGATTATGTTTACATGTAGAAGTGTAAAATTCATGTGTGCAAGTGTCCTAGAGTCAAGTGTCCATCTAGTATGCAAGAGGAAAGATGAAAAGCCAAGAGTCATGGAACTTGTCATATAAAGAGTAATAGACAAGTACTTGAAGAGTCACATTACTATGGATATATTATGGAGATAATACACCATGAGAAAGTGATCAAAGTACAATCCAAGTGAGATTACAAAGTTGTAACAGAGAGAAGAAATAAAGCTTGTATACATTTGGAGCAATTAATATTGTCAGTTTTCTTCATGCATAGTTCATGAATTACATAGAAAATTTACATTCATATTTTTTTGGTAGGTAAAATTGATAAAGTGTAGGGTTTAAATGGGCCCCAAAACCAAGTACATAAGTTGGTTGTTAAACCAATAGTATAGTATGACACAAACCTACATTTTGGTTTGCAAAAACCTAAAGAAAAAGGTCCAAACAATAGCAGAGAAGGGTGGATGGATGCTTGACGTCAGAAAAATAAAAATGCAATCTAGGAAATACCCACGCATGGGTTTATTAAGAGAAGTAACTATATGAAAAACCTGTAAAGAAGCTATGACAAAAAACTTGTATAAAGGAAGCTCGTAAAAGATCCATAAAAACTATAATAGACACCGTGGGCCAGGACGTAGGCAATGACTCATGATCAACAACAACACCCTTCCACTTAAAAATATTTGAATGATTTGGGAAACCCTGGAGCTCAAGTTTCCAATTATGAATATATATTCGCACCGCTCGCCCTTTAACTAGTAGATCTGTCACCTCATCCATCAGCTTAATAGTAACTTTGAAATGGAGGTTACGCACAACATAATCATTATTCCACAAAATGACAAAGGCTTCAATGATATCTTGCTCAACCCCTTTAAACTTGATTAAAGATGGAATGATACCATGAGCTTCCAAAAAGGTGTGAGGCGGGGGATCAATTTGAAGGATAGATGGCTCAAGCAGGGCCATATTGGAAATACTGAGGAGAAAGGAAGACCACAGAAGCTTCTTACTACCTAGGATACACAACGATAAACAAAACTATATGACAATGGACTGACACAGACCAAGGATATAAATATATAAATTTTTGGTACAATAGACGCCCTTTTCCAAAAGTTGAGTTGGTGTGATTTTAAGACCACATAATAATTCTCCATAGGGAATCGACATCGAAAAAATAGACATGGCACAGGATATACTTCGCACATGATAGGGTTGGGATAGGATTAGGAGTTCCAAATGACTGAAATAATGAATCTCAAAATTCACAAGACATAAAATTAAGCATCTCAAGACTTGACACATATTGACATTGTTTGATAACATCCAATTGCATAGCCTAGACCTACTGAGGGACTTGAAATGCCTGGAGAAGACAACCACAAGGTAAACCCATTGACAAAGCCTATCTTGGGACATTGCATACTTCACAAAAGGGAAATAGGAGAACCAAATGCTAGCACTTTTAGAAAGGTAGAGAGTCGTTCTAATTAGAAAACTTATACCATAAGAATTAGAACCAAAGAAACACATCATGCTAAAAAGGGTAGAGTCAACATTGGTGAAGTTGACCCGCCAAAATGAATGTTAATTTTTTTATTATATAGATGAATGTTAATTTGTTTATTATATAGGACTTGATATACATATTAATTTTCTCATATATTCTACTCTTATATTATTATTTTTACCTTTAATATTGTGTCTATTTTATATTGGAACCTGTGATATTTTGTGGTAGTAAGGCTTAAAAATCCAACAAATTTTTTACTTTAGTTTGCATCAGTTAGTTTGTACCCCAAAAAAAAAAAATTCTAATGAGTCTTTCCTTAGGACCTAGGTTAACATAGCTTGGAATCCTCATGAAGTCAAGCTAACTATGGTTCAAAACCTTACAAAGGGCTTTTTTGTTTTACTTTGTGGAAACAACCCATTGTAAGGTGATTCATGAGCATGGCCCCTGGTACATGAGAAGAACTTTGCTTGTTTTTTCTCTTTGGAATCATGAATTTTCTATTTTTGAGAAAAGATCTATCAAAATTCCTGTGTGGGTGGAATTCCTAAGACTCCCTCTACCTTTGTGGCCCTTTCTTAATCGCATAATTTCCCCTCTAGGGTGTGTCATTTTGGTGGAGGTAGACAAATTTTTGCATGCACACCCTCAAAACGTGTTTGCATCAAGATTAATATTTCTTGAGATCTCAAGGAGACTATTGACATAAAAGTTGGTGACACTGTGACATCCCATCAGGTCCTCTACATTAATTTTCCCAATAGATGTTTTCACAAGATCAAAATAATCTAGCTTGTCGATGCTAAATATTTAAAGATTTAATATATTAATTAAATTTGACAATAATTATCTAGAATTTTATTTTTGCAAGGAGGGGAATAGAAAGTGATATATAACAAATTCTCGTGAGATATTTGTGTGATTATAAATTCAAAAGGAAATGTGAAGGAATAATGATGGTGGAACCCAAAAATTGTAGGATGTCTCTATCCCATTCCATTGCCTATCGTTCAAACGTCGATTACCATGTACACGTCCATAGTGGACTTATATTTTGTGTCAACAGAAATATTACGAGAGATAAAATATAAAAAGTATGACATTCTCTTGGTCGATGTTGCAATTAAAATTTTTAATCCTAGCAGTCCACTTAATACTTCTTTTTTTTTTTTTTATCATAGACTCCATTTTCCATGACTTGCACCTCCACCTCTATTAATTCTCGCAATTATTCCCTTAAGAAATAAATTTTATGAGCACATATCCTGCATGATTGGAACTATGTGCACACCTAAAATCTTGGTTGTAGATCAGCATCTTTATGAAAACATTGCTATGTTAAAAATGGGAAAATAATAAGTTGGTCAACTCGACTAAAAAATATTAAGAAACAAACTTAATCAGTACATTTGCAAAGTATATTGGGATATTAATGCAAAACTAATTGTTCACTTAGTAAATGACCTGCTATGGGCTTAAGGGCTAGAGTTTGTCAAATATGATATTACCTCTAGTTTAAATATGTATACAATAAAAAAATCCTTACAATCAAACAGAGGTATAGCATCATGAATGTTCTGAATTTAGAATGGAAATATATGTTGCTTTTAATTTTGGTATTCTGCTATGTTTGCTTCTAAGATTATTTTTGGCTTTTGCACAAGCATGGAGACAGCCTCTAGCTTCGATCTTTTTATATTTAGAGACTCCACCATTGATCCCATTAACAATAATGGGCTTCCTAATATAGTCAAGGAAAATTTAAATTTTGAAGGGGGGAAGAAGATTTCAACAAAAACAAAGAGATGAAAATTTTATCATGGAAAATTAGGGGCTTTAATGCCCCTTCAAAACATAATTTGGTGTATACTCTTAGAAGAGAAAATAATCCAGATATTTTTTTTGTTACAAGAAACAAAACTAGACCATATTAAAATTGATAGCATTCAGAAGAAAATTTGGAAAGAGGTAGGTTGGGAATATAGTGAAGTAGTAGGAGCTTCAGGATGTCTCTTGTGTTTATGGGATAGGAAAAATATTAAGGGTAGGATAATTGTAAGTACAATATGGTCAATTACAATTTTTTTCCACAATCTAAAAATAGGTAAAATTGGATTGTGACTAATTTGTATGCCCCTAACACAACAATTGTAATAAGGTAGTTATGGTTTGACCTAACTCAGATGAGAGAAGCATTTAAGGGACTACCTTGGATTCTAGAAGGAGATTTTAATGCTCATATAAATCCTTCAGACAAGAGAGGAGGATCTTCCACCCTTTAAGAAGGAATGCAAGATTTTAGAGACTTTGTCAATGGTAATGAATTGATGGATGTAGAGCTCATAAGAATACCTTATTATTGGAGTAATAGAAGTTTAGGAGATCAACTCATTTAGATTCGATTAGATAGGGTGTTAATTTCTTAAGAGAGGTTGATCATTTTTTGTGATTCCACACTCACTACAATCCCAAATATTGGGTCAGATCATAAACCAATCATCTGTAAATTTTTAGAAGATGGTAGGAAGTACAATAGTCCATTTAGGTTTGAATTAATATGGTTCAAACATAAGGATTGACTCCAAAATTGAGGAATGGTGGCAGAAATATTTCCCAAGATATAAACTTAATCAAATAGTAGAAAATTAAGATATATCAAGAAAAATCTTAAGGTGTGGAATAGAGTGGTGTTTGGAAATATTTTTAAAATAATATTTGAAATAAAAGAGCAGTTATCAAAACTAGATATCAAGTTGAATCAAGGGAATATCATAGAGGAAATTATACAACAAGAGAAGGAGCTTCTTGCAAAATACCATATTATCTTAGCTAGCGAGGAAGTTCATTGGAAATAAAATTCTAGGACTATATGTCTAAATGAAGGGGATCACTATACAAATATTTTCATGTTTCTACCCTCCATCATAGAAGATCCAACATGATCAAATACGTTGTTAAACAATATGGATCAATAGTCAATAAGATTGATGATATTTGAGAGGAGGCGGTGAATTTCTTTAAGGATCTCTTAGAAAATTGAGAAGAGGAAGATACAAAAGTAATGGAAAATTTGTTGAATCATATTCCCCATATCATACAAGATGATTTTAATGATTATCTTTCTAGCCCTTTCACTAAAGAGGATATTAGAAAGGCAGTTTTTTATTTGGGTGGTGATAAAGCTCCAGGGCCAGATGGTTTTCCAAAAACTTTATTTTAGCATTTTTGGAACTTGGTGGGCAAGGATATGGTGGAAGCTATTCATGAGGTGCAAGGAACCCATTTTATCCCTACAGATGTCAATTCCACTTTTTTAGCTCTAATCCCAAAATATGCAGGGGCTAGAGATTTTACACAGTTTAGACTTATAAGCCTCTACAACACCTTATACAAGATCCTATTAAAAAAATAGCTAATAGGATTAAAACAATTTTACCCTTTATTATTGATGTTAACCAAGGGGGTTTTGTTAAAGGTATGAAAATCTTGGATGAAATAGTCACAATTCATGAGGTTATTCATTCTATGGATAGAAGTGGGGAGACCATAATGTTGTTAAAATTAGATACGAATAAGGGATATGATCAAATCTCTTGGGAGTTTTTGGAAAGGATCTTAAAAAAAAAAATTTCCATAAGAACTAGGTAAAGTTGACCATGAAATGTGTCTCCACAGCAAAGTTCTCTGTTTTGGTAAATAAAGCAACAACATGATACTTCAGCAGCATTCGTGGATTATGTTAAGGAGATCCATTATCCCCATATCTTTTTTTTATTCTTGTATAGGCCTTAGGTCATTCCTTGGTAGCAGCGGTCTCTGAAGGTAATGTTGGAGGTTTCAATGTAGCTCCTTTGTTAGATCTGGTATCTCATCAATAATTTGTTAGTGTTACTATGATTGTGTCCAAAGCTTCTATCCCTGAAGCTCAACAAATTAAAATTACTTTGGACAACTATGAATGAGCAACAGAGCAAAAATTTAATTTCAACAAGAGTATGGTCTACTTTATAAATACTAAAGAACATGAGCTTACATTGAGAGGGGGGTGAACAGTATAAGATAATTTTTTTTGCTTTTCAATCCATATGATAACATCAGCAATATTAAAGTAGTAAACATTACACAAAGCATCACACACATGAGATACATGATTTAACGTGGTTCACCCAATGTGGTATACTCCATGGAGAAATAATTTCACTAAAATTTCCTCAACAAATTTTGGGAATATTTCCTTATTACAATGTTTATGGACCTCTGTCCAAAGGAGACACCAATCCCATAATAAATTTCATGGACACCAATCCATAGGAGAACTCCTTCTCCTTTGCTCTAGCTGATGATCTTCTAGAAGACTACTACCTCCACTACACTGGCTTGTGGATCTCTCTCCATCAAAGACCTCTATCCTCACTCAAAATATCTTTGTTCTCACTGTCTTGGCTAATGGATATCTATCCACTACAGACTACTATCCTCTAATCTGTCACCTCCAAATCCTGATCGAAACTCTATTCAATCTCTATCTTAGATCTATACTGAACACTATCCTCTGCTCTACCAAATATGCTCATAAATGTGCCTCTACTTTGGCATAAATCTGCTCTCAAATCTACACCAAAACTTGTCCTAAAATCTATCTCTCCTATGGCACAAACCTGCTCACAAATATGTACCAAACTCTATCCTCAAATCTATCCTCAAGCCTTAACACAAAACTTGATCAAATCATAAACCAACTCTGCTTAGATGTGCTTCAAGCCTTAACTCAAAGCTTGAACAAATCAATAAATTAAATTTTCTCTCAAGTCTTCTCAAAGACTTGCCTTAAATTTATTCAACAAGTTATTCCTTGAACTTGTACAATCTGATCAACAAGTCTTCACCAAGACTTACCTCAAATATTTCCAATAAGTTCTTCCTAGAACTTGTCCAATCTTCTCAACAAGTCTTCATCAAGACTTACGTCAAATATTTTTGTAAGATTTCACAAAATCTCAAACCAATATATCTTCCCTCTAGGACTTACTCAAATGTCCTCACAAGCTTTCACAAAAGCTTGTTTAACTCTATCCGTAAGTCCCCTATAGGACTTACTCAAAACTATCCACTAGCTTACACAAAATCTTATTCAAATCAATTGTAAAACTTGCATACACAACTCAACTTAATATCTTATTGAAAACCTCTTCAATACCACAAACATGTTTCAATCATAATCTTGTTTAACCATAGAAAAATATAGAGAATTATTAGAGACTCAAAATGTTTCACACTCATAAAAAACTCAATCACTTTCAAACTCTCTTTCAAATCAATTCAAAAATAAAGTATAATTTTATTCACCAAACTTGAACTATCACTCCAATACTTTCAATAAATAATGCTCAACCAACTTCATTCAACCATTCACTCAATGAAACACAACTTGCATACAAACCCTAACCATGTGTTTCATAATACTTTCAACAACTCACACTATGGAACTCAAACCTTGACTCAAGATGATTCCAAATTCACATAACAATGATACTTATGATATTTCACAAACCGTAGTTCAAGATTGTTCTCAATCTCACATAAAAATGATACTCATGATCTTTCAAAAAACACAACTCATGCACATGAGAACCTACTCAAAATTTCCAACAATACTCAACAATCCTTTTTACTCCAACTTTAAATTTCACAACATTCAATCCAAAAAAAATTCACTCATAAGGAAGATGTGCCCATAGCATTTGTTTTGATGGAGATATGTCTTCAAAACTTGTCTCAATCGCAATCAAGTCCTCTTTGCCAATATCAAGGTTAGATATCAACAATCTATCTCAAAGTCTCCACACAAATATTTCCCTCAATAATTATTTTAACATACAAAAATATCAAGTCTCAAGTACACCTTATAACCTCAAAACTTCACAAAAATAATATTCAATTCATAAACAACCAAAAATCCTTTGATAATACTTTATAAACCCAATTCACACTTAGCAAAATAAAAATAAAAATTAATTCCTTTGTTTTAACACTTTTAACTCCAATCTTTACATAATGACATTCAACACAATTAATTTCCTTTCTAACACCTTATATCTCCAATATTTATTTATAACGCTAATTAAAAATATCAAACAAAATTATGACTCCCTATCTTTCACTTTAGAAAAAATTAATCACTTGGTCTTAGGAACCTTCACAACTAACACATGGCTTGCTAGCGCTATTCACACCTTAGAAAAAATTAGATCAAATGCTTACCTTATGCAATGGCCCACGTCAAAACATTTGTGCCCATAATGAATGCACCCAAAATCGAACCTGTAACCTACCGTCGTTGTAGTTCCCTAGCCCAATACTAGGCTATCGTTGGGCTACGTGCCCAAAAAAAAACCTAAGGCGCACAATGCATCCTCTATCCTTTGCTTTCAAAAATTTCAAATTAATCAAAAAATCTTGTTGCGCTCAAAATGAAGGGGACGTGAATCGAACCCCTAACCTGCCTTGCATGAATGACTTAACTAGCCATCGTTCGCTTCTTGTGCTACCAAGTGCTTTGAGAAATATTTGGCACTCCACTCGGTTTTATCACAAAGCTTGGCCTCTTAAATTTAATACATGTGAATTCCTTTCTCTTCTCTTAAGCAGTGCACGAATTTCTTTTTTCTTTGGGCATTCAAATTGCATGGATAATTTTGAAAAAAAAACCATTGCCCCTTTTATACCTTTTGCTATGCACTCCAAAACGTCGGCGTTTCCAATTTGAATTTTAAACTTAACTTTTGGTGCCTTTATTATTTATTTAAATTAAAATTTTAACCTATGGTTAAAATATTTTAATTTAAATAAATTAAATAATAACCTTTACAATCTTCCAAATGGGTCTTTTGAAGGAATTATTTCTTAATGACTCCTTGGACCTCATTTTTCTTCACCTCAACCTTTAGCCTGGAATATTATAATATTATTATTTCCTTTTAAACCTGCTTCTCCTTCCTTGGGATTTCCTTTAAACCTAATTCTCCTTCCTTGGGTCTTCAATCTTTTAGGTCACTTTAGGCATATAATATTTAAAATAAATATTATATCCTATTCCTTTAAACCTCTTCCTTAATTTTTGGAAAAACCACCTGATAACATTAATGATGATGAAACTTGGACATCAACCTCTTGACATCAATGACAACAAAACTTACTCAAATTTCCAAAAATCTCCCCCTTTATCATTGATAGCAATCTTTTTTCTTTTATCATTTATTTTACATTTTTATGCTCCCCGTGAGAATTGCTCCCCCTGATTGAATGCTCTCTCCCTAACTCAAATATCTCCCCCTTTGACATCAATGGCAAAGGGCCACCTTTGGGGCTTGGGGCTAAAGATAAAACTCTTAGCTCAGCCCCTTTCCCACATCCTCTCTTTGAGGTGGTTAATTTTGGGGTGGGAGTAGAACTACTCCCAATTTTCTTCTAAGATACTCAAAGGTCTCTTTCAAAAGTGGCTTAGTGAAAATATCTACAATCTGCTCCTTTGTAGTAACATATTCCAATCTGACTTGCTAATCTGTCACCTGCTCTATCAAAAAATGATATTTGATCGAAATGTGCTTTGTCCTGGAGTGCATCACTGGATTATTTGAGATATTTATAGCACTTGTATTATCACACAATATGGGAATAGGGTGATCATGCTTTATCTTGAAGTCCTCTAAAGTTCACTTCATCCATAATACTTGTGTACAATAAGCAACTATTGCAATATACTCTACCTCTACTATGGATAAGGATACTGATGCTTATTTCTTACTTATACAAGAGACTAAACAATCTCCAAGAAAGAATGCTCCTCCACTTGTGCTTTTTTTATCATCAATGCTGCTAGCCCAATCTGCATCTGTATATGCTATGAGAGTAAAATTATCATTTTTGGGATACTAGAGCCCAAAATCCATAGTTCCTTTTAAATACCTAAGAATCCTCTTTACTGCTACTACATGTGTCTCCTTGGGTGCTTCTTGAAGCCTTGCCACTAGTCCCACTGCCTGCATTATATATGGTCTTGTATTTGTGATATACAGTAAGCTGCCAATCATAGATCTGTATAATTTCTGATTTACCTCAAGAGATTCATCATATTTACTTAACTTGCATCCTGTAACCATGGGGGTACTCATTGGTTTACAATATTCTAACTTGAATTTCTTTAGAATATATATACTTGGTTTGTGAAATAAATACACCTTTCTCTAATTTTGAAATTTGAAGTCCAAGAAAGAAGGACAACTCACCAAGCATTGACATCTCAAATTCATTTTGCATGCTTTTTACAATTTTTGACACATCTTAACATTGTTACCTCCAAAAATGATATCATCCACGTAAAAACCCACAATTAGGAAGTCATTCCCTTAATTTTTTATGTATAAGTTACTATCCACTATTCCTTTTTTGAAACTTTGTTCCTAAAGGTACTTATCCAATCTTGAGTACCAAGCTCTAGGATTTTGCTTTAGTCCATAAAGTGCCTTCTTCAATCTGCATACATAGTCTGGTTTATCAGTTAAGCTAAATCTCTTTGGCTACTCAATATAAACCTCTTCTTACAAGACACCATTTAAAAAGATTGATTTAACATCCATCTAATATACTTTGAATTTTTTGAAACTTGAGAATGCTAAGAATATTCTTATAGCTTCAAGTCGTGCAACTTGAGCAAATATCTCATCAAAATCAATTCCCTCAACCTGTGCATAACCCTTGCATACTAATTTTGCTTTTTTTCTGACTATCTGACCATCTTTATTTAACTTGTTTTTGAATACCCATTTAGATCCAATCACATTTATACCTTTTGGTTGTGGAACAAGTTCCCAAGTCTTACTTTTCTCTATCTAGTCTAATTCCTCATTCATTGGCTTAATCCAAAACTCATATTCACTTGCCTCAATGAAGTCTTTTGGATCAATTTTAGATAACAAAGAGAAATTTGCTTGTTGATTTGATGCTATTACCCTTCTCCTTGTATGTCTCTCATCTGAATTTCCAATTATTAGATCCCTTGGATGATTTTTCTGTACATACCTAGATGGATTTTCAGGAAAAAATATTTGTGTTTCTTCTTCTTATTCTCTGATTCTTCACGTAATTCTTCTTGACAACTTTTATATTCCTGATACATAATTTCTCGGATTGGTTCTCTTGACCCTATCTTCTCATCAACTATTACATTTATACTTTCTATAATAGTATGTACCCTTTTGTTATAACATCTATAGGCTTTGCTCTTAGTGGAATAACCAAGAAAAATACCCTCATCACATCTTGGGTCAAACTTACCCAAGTTTTTCTCTTCCCATATTATGTAACATTTGCTTCCGAAAATTTTGAAATATTTCACAGTGGCTGGTCTTCCTTTCCAAAGCTCATATGGAGTTTTGTGATGATTTACTCTTATTTGAACCCTATTAATGATATATATTGTTGTATTAAATGCATCCCTCCAAAAACCATCTGAAACCTTGGATTCATTTAACATAGCTATAGCCATATTTTCAACAATATTATTCTTCCTTTCAACTACTCTAATTTGTTGAGGAGTTCTTGCAGCTAAGTATTCTCTTTTCATCCCATGTTCACAAAAGTCTATGAATTCATTTGAGATAAATTCTCCTCCTCTGTCTGATCTTAAACACTTAATCCTCTTACCTATTTCATTTTCAACTAATTATTTAAATGCCTTGAACTTATCAAGTGCTTCTGAACTTTCTTTCAAGAAATCTACCCAAATCATTCTGGAGTAATCATCTATAAACAATATGAAATAACTTTCACCTAGAATACTTTTTGTCCTAGTAGGACCACATAGATCAGTATGTATTAGTTTCAATGGCTCAGATGACATAAATCCTTTCGATTTGAAACTTGTTCTAGTTTGCTTTCCATGCTGACATGGTGCACAGATTGTGTTTTGTGGTATTTTTAGCTTGGGTAAATCTCTGACAGCCTATTTATTGATTATATTCACTATGTTGTCAAAATTAAAATGACCCATTATTCTATGCCACAACCAACTCTCATCATATTGAGACAGAAAATACTTTTCTCCTTTAATCTCACTTAGCATGTAGAGGTTGTTTGCAGTTCTACTTGTATTTGCAATGAGTTTTCCAGTTTTAGACTTTATGATTTCACATCTATTTGGATGAAATGTAACCATGTGACCTTGATCACAAAGTTGTCTCACACTTAGTAGATTGTGCCTCAACCCCTTGACGTACAAAAAATTCTCTATTTTTGTTTTCCCATCATCTAAACTCAGAGTTCCTTTGCCATAAATTTTTTCTAAACCATTATAACCAAATCTTGTTGATCCTCCATTAGTTTCTTTGAGTGCATGAAATTTAATTTTATCTCCTGTCATGCGACTGGAAGTTTTCCCTTATCCTACACATGAAAGGCTATTTGTACTAACATTGATCTAACTTTATCATGCCCTTTTCTCTCTTTTCTAATTGTTGAAGTTGTATTTATTCTACTTGACTCAAGAAATACCATTTTGTACAATCTAGCCTTGTTCCCAAAATTATTGCATTTATAACATATGACATCATCATTCATAAGAGGTGCAAAAGAATTGAAATTTCTATTAACATCATTTTTCACATAACCAGTGTAATGTACAACTCTATGACCATATTTGTTACATGAAAAGCAATAGCCATGGAAGAGAATATGTAAACTATTTGAATGCCTTGGGAAATATGGTCGAATGCTTCTCATTTTGTTGTTCTTGTGATTAACTCTCATCCATGGTTCTTATTTGCCTTCTTCTTTCCTGATGTCTTTTCCTTCCAAAGTATGAGTCACGAGCTTATATTTGTTTGATGTTTCTGTTTCTTGAAATATTGACTCCTATTTATGTTTCCCTAACTTTATATCTTGTCGTAACTTGATCTTTTCAACTTCATTTCTTAGAGAGAAAATTTATGCTTCCAATATTACACACTCTGTTTCCCTTGCTCTTAATATATTGGTCATATCTTGTTCAGTTTTCTTTCCTTCTTCTACCTTTATCTTGAGTTCAATGAGACTCTATAGAAGTTCCATCTTTGCTTCTCCATCCTCTTGAATTTGATCCTTCAAACTTCAGTTCTTATTTTAACCTTTTCCAAGTTCCTAAGAGCAGCAAAGAATTCTTCTTTTATGTCAAACATGGTCTCTTCTTCATTCTCTAAAGTCATGTGTGTTCCTGACGGATCTTCCTCTAAGTTTTTAGTCTTTTCACGGAGATATCCGCTCTAATACCAATTGAAGAACATGATATTATACTGAGAGGGGGGTGTGAATAGTATAAGATAAAAAATTTTGCTTTTCAATCCATATGATAACATCAACAATATTAAAGTAGTAAACATTACACAAAGCATCACACACATGAGAGACATGATTTAACGTGGTTCACCCAATGTGGGCTACTCCACGGAGAAAATATTTCACTAAAATTTTCTCAAAAAATATTTTAGGAATCCTTCCCTATTACAATGTTTATGGACCTTTGTCCAAAGGAGACACCAATACCCTAATCAAGTTCGTGGACACCAATCCACAGGAGAACTCCTTCTCCTCTGCTCTAGCTGGTGATCTTCTAGAAGACTACTACCTCCACTACACTGGCTTGTGGATATCTCTCCACTGAAGACCTCTGTCCTCACTTAGAATTTCTCTATCCTCACTACCCTGGCTAATGGATCTCTATCCACTAGAGACTATTATCCTCTGCTCTATCACTTCCAAAGCCTACTCTAAAATCTATTCAATCTTTGTCTCAAATCTGTATTGAACATTATCCTCTGCTCTATCAACTCTGGTCACAAATCTATATCTACTTCGAAACAAATCTACTCTCAAATTTACACCAAACCTTATCCCCAAATTTGTCTTTGCTCTGGCACAAACCTACTCACAAATCTGTACCAAACTCTGTCCTCAAATCTATCCTCAAGCCTTAACACAAAGCTTGATAAAATCATAAACCAACTCTTCTTAGATCTAATTCAAGCCTTAACTCAAAGCTTGGACAAATCAATCAATCAACTCTGCTCTCAAGTCTTCTCAAAGACTTACCTTAAATCTATTCAACAAGTTCTTCCTTGAACTTGTCCAATCTACTCAATGAGTCTTCACCAAGACTTACCTCAAATTTGTCCAACAAGTTCTTCCTAGAACTTGTCCAATCTGCTCAACAAGTCTTCACCAAGACTTACCTCAAATCTACTTGTAATCTTTCACAAAAGCTCACACCAATCTGTCCTTAAGTCCACTCTAGGACTTACTCAAATCTACTCACAAGCTTTCACAAAAGCTTGTTTAACTTTGTCCTTAAGTCCCCTCTAGGACTTACTCAAAACTGTCCACTAGTTTTCACAAAAGGTTATTCAAATCAATTGTAAAACTTGCATACACAACTCAATTTAATCTCTTACAAAAAACCTGTTCAATACCACAAACAAGTTTCACTCATAATCTTGTTTAACTTTGAATTATCCTTGAACTCACAACATGTCTCGGTAGAATAGAGCATAAGCATCACCAACAGTTGATGACCTTTACCAACATTTCAAAGAGCTTTATGTAGACAAAGAGATTGATAGTGGAGAAGAGATGGATATTGATGATGAGAGGGTTTATATGTCTTCATATGATGAACATGAACCTACCACGGTCCAAGAAGCACTTAGTAAGCCATAGTGGAAAGCAACTATGGATGTTGAATATAAATCTCTCATTAAGAACAATACATGGAAGCTGGTTAATTTACCTTCAGGTAAGAAACCCATTGGTTGTAAATGGGTTTACAAAATGAAATACAAGGTAGATGGAACCATTGACAAGCATAAGGCTCGCCTTGTGGCAAAGGGCTATGCTCAAAAGGAAGACATCGATTACGAATAAATCTTTGCACCCACTACAAGGATGACCACCATTCATGTTCTTTGTGTTATGGCAGCACAGTACGGATGGAAACTTCATCAAATGGATGTCAAGAGCACCTTCCTAAATGGTGATTTGAACGATGAAGTATACATGAATCAACCACAAGGATTTATTGAGGAAGGCCAAGAGCAACAAGTTTGCAAACTGGTTAAATCCTTGTATGGGTTGAAATAAGCCCCTAGAGCATGGTATATAAAGATAGACAATCACCTTCTACAACATGGATTTAAGATAAGTCATTCAGACGCAAATCTCTATGTTAATAACATTGGTTCTGAGATGGTGATACTTGTACTCTATGTGGATGATTTGATCATAATCGGTAACTCAAAGACATTGATAGAAATCTTGAAGAATGACTTGAGAGAGTCATTTGATATGACATATTTGGGACTTCTCCACTATTGTCTTGGTCTAGAGATTCAACAGAAAAAGAATTATCTAAGGGTGACTCAAAAGAAGTACACCAAAACACTGATCGAAAAGTAGCGTATGACTGATTGCAAGCCAAAAGCAACACCGATGGAACAAGATCTTCAGTTAACACGATATGATGATTCATCTCAGGTAGATGACACTCTTTATCATCAGATGATTGGGAGCCTTATATACCTGACAAACACTAGATCAGATATCACATTTGTTGTGAATTTTTCTTTCTCAAATCATGCAAGAACCAAAAGTTACTCATTGGAAAGCAGCAAAGCGTGTTCACTATATTGGTGGTAGTATGGAGTATGGTTTAGAGTATAGGAAGAATGACAAATTCTTCTTACAAGGTTTCACGGACTCTCACTATGCTAGATCAATAGATGACCAAAAATCAGCATCTAGATATGTTTTTCATCTAGGATATGAACCTATCTCATGGCACAACAAGAAGCAACAAGTGGTTGCTATATCTTCAACAGAGGTAGAATATCGTGCAACACGAGGAGTGTGTGAAGCGATATGGTTGAGTCGCATTATGGCAAGTATGGGTTTACCCAAGAAACTTCCAATTCACTTGTACTACGACAACCAGGGTGTTTTGAACTTAGTGAAGAATCCAGTTCACCATGAACTCACCAAACATATTGACACATAGTGTCATTTCATTCGCGACGAAGTTCCTAAACACAACATCAAGATCCAATACATTCCCACTAACGAACATATTGCAAACATCTTCTCAAAGACACTTGGACGTGTCAAATTTGAACTGTTCATAAATACACTTTGTATATCAAAATAAAATGTAATAAAAAGGAATGTTAGGATAAAAAATAATTCGTTACTTTTTACCATTATATTATTACATTATTTAATTTTTTACTATTGTAAAGTCTCACAATATATTATTGTTAGACGTGAGATATTTATTTAGGAAATATCTCACATTGTTAGTCGTTAACGCTAATTCCTACTACCTCTTAGGCTATTCATAGCCTAAGTTTACGCTTATTATTTTCCATTTGCGAACACTTCATGCATTCTTCAGGAACCATTCTCCTGATAGCACTATCGTAATGTAATTTATACCGTCTAACGGCTATCCGTGGGTCAACTTCTAAAGCTCCTGAAAGATGAAGCAGCGTGGAACTTCCATGTGATATGCAAGTAAGCTGCATTGCTTGATGGCTAGCCGAGGGACATGCCCTCCTAGCGCTGTCCAGTCGGCCAGGTCTAATCCCACGTGGCGCTGTGGCTGTAGTCGTGCGGGCCTCCTTTCATGGTGGGGCAACGGTATGTATTTTTTTTTTTTTTAAATATCCACATGGATAGCACCCACCACGCGCCTCCTTTAATCGATCCACTATTCAATGCTTTCCCTATCATCCGTCATCGGTTGGCGGAAGCTTGGTCTTCCCCACGGTTTTGTCGTCGACGATCACAACTTCTCTTGCGGGGAACAACTCCGACAGGTGGCACTTAGCACAGCTTCACAATGGATGGATTATATTCAACATTCCACTAATGCGAGACGTAGATATGTAGTTCTTTGACTGTCATTAACTTGGAGTTTAACTGTGTTTTCTTGATCTGGTAACTTTCGTGACTGGAGTTCGATTCCTGCCAAAGCCGTGCCCTCCTTCAGACATGGGAGGATCTCAACAGGATGCAATCTGTGACTCCTCCACTGCTTTTGCTGTGCTCATTTTCCTCGGCAGCATCACAGAGCTTTGCCACACACGCGGCTTCGATTTCATTAAAGGGGCCTCAAGCCTCCTTGGCCTGGGCCAGAGCCCACTCTTCTTCCCGTCGCCTGCCCCAGAAGTTGTGGTCACAGTATCCCGGATACTCCAAAATGCCCTCGCCACGTGGAAGTCTCCTCTTCCATCATTTAGGATATTAACTTAAAATATTAAATTTAAGATTTTTTTTTAATTTACATTGTAGAATCAATAATAGTCTCTGTAGCCAAGGTGTTCCACACTGTCCGCCCCGTTATGCCGCCATGGTGTTTTGTAGTGTCCGCTCCCGTTATGTCGCATTCATTTACGCCGTTGAATCTATACCTTAAATCCAATATTTTTTTTTTGTTTTTTTTTTTTTTAATTTATATAGTAGAATGATAGCCGCCACGAATCTGGTAGGTTGTCCAACTTTTTATGGCCGCCACAGTATTTTGCGCTGTCCGCCTTAGAAGCTGCCACACAACAAAGAAGTCCGCCCCTATAACCACCATGCCACAATCATTTTAAACATTTTACGCCGCTGACAGCAAGAAAAGGACAAGCGTTCAGTTCCACGAAGCCCGAAATTTGAACCTTGGACCGCCACCCCTTATAGGTTCTGGATGAACCAATTAATCTGCACCTTGAACCTCATATTAAGCTTAAGTTAAAAGAATATCTGCACTTAAAATATTAACCTTAAGTTAGACTGGTAGAAGAGTCTATTGCTCAATTTGTTAAGCTTATTCTGGGTTAATATTTTGTATATATATTTGCAGTTGTTTAATAATATTATTGTGTTAAAAAAAACCTGTCCATCATGAAAGAGGCCAACATGACTACAGCCATAACGTCACGTGGCTTTAAACCGGGCAGACTGGATAGTGCCACCAACAACCAGATTTGATTAGCTAACAGAGGCTAATCTATTAGACCTGGTCAACTAGACAATTCTTGGTTGATTAGTTAATAAAGATAATCATTAAACTAATTCCTGCTAATAATATTATTTTTAACTATGAAAATTATGCAGTTGACTTCTAGATTGCCAACTTGTTAAGCACTACCTTATTTTCTAAAATATATTTAACCAAATAATTTCATAAATTAAATATCTTAACATCTTGTTATTACGTTATTTGGGATAACATACATTGCTATCTCCTTAACCTAGAGAATAATAAAATCTGGCTTTTGGCTTTGGTTCTTTGATTTTTTGGTTGAGTTGTTAATCATATTGCTAATTATTGGTTGACAAGTTTTATATTAGTTTGTAATTTTTAAAATGTTTTTTATTGATTATAATATTGTTAGTTTTTATTATTTTAATTAAAATATTTTTAATAGGTTTTATGGCATTGAAATGGGTTTATTAATATTATATCATGACCATATAGTGGTATTATAATAATCTAGTAATTATGTGTATATCACTTAAAAGGGTTTAAACCTTAATCTTCTCGTGAACGTTGAAGAATCTAATAGGGAAATTAATGTTATATGATTATTTTGATTAAAGAATATTTTTTGATGAAAAAAGTAAATTTATATTAAATTAAGATAAAAGCTTTTACAATAAAAAAAAAAAGTGGGTGGGTTAACACACCCCATGGGGAATCAAACTAACCCTCATTAACAAGGGTTAGTAAGCAAAGTCGTCAACAAAACATAAGTTTACTAATCATGATCATTGATGATCATTACATCAAAGAAAGCATATCATATGGAGTAATATGCCCTGGCGTGTTGTCTTGCATAAAATGCTAGTGATTATGGTATGGGAATCCACCCCTCTACATCGCGATTAAGGCCTTCAGTACCTGTATTGCTCCAAGCAACAACTACCCCTCTACATCGCGATTAAGGCCTTCAGTACCTGTATTGCTCTGACCAACAACTAGCCCAGGTGAAACTGGTTGAACATCATCCCACCCCCCATCCTGGCGAGACAAACAAGCAATGTCAACATTAGACTACTTCTTGACTAGTGAGGGCTGGGAGCAGTGTTTGTCTATGAGAGCACTTCTTGCATATGATGGAGGTTGACAGTGACAGCGAGATCAAAAATTCTCTTGAGAAGAGCGCTTTGGCGGGATTCAGTTGACTGTACACAGAGTATTGACCCAATGCGCTAGAAGAACTTGCAAATGATCCAACTCCATAGAAACTTTGTTGGCTAAAGTACATATCTATAGCCACATGTCATTAAAAACTTCTAATTTGTCAGCATGAGTAAATCTGATAGAAGGTGTATACTATTTTAAAATAATTATGTTACGGGTCTCCCAATTATGAAAGAGCAGACTAATCCCGAAAACTTGCCACACTTCAAAAAGCGGGAGAGACAAAGTAAAAGAGTCCCCAAGAAGAGATTGAGGCCAAGAAAATCTTGCAGTTGTAAATGGGAAAAAAAGAAAAGAACCCATTCCCAAGCTTACCTAGATCTTATGCAATTCTAAAAGAGGTGAATACAAAACTTGAGAACACCACAAAAAGGACATTTAGGATCAAGAATTCCAAGGTGCTTCAAACATTCCCCCAAGGGAAGGCCTTGACATAACAAGCTCCATGCAAAAAAGATTGCTTGGGCTCAACATAAGTAGCTCAAACATTCTAAAATCTAGAATTCCATCTAGTCCTTGTATAAAATAAGTCCCAACACTAATTGAGCTTAGGCACCAAAGGAAGATTAGGAGATAACCATTTATACCCTAGACGAGCCTTATAATTAAGCAAAGGAGTGTCAACTTGCCATCTCCAGTCTGACCATCAAGGATGGTGCGAGCGCACACCAATCTTGTGTAACATAGAAAAAGAGGTGAGAGCAATAACAACATCATATGTATTTTTATCTGCACCATTCAGCCTTAAGGTGCATTTGAACTCATTCCATGGGATTCAATCCTTGGTCTGGCGAGAAAATAAATCAGCTATTGTAACAATACCCTTTTAAAAAATTATTGAGCATGAATCCATTACACCCGAGCTAAGGGAGAACCTTGATGAAGAAACCCAAAATAAGCCTTTATGGAATCCATCTCCTCTCCAACATATCCAAGGAGTGAGTTTCTTCCAAGATTTCCATATACTTTTAATAACAAAGGAGCTAGAAATCTTAACAAAAACTAAAGCAACAATGAGAGAGGGAAAATCCAACCCTCTCCATGCTCTATGGTTTAAGGGAAGACCAAAGAAAATGAAATATCAAACCAAAAATTTCCAAGCTTCATCTCCCCTCAAAGCCCTAATCGCCCACTTAGCACATAGAGCAATACCTTACTATCTATAGTATAGAAGATCCATTCCACCAAATTCTCTAGGAAGACAACAAATATCCCTGACAACTCTATGAAATCATTTTGTTTCAGAAAAATTATCTAAAGTTTCTTATAGCAAGCCTATGAAGGAACCTAGTAAGAGGAATAGTATACATGAGTGGTAGCTAAAACTTTAGAGCAAATATGAAATTTACCTGCTAATGATAGCTTCTTAGTAAGCCAAAAATCAAGTTTCTTTTCAACTCTTTGAAGCACATAATTCCAAAGCTGAGCAAGGGAGCCTTGAAAGGCAAAATGAATACCAAGAAACTTAAAAACTTCTCCAGTAGGATCCAATTCCAATGATACCCTTGAAGCCAAGGCTGTATAGGCAAGAGATACTGTCTAAAGTAGGAGGTTTGTATGCTCGAACCAGAGGTTGTGCAAAAGGTGTTCAGATAAAATAGAGCATTAGAAATAAATTTCTCCTCTTCCCTTATAGTAAGAAAGGAGTCATCAAAAAAGTGGCCATTAATAAGTTATCCCTGATCATTCAAAATAGCAATTACTTTAATAAGACCTGCAAAAGCTTGAGTAGCTAAAAGATAGTCAAAGGCTTCAACAACAAGCACATATAAAGAGGGAGCAATAGGACATCTTTTTTGAACAAACCTAAAAAGTCCCACTACTTCAGACTCTGAATTGTTCATATTGAGAATAGTAGAAGCATATCTGAATAGCATAACAATAGTCTAAATGAAAACTGGCCTAAATCCTAAAGCTTTGAGCATAGCAAGAATGAATCTCCATTCAATGCGATCATAAGTTTTCTCAAAATCAATCTTAATAAAAAGCATGTCCTGGTTTGACATATGGACTCATTCCATGCCCTCCCAGACAACTAGAAAATTATCGAGGATGTACCTTCCTTGAATAAATCTAGTTTGCTCTTATCTGAATTTCAAAGGAAGAATAGGCCTAAAGAGAAGAGCCAAAGTTTTGACAATGATATTGTAACTAACATTCAAAAAATTAATAGGCCTCCAATTAGTGATCAACTCTGGGTCTCCTTGCTTGGGTATGAATTTGATATTACCCCTCTTAATAATTGCTCGTAAAGAGCCTACTCGAAGAGCCTCCAAATGAACTTTATGTAGATCAGGACCAACTAAGTCCTAAAGACTCTTGTAGAACTCATAGGGAAATCCATATAGACCTAGCGCTTTGTCATTTTCCATTTAAGATAATGCATCCTCTAGATCTATAAGGAAGAGTAGTTTATCACACCATACTCTTTGAGACTTTGAAACCTTAACTGGTACAACTTCTATACAAGCTTCCAGTGCTTTCTCCTGCTCAGGGAAATAAGCTTGAGCGACAAAAATATTAGTATAGTGCTTGACAAAAGCATCAATCATCTTAGGAAGAGAAGTAAGCCTTATTCCATTATCTTGAATGGTCTTGAATTGAGTAGCTTACCTGGGAGGGCGAAGCCTTTGAAAAAATATTTGGTGACCCTATCACCAACTTTAAACCAATGAATATGGTCTTTAATTCGAGCTCCCAAAGCCTCATATAGCTTAGAAAGTTTAAGTTCATGCCTCAATTGGGCAACATGAGACTGAATTTCAAGATTAAACAGACATACCTCAAGCCTAAGATAAGCTTTGACAAGCTCATCATGAAGGATAGCATTGGAATATCTTCTGAATTGCACCAAATTTTTCCCCAAAGTATGGAGCAATACAGTTGTATGAAAAATGGCATTATTCCACCATTCTATCCAACCCAAATCTCCAGTAGATCTAGGAACTATATTCCAAACTCTATGGATATGAAAGACCATGGAAGGGTGCTGAAGAAAGGAAGTACTACAAAAAAATTATGACTTGTAGTGTCTCTAAGGCAGGGATTTCATCAACACATTAAACATGATGGGTGAATGGTCGGAAGTAGTGGTACCAAGAATGGTTTCCACAAATGAAGCTGAAGCATTTCTCCTATGAAAGAAAAACTGCACATGATCTAAAAGCATGGCTCTATCTAGCCTTCTCACAATTCTTTCATGGCTAGCCTGGAAATTGGACCATGTATACCACAAATTTTTATGAAAATTCTAAAGAGAAAAATAATAATTGGGGTCTAACAAACCATATTTGTTTTTTATAAAGTAGTGGACCTCTCTTTCCCTAGTAGCCCGCCACATGGGAAGTTGTCCTATCTTGTCTGTAGGATTTTCAATCATATCAACATCTCTGCACATAACCCAAATAGTAGGTGGTAAATAAAAACACACCACCGCCAGAGTTTTCAGCGCTCTTGAGCGTCATTGGAGGCATATATATTAATAATGCCAAAAGATAGACCATTGGCCTCAAGTAAAACCCAAACTGCATGATTGGAGGGGTCCACACCCCATGAGAAAAAACTATCTTTCCACCTAGATGCCAAAAGAATAATAGCTCCCCTTTGCTAGGGGAATTACTGGTGGCATAAAAAAAGCAACTTGACCAAAGAAAGGACAATTACATTGCAGAATAAAGTCAAAAATCTTAATCTCTTAAAGACAAAGAAAGTTAGGATTACCATAAAACCTGGAGCTTAAAGAAATCTCATCTCGGATCAAGTATTTGGGTCCCTTGACATTCCATGATAAACAATCATGGATATTGATCAAGACTCATATGTATGGCTACATATTCAACGTCTTCAAGGTTTGAAAGAGAATCATAAATATTACTAATAAAATACTCCTAACCTTCTTTCCAAAACTCTATTTGACACATTTAATCTGGTGAACCAGGAATTCTCCACGTGGTGGGCTATAAGATATTCGACCATTGACAAAAGCCCATTCAGGTTCTATGAAGCTTTATGAAGATTTCCCATTGATTTGTAAAACTAAAGAATTTGAAGATTGAGTAGGAGTAGAAGAAGTAACAATTTTGAAAAATAAAGCACTAGTCAGTGGTACATTATAAACTATTTGTGAAGCCCTAGAAGTGGGTGTCGTTGTTTGTGTGGTATCCTGCTCCATCACCACACCATGCCCATTTGGCACATAAGACACAAGGGGTTGAGGCGAGATACTAGGAGCAGCTGTAGGATTTACATTTTTCCCATTCTTACCCTTCTTCTAGAATACCATCCATTCATTTTGCCCCCCTTTGTAAGCAAGGACATAGCTAGTAGTAATAGGAGCCACATTCGTCTCCTTAGATTTAATCTTATTTGCCATTAAAGGACAATATTTATATTATGGGTAGTTGATTGGCAATGATAACATGTGTTAGGTAGGTTTATGTAGACAAAACACCAATTGAACCTATAGTCACCAACTTGGACATCAACAGTCTCCCTGAGGTCTTTAGAAAGATTGAATTTGACACAAAAATGCTTTTGAGGGTGTAAGGCATAAAATTTATCCATTTCACAACAGATAAATTCACCAATGGGGGTCACAAGATTTTGATAGTAAGGCCAGAGCGGTAGAGGAGGACCAAGGAAATCAACCCAAATCGGAACCCACAAGGAAACATCATTAGTGACCAAAAAATCCTTGGTCCAGGGCTAAAAAATTAATAAGAACCTACGAACAGGAAAAGGCCCATGACTGAGGATGACTTTGGCCTGAGCAGGGTTAGCAAAATGAAAAAAAAAACCATTTGGTGATATTTTGGATACCATCAACCATGATGCCATGCCAAGCTTATTGGATCCAGTTACGGAGGGTCTCGCCAAGGATACAACCAATAAAATACCCTACCAACATGACTTTCCAGCCAAGAACAAGTAGTATTAAACTCACTCAACGAGATAGCAACATCCAGAGAAGAAATATTACCTCATGATAAACTTTGAGAATGAAATTTTGTGGTTGCTTGTTCACCTTTAGCGCCATTGCTCCCTTCTACAGCTTCAACAAAAGTTGGAGCTGTTGATTGAGCTCCATCCATAAAAAGAGATTCAATCCACCAAACAACAGAGTAAAGTCGATGAAAGCAGCAAAAAAATTCCCTAAGAGGCATCCCGCACACACTTCTGAGTGGAGAGGCAATATGACACCAAGAACTCCTTTTTGATTAAAGTATTATTTATGTTTTTATATTAATTTTTTTAATATATAATTTTTTAAAGTTTTATATAAAATATTTCAAATTAATTCAATAAAGAATTAGATAAAGATTACTAAAAAACTTACTAAAGATAATTATTTATGATGAGCAAGGTGCAACAACAATATTGTCATTGTTGTCAACACAGTAAGATAGATCGGTTGATGCAGTGGATAGGAGTTTCAAACAAATTGGTTGATGCAAGTGGACAAGAGTTAAGAGGTTCTTCAGAGTATGTACAGTGATTATCCAAAATATCGAAGTGGCCCATATGCTAAAAATCAAAAGAAAATCACAAGGAAGAAAACTATCGCGATATCGTGACATGTTGAGAAGAAAGAAAACTGTCGCAATATCGTGACATGTTGAGAAGAAAGCGCAAGCAAGCAAAATTGTCGTGATTTCGCGACATGTTGGGAGAGAAAGCGCAAGCAAGAAAAAATGTCACGATTTCGCAACATGTTCAGAGAGAAAGCGCAAGCAAGAAAAATTGTCACGATTTCGTGACATATTACAAGAGAGTTACTACGGAAGAAAACGTGTTGCGATTTCATGACATGTTGGAAGAGAAAAAGGCAAGTAGAAAAAGTGTCACAATTTTGCGACATATTGCAAGAGAGATAGTACGAAAGAAAAAGTGTTGTGATTTCACGACATGTTGGAAGAGAAAAAGGCAAGTAGAAAAAGTGTTGCGATTTCGCGACATATTGCAAGAGAGATTGTACGAAAGAAAAAGTGTCACGATTTCGTGACATGTTGGAAGAGAAAAAGGCAAGTAGAAAAAGTGTCACAATTTTGCGACATATTGCAAGAGAGATTGTACGGAAGAAGAAGTGTCGCGATTTTGCGACATGTTGCATTTTTGCGGTCCAAAGCGAAGAGGAAGGCAGAGAAAGAAAAGTGTCACGATATCGCGACATGTCGCATTTTTACAACTTGAAAAGAGGAGGAAGGTCGAGAAGGAAAAGTGTTACGATATCGTGACATGTCACATTTTCGCGACTTGAAAAGAGCAGGAAGACAGAGAAGGAAAAGTATCACGATATCGTGACATGTCGCATTTTTGCGACTTGAAAAGTGCAGGAAGGCAGAGAAGGAAAAGTGTCACGATTTTGCGACATGTCACATTTTTGCAACTTAAAGAGAGCTGGAAGGCAGAGAAGGAAAAGTGTCACAATTTCGTGACATGTTGCATTTTTGCAACCCGAAGGTAAGAGAAAGTGCAAAGGAGAAAAAGTGTCACGATATCGCGACATGTCATGTTTTCACGACCCGAAGGCAAGAGAAAGATCAAAGGAGAAAAAGTGTCGCGATATCATGACATGTCGCATTTTCATGACTCTAGGAGGAGAGAGAAAGTAAGAAGGTAGAAGTGTTGCGATATCACGACAAAAGTAAAAAGGAAGAGTATGGAGGCGAAAGTGTCGCGATATCGCGACATCGCGACACTATTGTGTTTTTGCGGGTACAAGAAAACATAAGTAGCAAAGAGGTGAAAGTGTCACGATATCGTGACATGTGTTTTCATGGGTATGAACCAAGTAAACCAGCAAGGAGGCGAAAGTGTCACGATATCGCGACATGTTGTGTTTTCGTGGGTACAAGCTAAGAAGAGGACAAAGAGGCAGAAGTGTCACGATTTTGTGACAGGTCACTTTGACGCGAGCTAAGAAGTTAACCCAGTCGAAATAAGATATGTAATAGTTAACTGAAGTCATACAGTAGTTACAGGGGCCATTACAAAAGAAAATCATGCAACTAATATAAGAACAGTCAAAGAAGGAGAAATCGAACAACTGTAAAAATAGAATTGAAAATGCATGCATGCACAGAAAAGAATACAAACAGTCATGAACGAGAAGACGAACAGTCATGGTAGGGGTATATGTGTCAATTCGTAACATGTAATGTGTTTGATGAAAAACCTACCCTATATATATACAAAAGGAGTTACAGTTAGAAGGCGTTACAACTAACAAGTGGCACATGAGAAATGAAAGGAGTTACAACTGGAGTTACAAAGATACATGCTGTTGAAATTGTGTGAAAGTGTTGCTGAAAAAGAGTGAGAGCGCTCGGGATTAAAGCGAGAGGCGCGTGAGAGGTGAGCGTGTAGGGTGTGTGCTGTGTGAAGATTAGGCAATGTTGAGAAAGTAATACACCAGTCAGGGTCTTGTAAAAGTGAAGGCATCTTTATGTCAATCTTGTAGTTTCAGAAAAGAAGTCCAAGTTGGTGCTTGGCATCAGGGGTTGGTGCTCCTTCTAGTTGGTCGCTGGTAAATCGGGGGTTGGTGCTCCTTTCGTTGGTGCGGATAAATCGGGGTTGGTGCTCCTTTTCGTTGGTGCAGATAAATCAGGGGTTGGTGCTCCTTTCTGTTGGTGCAGATAAATTAGGGGTTGGTGCTCCTTTCTGTTGGTGTAGATAAATCAGGTGTTGGTGCTCCTTTTTGTTGGTGTAAATAAATCAGGGGTTGGTGCTCCTTTCTGTTGGTGTAGATAAATCAGGGGTTGGTGCTCCTTTCTGTTGGTGTAGATAAATCAGGGGTTGGTGCTCCTTCCAGTGGGTGCTGATAAATTGATTGTAAAAATTATATTTTGCAAAGGCTATATTTGGATGGGAGTCCAAACAGTCAATTTTGAAGAGTAGCCAAAATTGGTGAACCTCGATACATCTTGTGTTGTGTGATGCTCTTTTGGTATATTTGCTTTATTGAGTTTTAAGGTTTCATTGTTTCAGCATTAAGAATTGAAGATTTAAGTTTTTAAGAGCTACACTGATTCACCCCCCCTCTTAGTGTCATAGTGAGACTAACAATTGGTATTAGAGCCAGTTTCCCTTGTCAAGATAAATCAGCTAGGGTTGATCTTGGAAGTGACACAATGGCAGGTGGTGAAGGTTTCTCATCAAACAAAGCACCATTGTTAGACGAAACTAATTACACATTTTATAGACTCAGGATGTAGACTTATCTTTGTGCTTTGGGATACAACATTTGGGATTCCATAGATAATGGATACACAATACCCACCACTTCTCCAACCGATGTTGTCGATAAGAAATTGTTTGAGAATAACACAAAAGCAAAGAATGCTATCATGTACGAATTAATGGACAGTGAACTAGTAAAAATTATGGGTTGTAAAATGGCAAAAGAAATATGGGACAAACTGAGGAGCATTCATGAAGGAGATGCTAATATCAAGGAGGCCAAGATACAAATGCATTGAGATCAGTTCGAAGCGTTAAAGATGAATGACGATGAGAACATAGAGGCATACATGTTGAGAGTTAATGAAATCATTAATACGATTAGAGGACTTGGGGAGAAAATGGAAGATGTTGTCATCATGAAAAAGGTACTAAGATCTCTTCCCAAAATATTTGATTCTAAAGTTTCAGCAATAGAAGAAGCTAAAGATCTAAATACTTTTAGTATAGATGAGATGCATGGTTCTTTGACTACATATGAGATGAGAATAGGAAAAACCAAACCCACAGAAAGAGAAGCTGCTTTTAAAGCACATAAAAAGATAAAAGCAAAACAATAATCTGAGGAAGAAGAGACATCAGATGAAATGGAAGCAAAATTTGTTTGGAAACTAATAAGGGGAAAAGGAAAATACAAAGGAAAGCTACCATTTAAGTGTTTCAGATGTGGAGGCGTTGGGCATGTTGTAGCTAAATGTCCACTTAATGAGAAGGATGAAAGTGATGAAGGATTGCACCAAAAAAAGAAGTGACTGGAAGAAAAAACCAAATTTCAGAAACAACAACTTCAGGAAGAAAAGTTTCATCTCCAAGAATGTCAGTTCATCAAAAGACAGCTCCGATGAGGATTCTGAAGAAGAAACAGGATGAAGCTCTTTTCATGGCATTCGAAGAAGAAAAAATAGGAATGTAATAAAAAACTTGAGGCTGAGGCTGAAGCATATCTAGAAGGTGATTTGATCACTGCACTTGAGAAGTTGAGTATAGAAATGAAAAAGAACAAAAGACTATCCAAGAAGTTGGAAGAATATGGGGATAATATTGAAGATCTCTTCTTGCAAATTTAGAAATCCAAAAAAATAGAAGCTTTGAAGTCACACCTGGATGATAAAAGCGATGTTTGCGACAAACAAGAAGAGGAGATTGTTTTATTGAGGAGACAAATAGAAGAGGCCAATACAAATCTCAAATTTTAGAATAGCACAGAGTTGCTATATAAAATGATAAGGCAACAAAGAAACCCCATGTCTAAGCTTGGTCTTGGATATAAAGCTGAACAACCTTCATCTTCTAAATCTGCAGAGAAGAAGAAGTCCACTATTGAAGGATCAAAGCAAGAAACGTTTGAAGTTGAAACTTCAAAAGGAAGAAAATCTCAAAGGAGATCTACAACAAAGCAACCACAACAAAAGAGGTTCTATCACTCTCACTTTATTCATAATAATGTTTGTAATGGCTATTGTTTTAGATGCAACCTTTATGGCCACAAGGCAATGTATTATGGATTGAATAATAGATCAAAGAGTTATGCTGGTAGAAATACATCTGTTGAACACCATGTGCAATGTTTTAAATGTAATGGTCATAGGCACATAGCAAGATCTTGTCTAAGAACTTTTGTATCTAATCTATGGCAAGACAGTAGATTTCATCAGACGCAAAGAATGCAACACGAGACGGGGAAGAAATCATGAGCATCAAAGAAAGAAAAATAATCATCCATCAAGGATGTACAAGAGACAACCACCCAAGAGAAATGTTCAAGTTCACAAAAAGGTTCAAAATAGGGATGCAGTTGAAAACCTTCAGCCTAAGTTCAAGAAAGATTGGATAAAGAAAGAAGAGAGGAAATCGTGTCTCCTTGGACTAAAGGAGATTACTTCGCTATTGCACTAAGCAACTCCAGGTAGCACATCCTCAAGGGGATCAATCTTGAAGTTTCATTTTAATGCTCCTATGTATTTGTTTGATTACCTGAGGTTGAAAGGCAAGTAGTCAGGGAAGTTGTCGTATAGTTGTCGAAGTATGTTTTCAGTTCATGTAGTTTGTGGAAGTGTCGTGAAGGGTGGTGATTAAATTGAGAGTTGTCATTATTGGTAGTATTGCTATATGTCATTGTGGTACTGTGTTTGATGCTTGCATAGAGTTGGTAGTAAAATTGCAGTGCTGATATAGTGTTGGACAAAAGTTGGTACAAGTGTGAGTCACTTGTCAATTTTGTTGACAGATGTGAAATCAACGTTTTGAATGGGAAGCTTGAAGAAGAGGGTTATATTGAGCAGTCGGATGGTTTCTAGCTTGGTGATGATTGGTTGAGTTGATTTGATTGAGCCTAGTCAAGTTATGTGTGAAGTGATCTTTAAAGTTCTATGAAATAAATTATTCCATCATTCTATGTTGAGTTGAGATTGAGGTTAGAAGATATTAAGTCTCTAACAATTCTCTTTATGCTTCTATGAAGTGGATTTGATTTGAGATTGTCATTCATTGTTGAGTTCATTTTGAGCACTACTTGAGCATGATTGATTGAGACTTTGAAGGCCTTTGGGAAATATTTGAGGACAATGCTGGGACAGATTTGAGGACAGTGTTGGGACAGATTTCCAAATGCAAATTTGGGCAAGATGTGTAGATGACAGAAAGAGTACCAGTGGAGGTGCAGTCTATCTTGGAGACAGGTTGGTCACGTGGAATAGTAAGAAACAAGAGTAGTTTTTTTATCCACAGCAGAGGCAGAATATATTGCAGTGATAGCGTGTTGTACGTAGAGGGAGAATTTATATATTTGATTATCTTTTTGCTCTTGTTTGTAATTTTTGCTAACTATCATAACGTGTGCCTGAGAATGTTGTGCATGGACTCAAGGGGAGTCTACAACAGCCCTTTGGTATTATTGTCAAAGAGGGAAAATAATTACAGGAAATTGCATATGTGTTGCCAACAATTCCAAAGGGGGAGATTGATGAGCAAGGTGCAACAACAGTATTGTCATTATTGTCAACACAGTCAGATACATCGGTTGATGTAGTGGATAGGAGTTTTAGACAGATTGGTTGATGCAAGTGGAAAAGAGTTAAGAGGTTCTTCAGAGTATGTACAATGATTATCCAAAATATAGAAGTGGCCCATATGCTAAAAATCAAAAGAAAATCACAAGGAAGAAAACTGTCGTGATATCGCGACATGTTGAGAAGAAAGAAAATTGTCATGATATCGTGACATGTTGAGAGAAAGAAAAATTGTCGCGATATCGTGAAATGTTGAGAAGAAAGTGCAAGCAAGAAAAACTATCACGATTTTGTGACATGTTCGGAGAGAAAGCGCAAGCAAGATAAACTATTGCGATTTCGTGACATATTGCAAGAGAGATAGTACGGAAGAAAAAGTGTCACGATTTCACGACATGTTGGAAGAGAAAAAGGCAAGTAGAAAAAGTGTCATGATTTCGTGACATATTGCAAGAGAGATAGTACGGAAGAAAAAGTGTCACGATTTCGTGACATTTTGGAAGAGAAAAAGGCAAGTAGAAAAAGTGTCGCAATTTTGTGACATATTGCAAGAGAGATTGTACGAAAGAAAAGTGTTGCGATTTCATGGCATGTTGGAAGAGAAAAAGGCAAGTAGAAAAAGTCTCATGATTTCGTGACATATTGCAAGAGAGATTGTACAGAAGAAAAAGTGTCACGATTTCGTGACATGTTGCATTTTCGTGGTCCGAAGCGAAGAGGAATGCAGAGAAAGAAAAGTGTCGCAATATCGCGACATGTCGCATTTTCGCGACTTGAAAAGAGAAGAAGGCCAAGAAGGAAAAGTGTCGCGATATCGCGACATGTCGCATTTTCGTGACTTGAAAAGTGCAGGAAGGCAGAGAAGGAAAAGTGTCACGATTTCGTGACATGTCGCATTTTTGCGACTTGAAGAGAGCTAGAAGGTAGAGAAGGAAAAGTGTCACGATTTCACGACATGTCACATTTTTGCGACTCGAAGGTAAGAGAAAGTGCAAAGGAGAAAAAGTGTCGCGATATCACGACATGTCTCATTTTCGCGACCCGAAGGCAAGAGAAAGAGCAAAGGAGAAAAAGTGTCATGATATCGTGACATGTCGCATTTTTGACTCTAGGAGGAGAGAGAAAGTAAGAAGGTAGAAGTGTCGCGATATCGCGACAAAAGTAAAAAGGAAGAGTATGGAGGCGAAAGTGTCGCGATATCACGACATGTGTTTTCACGGGTACAAGAAAATAGAAGCAGCAAGGAGGTGAAAGTGTCACAATATCGTGACATGTGTTTTCATGGGTATGAACCAAGTAAAGCAGCAAGGAGGCGAAAGTGTCATGATATCGCGACATGTGTTTTTGTAGGTACAAGCTAAGAAGAGGACAAAGAGGCAAAAGTGTCACGATTTTGTGACAGGTCACTTTGACGTGAGCTAAGAAGTTAACCCAGTCGAAATAAGATATGTAACAGTTAACTGAAGTCATACAGTAGTTACAGGGGCCATTACAAAAGAAAATCATGCAACTAATATAAGAACAGTCAAAGAAGGAGAAATCGAACAGCTGTAAAAATAGATTTTAAAATGCATACATGCACATAAAAGAATACAAACAATCATGATCGAGAAGACGAACAGTCATGGTAGGGGTATATGTGTCAATTCGTAACATGTAATGTGTTTGAAGAAAAACCTACCCTATATATATACAAAAGGAGTTACAGTTACAAGGCGTTACAACTAACAAGTGGCACATGAGAAATGAAAGGAGTTACAACTAGAGTTACAAAGATACATGTTGTTGAAATTGTGTGAAAGTGTTGTTGAAAAAGAGTGAGAGCGCTCAGGAGTAAAGCGAGAGGCGCGTGAGAGGTGAGCGAGTAGGGTGTGTGCTGTGTGAAGAGTAGGCAATGTTGAGAAAGTAATAGACCAGTCAGGGTCTTGTAAAAGTGAAGGCATCTTTATGTGAATCTTCTAGTTTCAGAATAGAAGTCCAAGTTGGTGCTTGGCATCAGGGGTTGGTGCTCCTTCTAGTTGGTGCTGGTAAATCAGGTGTTGGTGCTCCTTTCTGTTGGTGCAGATAAATCAGGGGTTGGTGCTCCTTTTTGTTGGTGCAGATAAATTAGGGGTTGGTGCTCTTTTCTGTTGGTGTAGATAAATCAGGGGTTGGTGCTCCTTTCTGTTGGTGCAAATAAATCAGGGGTTGGTGCTCCTTTCTGTTGGTGTAGATAAATCAAGGGTTAGTGCTTCTTCCAGTGGGTGCTGGTAAATTGATTGTAAAAATGATATTTTGTAAAGGCTGGATTTGGATGGGAGTCCAAACAGTCAATTTTGAGGAGTAGCCAAAATTGGTGAACCTCGATACATCTTGTGTTGTGTGATGCTCTTTTGGTATATTTGCTTTATTGAGTTTTAATATTTCATTGTTTTAGCATTAAGAATTGAAGATTTAAGTTTTTAAGAGCTACACTGATTCACCCCCCCTCTCAGTGTCATAGTGAGACTAACAATTGGTATTAGAGCCAGTTTCCCTTGTCAAGATAAATCAGCTAGGGTTGATCTTGGAAGTGACACAATGGCAGGTGGTGAAGGTTTCTCATCAAACAAAGCACCATTGTTAGATGAAACTAATTACACATTTTGGAGACTCAGGATGTAGACTTATCGTTGTGCTTTGGGATACAACATTTGGGATTCCATAGATAATGGATACACAATACCCACCACTTCTCCAACCGATGTTGCCGGTAAGAAATTGTTTGAGAATAACTCAAAAGCAAAGAATGCTATCATGTGCGAATTAATGGACAGTGAACTAGTAAAAATTATGGGTTGTAAAATGGCAAAAGAAATATGGGACAAACTGAGGAGCATTCATGAAGGAGATGCTAAGATCAAGGAGGCCAAGTTACAAATGCATTGAGATCAGTTCGAAGCATTAAAGATGAATGACAATGAGAACATAGAGGCATACATGCTGAGATTTAATGGAATCATTAATGCGATTAGAGGACTTAGGGATAAAATGGAAGATGTTGTCATCATGAAAAAGGTACTAAGATCTCTTCCCAAAATATTTGATTCTAAGGTTTCAGCAATAGAAGAAGCTAAAGATCTAAATACTTTTAGTATAGATGAGATGCATGGTTCTTTGACTACATATGAGATGAGAATAGGAAAAACCAAACCCACAGAAAGAGAAGCTGCTTTTAAAGCACATAAAAAGATAAAAGCAAAACAAGAATCTGAGGAAGAAGAGACATCAGATGAAATGAAAGCAAAATTTGTTTGGAAACTAATAAGGGGAAAAGAAAAATACAAAGGAAAGCTATCATTTAAGTGTTTCAGATGTGGAGGCGTTGGGCATGTTGTAGCTAAATGTCCACTTAATGAGAAGGATGAAAGTGATGAAGGATTGCACCCAAAAAAGAAGTGACTGGAAGAAAAAACCAAATTTCAGAAACAACAACTTCAACAAGAAAATTTTCATCTCCAAGAATGTCAGTTCATCAGAAGACAGCTCCGATGAAGATTCTGAAGAAGAAACAGATGAAGCATTCGAAGAAGAAAAAATAGGAATGTAATAAAAAACTTGAGGCTGAGGCTGAAGCATATCTAGAAGGTGATTTGATCGCTACACTTGAGGAGTTGAGTATAGAAATGAAAAAGAACAAAAGACTGTGCAAGAATTGGAAGAATATGGGGATAATATTGAAGATCTCTTCTTGCAAATTTAGAAAGCCAAGAAAATAGAAGAAGCTTTGAAGTCACACCTGGATGATAAAAGCGATGTTTGAGACAAACAAGAAGAGGAGATTATTTTATTGAGGAGACAAATAGAAGAGGCCAACACAAATCTTAAATTTGAGAATAGCACAGAGTTGCTAGATAAAATGATAAGGCATCAAAGAAACCCCATGTCTAAGCTTGGTCTTGGATATAAAGCTGAACAACCTTCATCTTCTAAATATGTAGAGAAGAAGAACTCCACTATTGAAGGATCAAAGCAAGAAACGTTTGAAGCTGAAACTTCAAAAGGAAGAAAATATCAAAGGAGATCTACAACAAAGCAACCACAACAAAAGAGGTTCTATCACTCTCACTTTATTCATAATAATGCTTATAATGGCTATTGTTTTATATGCAACCTTTATGGTCACAAGGCAAGATTGGTTTCCAGCTTGGTGATGATTGGTTGAGTTGATTTGATTGAGCCTAGTCAAGTTATGTGTGAAGTGATCTTTAAAGTTCTATGAAATAAATTATTCCATCATTCTATGTTGAGTTGAGATTGAGGTTAGAAGATATTAAGTCTCTAACAATTCTCTTTATGCTTCTATGAAGTGGATTTGATTTGAGATTGTCATTCATTGTTGAGTTCATTTTGAGCACTACTTGAGCATGATTGATTGAGCCTTTGAAGGCCTTTGGGAAATATTTGAGGACAATGTTGGGATAGATTTGAGGACAGTGTTGGGACAGATTTCCAAATGCAGATTTGGGCAGGATGTGTAGATGATAGAAAGAGTACCAGTGGAGGTGCAGTCTATCTTGGAGACAGGTTGGTCACGTGGAACAGTAAGAAACAAGAGTAGTTTTTTTATCCACAGCAGAGGCAGAATATATTGCAGTGATAGCGTGTTGTACGTAGAGGGAGCATTTATATATTTGATTATCTTTTTGCTCTTGTTTGTAATTTTTGCTAACTATCATAACGTGTGCCTGAGAATGTTGTGCATGGACTCAAGGGGAGTCTACAGCAGCCCTTTGGTATTATTGTCAAAGAGGGAGAAGAATTACAGGAAATTGCATATGTGTTGCCAACAATTCCAAAGGGGGAGATTGATGAGCAAGGTGCAACAACAGTATTGTCATTATTGTCAACACAGTCAGATAGATCTGTTGATGCAGTGGATAGGAGTTTCATACAGATTGGTTGATGCAAGTGGAAAAGAGTTAAGAGGTTCTTCAGAGTATGTACAGTGATTATCCAAAAGATCGAAGTGGCCCATATGCTAAAATTCAAAAGAAAATCACAACGAAGAAAACTGTCGTGATATCGCGACATGTTGAGAAGAAAGAAAACTGTCGTGATATCGCGACATGTTGAGAGAAAGAAAAATTGTCGCGATATCGTGAAATGTTGAGAAGAAAGTGCAAGCAAGAAAAACTATCACGATTTCGTGACATGTTCAGAGAGAAAGCGCAAGCAAGATAAACTATTGCGATTTTGTGACATATTACAAGAGAGTTAGTACGGAAGAAAAAGTGTCACGATTTCATGACATGTTGGAAGAGAAAAAGGCAAGTAGAAAAAGTGTCACGTTTTCGGGACATACTGCAAGAGAGATAGTACGGAAGAAAAAGTGTCACGATTTCGCGACATGTTGGAAGAGAAAAATGCAAGTAGAAAAAGTGTTGCAATTTTGCGACATATTGCAAGAGAGATTGTATGGAAGAAAAAGTGTCGCGATTTCGTGACATGTTGGAAGAGAAAAAGGCAAGTAGAAAAAGTGTCATGATTTCGTGACATATTGCAAGAGATATTGTACAGAAGAAAAAGTGTCACGATTTCGTGACATGTTGCATTTTCGTGGTCCGAAGCGAAGAGGAAGGCAGAGAAAGAAAAGTGTCGCGATATCGCGACATGTCGCATTTTCATGACTTGAAAAGAGTAGGAAGGTCGAGAAGGAAAAGTGTCACGATATCACGACATGTCGCATTTTCGTGACTTGAAAAGAGAAGAAGGCCGAGAAGGAAAAGTGTCGCGATATCGTGACATGTCGCATTTTCGTGACTTGAAAAGTGCAGGAAGGAAGAAGGAAAAGTGTCATGATTTTGCGACATGTCGCATTTTTGCGACTTGAAGAGAGCTGGAAGGCAGAGAAGGAAAAGTGTCACGATTTCACGACATGTCGCATTTTTGCGACCCGAAGGTAAGAGAAAGTGCAAAGGAGAAAAAGTGTCGCGATATCACGACATGTCGCGTTTTCGCGACCCGAAGGCAAGAGAAAGAGCAAAGGAGAAAAAGTGTCGTGATATCGTGACATGTCGCATTTTTGTGACACTAGGAGGAGAGAGAAAGTAAGAACGTAAAAGTGTCGCGATATCGCGACAAAAGTAAAAAGGAAGAGTATGGAGGCCAAAGTGTCGCGATATCACGACATGTTGTGTTTTCGCGGGTACAAGAAAATAGAAGTAGCAAGGAGGTGAAAGTGTCACGATATCGTGACATGTTGTGTTTTCATGGGTATGAACCAAGTAAAGCAGCAAGGAGGCAAAAGTGTCACGATATCGCGACATGTTGTGTTTTCACGGGTACAAGTCGAGAAGAGGACAAAGAGGCAAAACTGTCACAATTTTGTGACAGGTCACTTTGACGCGAGCTAAGAAGTTAACCCAGTTGAAATAAGATATGTAACAGTTAACTGAAGTCATATAGTAGTTATAGGGGCCGTTACAAAAGAAAATCATGCAACTAATATAAGAACAGTCAAAGAAGTAGAAATCAAACAACTGTAAAAATAGAATTTAAAATGCATGCATGCACATAAAAGAATACAAATAGTCATGACCGAGAAGACGAACAGTCATGTTAGGGGTATATGTGTCAATTCGTAACATGTAACGTGTTTGATGAAAAACCTACCCTATATAAATACAAAAGGAGTTACAGTTAGAAGGCGTTACAACTAACAAGTGGCACATGATAAATGAAAGGAGTTACAACTGGAGTTACAAAGATACATGCTATTGAAATTGTGTGAAAGTGTTGCTTAAAAAGAGTGAGAGTGCTCGGGATTAAAGCGAGAGGCATGTGAGAGGTGAGCGAATAGGGTGTGTGCTGTGTGAAGATTAGGCAATGTTGAGAAAGTAATAGACCAGTCAGGGTCTTGTAAAAGTGAAGGCATCTTTATGTCAATCTTGTAGTTTCAGAATAGAAGTCCAAGTTGGTGCTTGGCATCAGGGGTTGGTGATCCTTCTAGTTGGTGTTGGTAAATCAGGGGTTGGTGCTCATTTTTATTGGTGCAGATAAATCAGGGGTTGGTGCTCCTTTCTATTGGTGTAGATAAATTAGGGGTTGGTGCTCCTTTTTGTTGGTGTAGATAAATCAGGGGTTGGTGCTCCTTTTTGTTGGTGCAAATAAATCAGGGGTTGGTGCTCCTTTCTGTTGGTGTAGATAAATCAAGGGTTGGTGCTCCTTCTAGTGGGTGCTGGTAAATTGATTGTAAAAATGATATTTTGCAAAGGATGGATTTAGATGGGATTCCAAACAGTCAATTTTGAGGAGTAGCCAAAATTGGTGAACCTCGATACATCTTGTGTTGTGTGATGCTCTTTTGGTATATTTGCTTTATTGAGTTTTAAGCTTTCATTGTTTCAGCATTAAGAATTGAAGATTTAAGTTTTTAAGAGCTACATCGATTCACCCCCCCTCTCAGTGTCATAGTGAGACTAACAATTGGTATTAGAGCCAGTTTCCCTTGTTAAGATAAATCAGCTAGGGTTGATATTGGAAGTGACACAATGGCAGGTGGTGAAGGTTTCTCATCAAACAAAGCACCATTGTTAGACGAAAATAATTACACATTTTGGAGACTCAGGATGTAGACTTATCTTTGTGCTTTGGGATACAACATTTGGGATTCTATAGATAATGGATACACAATACCCACCACTTCTCCAACCGATGTTTCCCGTAAGAAATTTTTTGAGAATAACTCAAAATCAAAGAATGCTATCATGTGCGAATTAATGGACAGTGAACTAGTAAAAATTATGGGTTGTAAAATGGCAAAAGAAATATGGGACAAACTGAGGAGCATTCATGAAGGAGATGCTAAGATCAAGGAGGCCAAGTTATAAACGCATTGAGATCAGTTCGAAGCATTAAATATGAATGACGATGAGAACATAGAGGCATACATGCTGAGAGTTAATGGAATCATTAATACGATTAGAGGACTTGGGGAGAAAATGGAAGATGTTGTCATCATGAAAAAGGTACTAAGATCTCTTCCCAAAAGATTTGATTCTAAAGTTTCAGCAATAGAAGAAGCTAAAGATCTAAATACTTTTAGTATAGATGAGATGCATGGTTCTTTGACTACATATGAGATGAGAATAGGAAAAACCAAACCCACAGAAAGAGAAGCTGCTTTTAAAGCACATAAAAAGATAAAAGCAAAACAAGAATCTGAGGAAGAAGAGACATCAGATGAAACGAAAGCAAAATTTGTTTGGAAACTAATAAGGGGAAAAGGAAAATACAAAGGAAAGCTACCATTTAAGTGTTTTAGATGTGGAGGCGTTGGGCATGTTGTAGCTAAATGTCCACTTAATGAGAAGGACGAAAGTGATGAAGGATTGCACCAAAAAAAGAAGTGACTGGAAGAAAAACCAAATTTCAAAAACAACTTCAGGAAGAAAAGTTTCATCTCCAAGAATGTCAGTTCATCAAAAGACAGCTCTGATGAGGATTCTGAAGAAGAAATAGATGAAGCTCTTTTCATGGCATTCGAAGAAGAAAAAATAGGAATGTAATAAAAAACTTGAGGCTGAGGCTGAAGCATATCTAGAAGGTGATTTGATCGCTGCACTTGAGGATTTGAGTATAGAAATGAAAAAGAACAAAAGACTATCAAAGAAGTTGGAAGAATATGGGGATAATATTGAAGATCTCTTCTTGCAAATTTAGAAAGCCAAGAAAATAGAAGAAGCTTTGAAGTCACACATGGATGATAAAAGCGATGTTTGCGACAAACAAGAAGAGGAGATTGTTTTATTGAGGAGACAAATAGAAGAGGCCAATACAAATCTCAAATTTGAGAATAGCACAGAGTTGCTAGATGAAATGATAAGGCAACAAAGAAACCCCATGTCTAAGCTTGGTCTTGGATATAAAGCTGAACAACCTTCATCTTCTAAATCTTCAGAGAAGAAGAAGTCCACTATTGAAGGATCAAAGCAAGAAACATTTGAAGCTAAAGCTTCAAAAGGAAGAAAATATCAAAGGACATCTACAACAAAGCAACCACAACAAAAGAGGTTCTATCACTCTCACTTTATTCATAATAATGCTTGTAATGGCTATTGTTTTAGATGCAACCTTTATGGTCACAAGGCAATGTATTATGGATTGAATAATAGATCAAAGATTTATGCTGGTAGAAATACATCCGTTGAACACCATGTGCAATGTTTTAAATGTAATGGTCATAGGCACATAGCAAGATCTTGTCCAAGAACTTTTGTATCTAATCTATGGCAAGATAGTAGATTTCATCAAACGCAAAGAATGCAACACAGAAAGGGAAGAAATCATGAGCATCAAAGAAAGAAAAATAATCATCCATCAAGGATGTACAAGAGACAACCACCCAAGAGAAATGTTCAAGTTCACGAAAAGGTTCAAAATAGGGATGCAGTTGAAAACCTTCAGCCTAAGTTCAAGAAATATTGGATAAAGAAAGAAGAGAGGAAATCGTGTCTCCTTGGACTGAAGGATATTACTCCGCTATTGCACTAAGCAACTCCAGGTAGCACATCCTCAAGGGGAGCAATCTTGAAGTTTCATTTTAATGCTCCTATGTATTTGTTTGATTACCTGAGGTTGAAAGGCAAGTAGTCAGGGAAGTTGTCGTATAGTTGTCGAAGTATGTTTTCAGTTCATGTAGTTTGTGGAAGTGTCGTGAAGGGTGGTGATTAAATTGAGAGTTGTCATTATTGGTAGTATTGCTATATGTCATTGTGGTACTGTGTTTGATGCTTGCATAGAGTTGGTAGTAAAATTGCAGTGTTGATACAGTGTTGGACAAAAGTTGGTACAAGTGTGATTCACTTGTCAATTTTTTTGACAGATGTGAAATCAGCGTTTTGAATGGGAAGCTTGAAGAAGAGGGTTATATTGAGTAGCCGGATGGTTTTTAGCTTGGTGATGATTGGTTGAGTTGATTTGATTGAGCCTAGTCAAGTTATGTGTGAAGTGATATTTAAAGTTCTATGAAATAAATTATTCCATCATTCTATGTTGAGTTGAGATTGAGGTTAGAAGATATTAAGTCTCTAACAATTCTCTTTATGCTTCTATGAAGTGGATTTGATTTGAGATTGTCATTCATTGTTGAGTCCATTTTGAGCACTACTTGAGCATGATTGATTGAGCCTTTGAAGGCCTTTGGGAAATATTTGAGGCTGGGACAGATTTGAGGACAGTGTTGGGACAGATTTCCAAATGCAAATTTGGGCAGGATGTGTAGATGACAGAAAGAGTACCAGTGGAGGTGCAGTCTATCTTGGAGACAGGTTGGTCACGTGGAACAGTAAGAAATAAGAGTAGTTTTCTTATCCACAGCAGAGGTAGAATATATTGCAGTGATAGCGTGTTGTACGTAGAGGGAGAATTTATATATTTGATTATTTTTTTGCTCTTGTTTGTAATTTTTGCTAACTATCATAATGTGTGCCTGAGAATGTTGTGCATGGACTCAAGGGGAGTCTACAGCAGCCCTTTGGTATTATTGTCAAAGAGGGAGAAGAATTACAGGAAATTGCATATGTGTTGCCAACAATTCCAAAGGGGGAGATTGATGAGCAAGGTGCAACAACAGTATTGTCATTATTGTCAACACAGTCAGATAGATCGGTTGATGCAGTGGATAGGAGTTTCAGACAGATTGGTTGATGCAAGTGGAAAAGAGTTAAGAGGTTCTTCAGAGTATGTACAGTGATTATCCAAAATATAGAAGTTGCCCATATGCTAAAAATCAAAAGAAAATCACAAGGAAGAAAACTGTCATGATATCGCGACATGTTGAGAAGAAAGAAAACTGTCGTGATATTGCGACATGTTGAGAGAAAGAAAAATTGTCGTGATATCGTGAAATGTTGAGAAGAAAGTGCAAGCAAGAAAAACTATCACAATTTCATGACATGTTCGGATAGAAAGCGCAAGCAAGATAAACTATTGCGATTTCGTGACATATTGCAAGAGAGATAGTACGGAAGAAAAAGTGTCACAATTTCACGACATGTTGGAAGAGAAAAAGGCAAGTAGAAAAAGTGTCACGATTTCACGACATATTGCAAGAGAGATAGTACGGAAGAAAAAGTGTCACGATTTCGCGACATGTTGGAAGAGAAAAAGGCAAGTAGAAAAAGTGTCGCAATTTTGCGACATATTGCAAGAGAGATTGTACGGAAGAAAAAGTGTCGTGATTTCGTGGCATGTTGGAAGAGAAAAATGCAAGTAGAAAAAGTGTCATGATTTTGTTACATATTGCAAGAGAGATTGTACAGAAGAAAAAGAGTCACGATTTTGTGACATGGTGCATTTTCGTGGTCCGAAGCGAAGAGGAAGGCAGAGAAAGAAAAGTGTCGCAATATCGCGACTTGTCGCATTTTTGCGACTTGAAAAGAGTAGGAAGGCCGAGAAAGAAAATTTTCACGATATCGCGACATGTCGCATTTTTGCAACTTGAAAAGAGAAGAAGGCCGAGAAGGAAAAGTGTCGCGATATCGGGACATGTCGCATTTTCGTGACTTGAAAAGTGCATGAAGGCAGAGAAGGAAAAGTGTCGCGATTTCGCGACATGTCACATTTTTGCGACTTGAAGAGAGCTGGAAGGCAGAGAAGGAAAAGTGTCACGATTTCACGACATGTCGCATTTTTGCGACCCGAAGGTAAGAGAAATTGCAAAGGAGAAAAAGTGTCGCGATATCCCAACATGTCGCATTTTTGCGACCCGAAGGCAAGATAAAGAGCAAAGGAGAAAAAGTGTCGTGATATCATGACATGTCGCATTTTTGTGACTCTAGGAGGAGATAGAAAGAAGGTAGAAGTGTTGAGATATCACGACAAAAGTAAAAAGGAAGAGTATGGAGGCGAAAGTGTCGCGATATCGCGACATGTTGTGTTTTCGTGGGTACAAGAAAACAGAAGCAGCAAGGAGGTGAAAGTGTCACGATATCGTGACATGTTGTGTTTTCATGAGTATGAACCAAGTAAAGCAGCAAGGAGGCGAAAGTGTCACGATATCACGACATGTGTTTTCGTGGGTATAAGCTGAGAAGAGGACAAAGAGGCAGAAGTGTCACGATTTTGTGACAGGTCACTTTGACGTGAGCTAAGAAGTTAACCCAGTCGAAATAATATATGTAATAGTTAATTGAAGTCAGACAGTAGTTATAGGGGTCGTTACAAAAGAAAATCATGCAACTAATATAAGAACAGTCAAAGAAGGAGAAATCGAACAGCTGTAAAAATAGAATTGAAAATGCATGCATGCACAGAAAAGAATACAAACAATCATGAACGAGAAGATGAACAGTCATGGTAGGGGTATATGTGTCAATTCGTAACATGTAACGTGTTTGATGAAAAACCTACCCTATATATATACAAAATGAGTTACAGTTAGAAGGCATTACAACTAACAAGTGGCACATGAGAAATGAAAGGAGTTACAACTGGAGTTACAAAGATACATGCTGTTGAAATTGTGTGAAAGTGTTGCTGAAAAAGAGTGAGAGCGCTCGGGAGTAAAGTGAGAGGCGCATGAGAGGTGAGCGAGTAGGGTGTGTGCTGTGTGAAGAGTAGGCAATGTTGAGAAAGTAATAGACTAGTCATGGTCTTGTAAAAGTGAAGGCATCTTTATGTCAATCTTCTAGTTTTAGAATAGAAGTCCAAGTTGGTGCTTAGCATCAGGGGTTGGTGCTCCTTCTAGTTGGTGCTGGTAAATAAGTGGTTGGTGCTCCTTTCTGTTGGTGCAGATAAATCAGGGGTTGGTGCTCCTTTCTGTTGGTGCAGATAAATTAGGGGTTAGTGCTTCTTTCTGTTGGTGTAGATAAATCAGGGGTTGGTGCAAATAAATAAGGGGTTGGTGCTCCTTTCTGTTGGTGTAGATAAATCAGGGGTTGGTGCTCCTTCCAGTGGGTGCTGGTAAATTGATTGTAAAAATGATATTTTGCAAAGGCTGGATTTGGATGGGAGTCCAAACAGTCAATTTTGAGAAGTAGCCAAAATTGGTGAACCTCGATACATCTTGTGTTGTGTGATGCTCTTTTGGTATATTTGCTTTATTGAGTTTTAAGCTTTCATTGTTTCAACATTAAGAATTGAAGATTTTAGTTTTTAAGAGCTACACTGATTCACCCCCCCTCTCAGTGTCATAGTGATACTAACAATTGGTACTAGAGCCAGTTTCCCTTGTCAAGATAAATCAGCTAGGGTTGATCTTGGAAGTGACACAATGGCAGGTGGTGAAGGTTTCTCATCAAACAAAGCACCATTGTTAGACGAAACTAATTACACATTTTGGAGACTTAGGATGTAGACTTATCTTTGTGCTTTGGGATACAACATTTGGGATTCCATAGATAATGGATACACAATACCCACCACTTCTCCAACCGATGTTGCCGGTAAGAAATTGTTTGAGAATAACTCAAAAGCAAAGAATGCTATCATGTGCAAATTAATGGACAGTGAACTAGTAAAAATTATGGGTTGTAAAATGGCAAAAGAAATATGGGACAAAATGAGGAGCATTCATGAAGGAGATGCTAAGATCAAGGAGGCCAAATTACAAATGCATTGAGATCAGTTCGAAGCATTAAAGATGAATGACAATGAGAACATAGAGGCATACATGCTGAGAGTTAATGGAATCATTAATGCGATAGTACGGAAGAAAAAGTGTCACGATTTCACGACATGTTGGAAGAGAAAAAGGCAAGTAGAAAAAGTGTCACGATTTTGTGACATATTGCAAGAGAGATAGTACGGAAGAAAAAGTGTCACGATTTCGCGACATGTTGGAAGAGAAAAATGCAAGTAGAAAAAGTGTCACGATTTCGCGACATATTGCAAGAGAGATTGTACGAAAGAAAAAGTTTCACGATTTCGTGACATGTTGGAAGAGAAAAAGGCAAGTAGAAAAAGTGTCACGATTTCATGACATATTGCAAGAGATATTGTACGGAAGAAAAAGTGTCACGATTTTGTGACATGTTGCATTTTCGTGGTCCGAAGCAAAGAGGAAGGCAGAGAAAGAAAAGTGTCACGATATCGCGACATGTCACATTTTCGCGACTTGAAAAGAGTAGGAAGGCCGAGAAGGAAAAGTGTCACGATATCGCGACATGTCGCATTTTCGTGACTTGAAAAGAGAAGGAAGGCCGAGAAGGAAAAGTGTCGCGATATCGCGACATGTCGCATTTTCGCGACTTGAAAAGTGTAGGAAGGCAGAGAAGGAAAAGTGTCACGATTTCGTGACATGTCGCATTTTCGCGACTTGAAGAGAGCAGGAAGGCAGAGAAGGAAAAGTGTCACGATATCACGACATGTCGCATTTTTGTGACCCGAAGGTAAGAGAAAGTGCAAAGGAGAAAAAGTGTCGCGATATCGTGACATGTCACATTTTCACGACCCGAAGGCAAGAGAAAGAGCAAAGGAGAAAAAGTGTCGTGATATCGCGACATGTCGCATTTTCGTGACTCTAGGAGGAGAGAGAAAGTAAGAAGGTAGAAGTGTCACGATATCATGACAAAAGTAAAAAGGAAGAGTATGGAGGCGAAAGTGTCACGATATCGTGACATGTGTTTTTGCGGGTACAAGAAAACAGAAGAAGCAAGGAGGTGAAAGTGTCACGATATCGTGACATGTTGTGTTTTCACGGGTATGAACCAAGTAAAGCAGCAAGGAGGCGAAAGTGTCACGATATCGCGACATGTGTTTTCGTGGGTACAAGCTAAGAAGAGGACAAAGAGGCAAAAGTGTCACGATTTCACGACAGGTCACTTTGGCATGAGCTAAGAAGAGAACCCAACCGAAATAAGATATGTGACCATTAACTGAAGTTATACAGTAGTTACAGGGGCCGTTACAAAAGAAAATCATGCAACTAATATAAGAACAATCAAAGAAGGAGAAATCGAACAGTCGTAAAAATAGAATCAAAAAATGCATGCATGCATAGAAAAGAATACGAACAGTCATGATCGAGAAGATGAACAATCATGGTAGGGGTATATGTGTCAATTCGTAACATGCAACGTGTTTGACGAAAAGCCTACCCTATATATATACAAAAGGAGTTACAGTTAGAAGGCGTTACAACTGACAAGTGGCACATGAGAAATGAAAGGAGTTACAACTGGAGTTACAAAGATACAATATGGTTATGGGAAAGTGCTGAAATTGTGTGAAAGTGTTGTTGAAAAAGAGTGAGAGCGCTCGAGATTAAAGCGAGAGGCGTGTGAGAGGTGAGTGAGTAGGGTGTGTGTTGTGTGAAGAGTAGGCAATGTTGAGAAAGCAATAGACCAGTCAGGGTCTTGTAAAAGTGAAGGTATCTTTATGTCAATCTTCTAGTTTCAGAATAGAAGTCCAAGTTGGTGCTTGGCATCAGGGGTTGGTGCTCCTTCTAGTTGGTTTTGGTAAATCAGGGGTTGGTGCTCCTTTCTGTTGGTGCAGATAAATCATGGGTTGGTGCTCCTTTCTATTGGTGCAGATAAATCAGGGGTTGGTGCTCCTTTCTTTGGTGTAGATAAATCCGGGGTTGGTGCTCCTTTTTGTTGGTGCAAATAAATCAGGGGTTGGTGCTCCTTTCGTTGGTGTAGATAAATCGAGGGTTGGTGCTCCTTCCAGGTGGGTGCTTGGTAAATTGATTGTAAAATTGATATTTTGCAAAGGCTGGATTTGGATGGGAGTCCAAACAGTCAATTTTGAGGAGTAGCCAAAATTGGTGAACCTCGGTACATCTTGTGTTGTGTGATGCTCTTTTGGTATATTTGCTTTATTGAGTTTTAAGCTTTCATTATTTTAGCATTAAGAATTGAAGATTTAAGTTTTTAAGAGCTACACTGATTCACCCCCCCTCTCAGTGTCATTGTGAGACTAACAATTGGTATCAGAGCCAGTTTCCCTTGTCAGGCTAAATCAGCTAGGGTTGATCTTGGAAGTGACACAATGGCAGGTGGTGAAGGTTTCTCATCAAACAAAGCACCATTGTTGGATGGAACTAATTACACATTTTGGAGACTCAAGATGCAGACATATCTTTGTGCTTTGGGATACAACATTTGGGATTCGATAGATAGTGGATACACAATACCCACCACTTCTCCAACCGATGTTGCCGGTAAGAAATTGTTTGAGAATAACTCAAAAGCAAAGAATGCTATCATGTGCGGATTAATGGATAGTGAACTAGTAAAAATTATGGGTTGTAAAATGGCAAAAGAAATATGGGACAAAGCGAGGAGCATTCATGAAGGAGATGATAAGATCAAGGAGGCCAAGTTACAAATGCATCGAGCTCAGTTCGAAGCATTAAAGATGAATGACGATGAGAACATAGAGGCATACATGCTTGAGAGTTAATGGAATCATTAATGCGATTAGAGGACTCGAGGAGAAAATGGAAGATGTTGTCATCGTGAAAAAGGTACTAAGATCTCTTCCCAAAAGATTTGATTCTAAAGTTTCAGCAATAGAAGAAGCTAAAGATCTAAATACTTTTAGTATGGATGAGATGCATGGTTCTTTGACTGCATATGAGATGAGAATAGGAAAAACCAAACCCACAGAAAGAGAAGCTGCTTTTAAAGCACATAAAAAGATAAAAGCAAAACAAGAATTCGAGGAAGAAGAGACATCAGATGAAACAGAAGCAAAATTTGTTCAAAAACTAATAAGGGGAAAAGGAAAATACAGAGGAAAGCTACCATTTAAGTGTTTCAGATGTGGAGGCATTGGGCATGTTGTAGCTAAATGTCCACTTAATGAGAAGGACGAAAGTGATGAAGGATCGCACCAAGAAAGAAGTGACTGGAAGAAAAAACCAAATTTCAGAAACAACAACTTCAGGAAGAAAAGTTTCATCTCCAAGAATGTCAGTTCATCAGAAGACAGCTCCGATGAGGATTTTGAAGAAGAAACAGATGAAGCTCTTTTCATGGCATTCGAAGAAGAAAAAACAGAAAAAAAATAGGAATGTAATAAAAAACTTGAGGCTGAGGTTGAAGTATATCTAGAAGGTGAGTTGATCGCTACACTTGAGGAGTTGAGTATAGAAATGAAAAAGAACAAAAGACTATCCAAGAAGTTGGAAGAATATGGGGATAATATTGAAGATCTCTTCTTGCAAATTTAGAAAGCCAAGAAAATAGAAGAAGCTTTGAAGTCACACCTGGATGATAAAAGCGATGTTTGCAACAAACAAGAAGAGGAGATTGTTTTATTGAGGAGACAACTAGAAGAGGCCAATACAAATCTCAAATTTGAGAAGAGCACAAAGTTGCTAGATAAAATGATAAGGCAACAAAGAAACCCCATGTCTAAGCTTGGTCTTGGATATGAAGTTGAACAACCTTCATCTTCTAAATATGCAGAGAAGAAGAAGTCCACTATTGAAGGATCAAAGCAAGAAACGTTTGAAGCTGAAACTTCAAAAGGAAGAAAATCTCAAAGGAGATCTACAACAAAGCAACCACAACAAAAGAGGTTCTATCACTCTCACTTTATTCATAATAATGCTTGTAATGGCTATTGTTTTAGATGCAACCTTTATGGTCACAAGGCAATGTATTGTGGATTGAATAATAGATCAAAGAGTTATGCTGGTAGAAATACATCTGTTGAACACCATGTGCAATGTTTTAAATGTAATGGTCATGGGCACATAGCAAGGTCTTGTCCAAGAACTTTTGTATCTAATCTATGGCAAGACAAGTAGATTTCATCAGACGCAAAGAATGCAACACAGATAGGGAAGAAATCATGTGCATCAAAGAAAGGAAAATAATCATCCATCAAGGATGTACAAGAGACAACCACCCAAGAGAAATGTTCAAGTTCACGAAAAGGTTCAAAATAGGGATGCAGTTGAAAACCTTCAGCCTAAGTTCAAGAAATATTGGAGAAAGAAAGAAGAGAGGAAATCGTGTCTCCTTGGACTGAAGGAGATTACTCCGCTATTGCACTAAGCAACTCCAGGTAGCACATCCTAAGGGGGAGCAATCTTGAAGTTTCATTTTAATGCTCCTATGTATTTGTTTGATTACCTGAGGATGAAAGGCAAGTAGTCAGGGAAGTTGTCGTATAGTTGTCGAAGTATGTTTTCGAGTTCATGTAGTTTGTGGAAGTGTCGTGAAGGGTGGTGATTAAATTGAGAGTTGTCATTATTGGTAGTATTGCTATATGTCATTGTGGTACTGTGTTTGATGCTTGCACAGAGTTGGCAGTAAAATTGCAATGTTGATACAGTGTTGGACAAAAGTTGGTACAAGTGTGAGTCACTTGTCAATTTTTGTTGACAGATGTGAAATCAGCGTTTTGAATGGGAAGCTTGAAGAAGAGGTTTATATTGAGCAGCCAGATGGTTTCCAGCTTGGTGATGATTGGTTGAGTTGATTTGATTGAGCCTAGTCAAGTTATGTGTGAAGTGATCTTTAAAGTTCTATGAAATAAATTATTCCATCATTCTATGTTGAGTTGAGATTGAGGTTAGAAGATATTAAGTCTCTAGCAATTCTCTTTATGCTTCTATGAAGTGGATTTGATTTGAGATTGTCATTCATTGTTGAGTTCATTTTGAGCACTACTTGAGCATGATTGATTGAGCCTTTGAAGGCCTTTGGGAAATATTTGAGGACAATGCTGGGACAGATTTGAGGACAGTGTTGGGACAGATTTCCAGATGCAGATTTGGGCAGGATGTGTAGATGACAGAAAGAGTACCAGTGGAGGTGCATTCTATCTTGGAGACAGGTTGGTCATGTGGAACAATAAGAAACAAGAGTCAGTTTTCTTATCCACAGCATAGGCAGAATATATTGCAGCGATAGCGTGTTGTACGCAGAGGGAGCATTTATATATTTGATTATCTTTTTGCTCATGTTTGTAATTTTTGCTAACTATCATAACGTGTGCCTGAGAATGTTGTGCATGGACTCAAGGGGAGTCTGCAGTAGCCCTTTGGTATTATTGTCAAAGGGGGAGAAGAATTACAAGAAATTGCATATGTGTTGCCAACAATTCCAAAGGGGGAGATTGATGAGCAAGGTGCAACAACAATATTGTCATTGTTGTCAACATAGTCAGACAGATCGGTTGATGTAGTGGATAGGAGTTTTAGATAGATTGGTTGATGCAAGTGGACAAGAGTTAAGAGGTTCTTCAGAGTATGTACAATGATTATCCAAAATATCGAAGTGGCCCATATGCTAAAAATCAAAAGAAAATCACAAGGAAGAAAACTGTCGTGATATCGCGACATGTTGAGCAAGGAAGAAAATTGTCATGATATCGCGACATGTTGAGAAGAAAGAAAAACTGTCGCGATATCGCGACATGTTCAGAGAGAAAGTGCAAGCAAGAAAAACTATCACGATTTCATGACATGTTCAGAGAGAAAGCGCAAGCAAGAAAAACTATTGCGATTTCGTGACATGTTGGAAGAGAGATAGTACGGAAGAAAAAGTGTCATGATTTCATGACATGTTGGAAGAGAAAAATGCAAGTAGAAAAAGTGTCACGATTTCGTGACATATTGCAAGAGAGATAGTACGAAAGAAAAAGTGTCACGATTTCGTGACATGTTGGAAGAGAAAAAGGCAAGTAGAAAAAGTGTCACGATTTCACGACATATTGCAAGAGAGATTGTACGGAAGAAAAAGTGTCACGATTTCGTGACATGTTGGAAGAGAAAAAGGCAAGTAGAAAAAGTGTCATGATTTCATGACATATTGCAAAAGAGATTGTACAGAAGAAAAAGGTGTCACGATTTCGTGACATGTTGCATTTTCGTGGTCCGAAGCGAAGAGGAAGGCAGAGAGAGAAAAGTGTCCCGATATCGCGACATGTCGCATTTTTCGACTTGAAAAGAGTAGGAAGGCCGAGAAGGAAAAGTGTCACGATTTCATGACATGTCGCATTTTCGTGACTTGAAAAGAGAAGAAGGCCGAGAAGGAAAAGTGTCGCGATATCGTGACATGTCTCATTTTCGTGACTTGAAAAGTGCAGGAAGGCAGAGAAGGAAAAGTGTCACGATTTCGTGACATGTCACATTTTTGCGACTTGAAGAGAACAGGAAGGAAGAGAATGAAAAGTGTCATGATATCGCGACATGTCACATTTTCACGACCGACAAGGTGAGAGAAAGTGCAAAGGAGAAAAAGTGTCACGATATCGCGACATGTCGCGTTTTCGTGACCCGAAGGAAAGAGAAAGAGCAAAGGAGAAAAAGTGTCGTGATATCGTGACATGTCACATTTTTGTGACTCTAGGAGGAGAGAGAAAGTAAGAAGGTAGAAGTGTCATGATATCGCGACAAAAGTAAAAAGGAAGAGTACGGAGGCGAAAGTGTCGCGATATCGCGACATGTTGTGTTTTTGCGGGTACAAGAAAACAGAAGCAGCAAGGAGGTGAAAGTGTCACGATATCGTGACATGTTGTGTTTTCACGGGTATGAACCAAGTAAAGCAGCAAGGAGGCGAAAGTGTCACGATATCGTGACATGTGTTTTCGTGGGTACAAGCCAAGAAGAGGACAAAGAGGCAGAAGTGTCACGATTTTGTGATAGGTCACTTTGACGCGAGCTAAGAAGTTAACCCAATTGAAATAAGATATGTAACAGTTAACTGAAGTCATACAGTAGTTACAGGGGACATTACAAAAGAAAATCATGCAACTAATATAAGAACAGTCAAAGAAGGAGAAATCGAACAATCATAAAAATAGAATCGAAAATGCATGCATGCACAGAAAAGAATACGAACAGTCATGATCGAGAAGACGAACAGATCATGGTAGGGGTATATGTGTCAATTCGTAACATGCAACGTGTTTGACGAAAAGCCTACCCTATATATATACAAAAGGAGTTACAGTTAGAAGGCGTTACAACTGACAAGTGGCGCATGAGAAATGAAAGGAGTTACAACTGGAGTTACAAAGATACAATATGGTTATAAAAGGTGCTATTGAAATTGTGTGAAAGTGCTGCTGAAAAAGAGTGAGAGCGCTCGGGATTAAAGCGAGAGGCGTGTGAGAGGCGAGCGAGCAGGGTGTGTGTTGTGTGAAGAGTAGGCAATGTTGAGAAAGCAATAGACCAGTCAGGGTCTTGTAAAAGTGAAGGCATCTTTATGTCAATCTTCTAGATTCAGAACAGAAGTCCAAGTTGGTGCTTGGCATCAAGGGTTGGTGCTCCTTCCAGTTGGTGTTGGTAAATCAGGGGTTGGTGCTCCTTTCTGTTGGTGCAGATAAATTAGGGGTTGGTGCTCCTTTCTGTTGGTGCAGATAAATCAGGGGTTGGTGCTCCTTTTTGTTGGTGCAGATAAATCAGGGGTTGGTGCTCCTTTCTATTGGTGTAGATAAATCAGGGTTGGTGCTCCTTCTAGTGGGTGCTGGTAAATTGATTGTAAAATTGATATTTTGCAAAGGCTGGATTTGGATGGGAGTCCAAACAGTCAATTTTGAGGAGTAGCCAAAATTGGTGAACCTCGGTACATCTTGTGTTGTGTGATGCTCTTTTGGTATATTTGCTTTATTGAGTTTTAAGCTTTCATTGTTTCAGCATTAAGAATTGAAGATTTAAGTTTTTAAGAGCTACACTGATTCACCCCCCTCTCGGTGTCATAGTGAGACTAACAATTGGTATCAGAGCCAGTTTCCCTTGTCAGGCTAAATCAGCTAGGGTTGATCTTGGAAGTGACACAATGGCAGGTGGTGAAGGTTTCTCATCAAACAAAGCACCATTGTTGGATGGAACTAATTACATATTTTGGAGACTCAGGATGCAGACATATCTTTGTGCTTTGGGATACGACATTTGGGATTCGATAGATAGTGGATACACAATACCCACCACTTCTCCAACCGATGTTGCTAGTAAGAAATTTTTTGAGAATAACTCAAAAGCAAAGAATGCTATCATGTGCGGATTAATGGACAGTGAACTAGTAAAAATTATGGGTTGTAAAATGGCAAAAGAAATATGGGACAAAGCGAGGAGCATTCATGAAGGAGATGATAAGATCAAGGAGGCCAAGTTACAAACGCATCGAGCTCAGTTCGAAGCATTAAAGATGAATGACGATGAGAACATAGAGGCATACATGTTGAGAGTTAATGGAATCATTAATGCGATTAGAGGACTCGGTGAGAAAATGGAAGATGTTGTCATCATGAAAAAGGTACTAAGATCTCTTCCCAAAAGATTTGATTCTAAAGTTTCAGCAATAGAAGAAGCTAAAGATCTAAATACTTTTAGTATGGATGAGATGCATGGTTCTTTGACTGCATATGAGATGAGAATAGGAAAAACCAAACCCACAAAAAGAGAAGCTGCTTTTAAAGCACATAAAAATATAAAAGCAAAACAAGAATCTGAGGAAGAAGAGACATCAGATGAAACAGAAAGCAAACTTTGTTCGGAAACTAATAAGGGGAAAAGGAAAATACAGAGGAAAGCTACCATTTAAGTGTTTCAGATGTGGAGGCATTGGGCATGTTGTAGCTAAATGTCCACTTAATGAGAAGGACGAAAGTGATGAAGGATCGCACCAAGAAAGAAGTGACTGGAAGAAAAAACCAAATTTCAAAAACAATAACTTCAGGAAGAAAAGTTTCATCTCCAAGAATGTCAGTTCATCAAAAGACAGCTCCAGTGAGGATTCTGAAGAAGAAATAGATGAAGCTCTTTTCATGGCATTCGAAGAAGAAAAAATAGAGGAAAAATAGGAATGTAATAAAAAACTTGAGGCTGAGGCTGAAGTATATCTAGAAGGTGAGTTGATCGCTGCACTTGAGGAGTTGAGTATAGAAAGGAAAAAGAACAAAAGACTATCCAAGAAGTTGGAAGAATATGGGGATAATATTGAAGATCTCTTCTTGCAAATTTAGAAAGCCAAGAAAATAGAAGAAGCTTTGAAGTCACACCTGGATGATAAAAGCGATGTTTGCAACAAACAAGAAGAGGAGATTGTTTTATTGAGGAGACAACTAGAAGAGGCCAATACAAATCTCAAATTTGAGAAGAGCACAGAGTTGCTAGATAAAATGATAAGGCAACAAAGAAACCCCATGTCTAAGCTTGGTCTTGGATATGAAGCTGAACAACCTTCATCTTCTAAATCTGCAGAGAAGAAGAAGTCCACTGCTGAAGGATCAAAGCAAGAAACGTTTGAAGCTAAAACTTCAAAAGGAAGAAAATCTCAAAGGAGATCTACAACAAAGCAACCACAACAAAAGAGGTTCTATCACTCTCACTTTATTCATAATAATGCTTGTAATGGCTATTGTTTTAGATGCAACCTTTATGGTCACAAGGCAATGTATTGTGGATTGAATAATAGATCAAAGAGTTATCCTGGTAGAAATACATCTGTTGAACACCATGTGCAATGTTTTAAATGTAATGGTCATGGGCACATAGCAAGGTCTTGTCCAAGAACTTTTGTATCTAATCTATGGCAAGACAGTAGATTTCATCAGACGCAAAGAATGCAACATAGATAGGGAAGAAATCATGAGCATCAAAGAAAGGAAAATAATCATCCATCAAGGATGTACAAGAGACAACCACCCAAGAGAAATGTTCAAGTTCACGAAAAGGTTCAAAATAGGGATGCAGTTGAAAACCTTCAGCCTAAGTTCAAGAAATATTGGAGAAAGAAAGAAGAGAGGAAATCGTGTCTCCTTGGATTGAAGGAGATTACTCCGCTATTGCACTAAGCAACTCCAGGTAGCACATCCTCGGGGGGGAGCAATCTTGAAGTTTCATTTTAATGCTCCTATGTATTTGTTTGATTACCCGAGGATGAAAGGCAAGTAGTCAGGGAAGTTGTCGTATAGTTGTCGAAGTATGTTTTCAGTTCATGTAGTTTGTGGAAGTGCCGTGAAGGGTGGTGATTAAATTGAGAGTTGTCATTATTGGTAGTATTGCTATATGTCATTATGGTACTGTGTTTGATGCTTGCATAGAGTTGGCAGTAAAATTGCAATGTTGATATAGTGTTGGACAAAAGTTGGTACAAGTGTGAGTCACTTGTCAATTTTGTTGATAGATGTGAAATCAGCGTTTTTGAATGGGAAGCTTGAAGAAGAGGTTTATATTGAGCAGCCAGATGGTTTCCAGCTTGGTGATGATTGGTTGAGTTGATTTGATTGAGCCTAGTCAAGTTATGTGTGAAGTGAATTTTAAAGTTCTATGAAATAAATTATTCCATCATTCTATGTTGAGTTGAGATTGAGGTTAGAAGATATTAAGTCTCTAACAATTCTCTTTATGCTTCTATGAAGTGGATTTGATTTGAGATTGTCATTCATTGTTGAGTTCATTTTGAGTACTACTTGAGCATGATTGATTGAGCCTTTGAAGAAGGCCTTTGGGAAATATTTGAGGACAATCTTGGGACAGATTTGAGGACGAGTGTTGGGACAGATTTCCAGATGCGATTTGGGCGGGATGTGTAGAAAAAAAAGAGTACCAGTGGAGGTGCATTCTATCTTGGAGACAGGTTGGTCACGTGGAACAGTAAGAAACAAGAGTCAGTTTTCTTATCCATAGCAGAGGCAGAATATATTGCAGCGATAGCGTGTTGTACGCAGAGGGAGCATTTATATATTTGATTATCTTTTTGCTCATGTTTGTAATTTTTGCTAACTGTCATAACGTGTGCCTGAGAATGTTGTGCATGGACTCAAGGGGAGTCTGCAGTAGCCCTTTGGTATTATTGTCAAAGGGGGAGAAGAATTACAAGAAATTGCATGTGTGTTGCCAACAATTCCAAAGGGGGAGATTGATGAGCAAGGTGCAACAACAGTATTGTCATTGTTGTCAACACAGTCAGATAGATAGATTGATGTAGTGGATAGGAGTTTCAGACAGATTGGTTGATGCAAGTGGAAAAGAGTTAAGAGGTTCTTCAGAGTATGTACAATGATTATCCAAAAGATCGAAGTGGCCCATATGCTAAAAATCAAAAGAAAATCACAAGGAAGAAAACTGTCGTGATATCGCGACATGTTGAGCAAGGAAGAAAACTGTCGCGATATCGCGACATGTTGAGAAGAAAGAAAAATTGTCACGATATCATGACATGTTGAGAAGAAAGCGCAAGCAAGAAAAACTATCACGATTTTGTGACATGTTCGGAGAGAAAGCGCAAGCAAGAAAAACTATTACGATTTCGTGACATGTTGCAAGAGAGTTAGTACGGAAGAAAAAGTGTCATGATTTCATGACATGTTGAAAGAGAAAAAGGCAAGTAGAAAAAGTGTCACGATTTCGCGACATATTGCAAGAGAGATAGTACGGAAGAAAAAGTGTCACGATTTCACGACATGTTGGAAGAGAAAAAGGCAAGTAGAAAAAGTGTCACAATTTTGCGACATATTGCAAGAGAGATTGTATGAAAGAAAAAGTGTCATGATTTCATGACATGTTGGAAGAGAAAAAGGCAAGTAGAAAAAGTGTCATGATTTCGTGACATATTGCAAGAGAGATTTTATGGAAGAAAAAGTGTCACGATTTCGTGACATGTTGCATTTTCGTGGTCCGAAGCGAAGAGGAAGGTAGAGAAAGAAAAGTGTCACGATATCGCGACATGTCACATTTTCGTGACTTGAAAAGAGTAGGAAGGCCGAGAAGGAAAAGTGTCACGATATCACGACATGTCGCATTTTCGTGACTTGAAAAGAGCAGGAAGGCCGAGAAGGAAAAGTGTCACGATATCATGACATGTCGCATTTTCGTGACTTGAAAAGTGCAGGAAGGCAGAGAAGGAAAAGTGTCACGATTTCGTGACATGTCACATTTTTGCGACTTGAAGAGAGTTGGAAGGCAGAGAATGAAAAGTGTCACGATATCACGACATGTCGCATTTTTGCGACCCAAAGGTAAGAGAAAGTGCAAAGGAGAAAAAGTGTCACGATATCGCGACATGTCACGTTTTCATGACTCGAAGGCAAGAGAAAGAGCAAAGGAGAAAAAGTGTCGCGATATCGTGACATGTCACATTTTTGCAACTCTAGGAGGAGAGAGAAAGTAAGAAGGTAGAAGTGTCGTGATATCATGACAAAAGTAAAAAGGAAGAGTACGGAGGTGAAAGTGTCACGATATCGCGACATGTGTTTTTGCGGGTACAAGCAAATAGAAGCAGCAAGGAGGTGAAAGTGTCACGATATCGCGACATGTTGTGTTTTCATGGGTATGAACCAAGTAAAGCAGCAAGGAGGCGAAAGTGTCACGATATCGTGACATGTTGTGTTTTTGTGGGTACAAGCCGAGAAGAGGACAAAGAGGTAGAAGTGTCACGATTTCATGACAGGTCACTTTGGCGTGAGCTAAGAAGAGAACCTAATCGAAATAAGATATGTAAAAGTTAACTGAAGTCATACAGCAGTTATAGGGGCCGTTACAAAAGAAAATCATGCAACTAATATAAGAACAGTCGAAGAAGGAGAAATCGAATAGTCGTATAAATAGAATAAAAAATGCATGCATGCACAAAAAAGAATACGAACAGTCATGACCGAGAAGATGAATAGTCATGGTAGGGGTATATGTGTCAATTCGTAACATGCATCGTGTTTGACGAAAAGCCTACCCTATATATATACAAAAGGAGTTATAGTTAGAAGGCGTTACAACTGACAAGTGGCGCATGAGAAATGAAAGGAGTTACAACTGGAGTTACAAAGAGACAATATGGTTATAAAAGGAGGTCTGCATGGAGGATTACATGCTGCTAAAATTGTGTGAAAGTGCTGCTAAAAAAGAGTGAGAGCGCTTGGGATTAAAGCGAGAGGCGTGCGAGAGGCGAGCGAGTAGGGTGTGTGCTATGTGAAGAGTAGGCGATGTTGAGAAAGCAATAGACCAGTCAGGGTCTTGTAAAAGTGAAGGCATCTTTATGTCAATCTTCTAGTTTCAAAACAGAAGTCCAAGTTGGTGCTTGGCATCATGGGTTGGTGCTCCTTCCAGTTGGTGCTTGGTAAATCGGGGGTTGGTGCTCCTTTCTGTTGGTGCAGATAAATTAGGGGTTGGTGCTCCTTTCTATTGGTGCAAATAAATTAGGGGTTGGTGCTCCTTTCTGTTGGTGCAGATAAATCAGGGGTTGGTGCTCCTTCCAGTGGGTGTTTGGTAAATTGATTGTAAAATTGATATTTTGCAAAGGTTGGATTTGGATGGGAGTCCAAATAGTCAATTTTGAGGAGTAGCCAAAACTGGTGAACCTCGGTACATCTTGTGTTGTGTGATGCTCTTTTGGTATATTTGCTTTATTGAGTTTTAAGCTTTCATTGTTTCAGCATTAAGAATTGAAGATTTAAGTTTTTAAGAGCTACACTGATTCACCCCCCCTCTCGGTGTCATAGTGAGACTAACAATTTATTCATATTATATCATTCAAACATAAAACATAAAAATATATAGTATCAAACATGCATAAATTAATGTCATTTAGAGGAGGTTTCCACCTATAAAAATCAAATTTTATACTTTCTACTTTGCTTCCTCCCTATATAATCAAAGAGAATAATATTATTCAATATATTGCATACATATACATAATATATATAAAATGATGTTTCCTTTTAACTCATACTATCCTATTTTCGATCAATGAGCTTTTATATAATGAATATTCAAGGAAAGCGCATTTCACTAAAATAACAATCCTCTCTAATAAAATGGACATAGAAGAGAGCTTTTAAAATAGAGATACCTTTTAAAATAAAAATATCTATAGGAGAAATATTTTAAAATATACAGGAGGAAAAGAAAGGAGATAAAAAAATAAATATAGGGAGAGGGCTTTTAAGATTTTCTATTTTTAAAGGCATCCTACCTTCAAAAAACTTTATCCATTGACATGACCCATGAGATATATTTTAATTTAAGTAATATCTCTTTAATCCCTTATCTTGGCAATAGGTTATACTATGAATCTTTGAAATACCTTAATAATTGCATCAAAAATATATTATTGTGTAATTGGATTGATTGCTATAGTCCCAATAAAAGCTAATAATATTATGTTCATTCCTTATGATAATGAATAAAACATTCCTTTCCACTTCCAAATTATTATGTGTTTGGATTGAATGTCATAGTCCCACTAACTTATGATAATACATTAAAATTTTCTTTCCAAATAAATTGATATTTTATAATTTACATTAACTTTTCAAATTTGCATAATCTTAGTCAAGTTTAATGTATTTATTAATAAAGTTTAAATTTATGTTTAGAAAACAACATTACATATTGTCATTTCACATTAGATATAAAATTCTTTAATGTATAATGGATCAATCTTGATGTAAAAGGTTTTTATGTATATAATATATCAATATTAATGTGATGCGAAGAACCTAGGTTTCATAGATATCAAATTTTAAATAGTTTCAAGTAAAATCAAAGTTTTTTTAGATTTTTCAAAATAAAAAGTTTTAAATTTTGAAGATATTATCCATTCATGCTCTTGACACCATATTTCAAGTATAATTATAACTTTTGATATTTTCTATTCGTATTTTTTAAGGAAAAAATTTAGCTTTCGGACTCCTTCAGGTTATTGAATTGTAGATTAAGGATGACATGAAGGATTATGTAATTAGAGAACAAATATCATTAAATATATTATATGCTTATTCGAATAATTGATTGATTTGGAATATTGTATAAGCTAGATGCATAGTCAAACCATGTAGAAAGATTAAATATAGCACAAATTAGTTTTTCATATTTATGCTATGAATGTTTATATAGATTAATTGCATTTGCATTGACTTGTAGGGTCTATGTATGGCAATATGGTTGGTTAGACTATGGATGCTTTTATAATTTGATTTATAACAAGTATTACAAGGATAATGGTCATGTCTAGGAGGGTGAGAGATGAATATGGAATGGGGAAAAGTGGGTAGGGAAGAAGATTGAATGGATTTGGTGAAGCATCAATTGCGCCATTTATATCATGGATTGGTATAATTCGTGTCTGGAAGAATTTTGTGCATTGTGTATTTAAATGGTGGTCAAAATGGAAGGTGGGGGATTAGAAAATTCAAATAGAGATAGCATTGGATGGTAGAACTAAGTATAACCTAGAAAGATAATACAAAGATGTTAATGAGGAGAGTAGGTATGGAGAATACTTGAAGATCATGTGTTTCTAGTAGTAAGGCCATATTAACAAGAATATAAAAAAATACCAATAAAGGAAATGAATGTATATTCATTGGAATGTGGGAATGAACTTGTGCCATTGAGGATGACTAGGTTATGAGATTATTCTTAACTAACCAAGTATTTACCATACGGAGATATTTCTCTATCTAATTAAGTCAAAACACACTAACCTCAAAATCTACTGCTTGAGTAACAAATATGTGCAATTAGAGGTCATGCCTTGTACACTACATACAACCAATTCATAATTTGAAGTCATCTACAAAAAGAACTCATCCAATAACTAATAATTTTGATATTTTAATTTGAAAGTCTATAAAGGAAATCCACAAATCTATTTATTAGAATAATATGATGATACTAGAGGAAAATAACATGCACCAATAAAACATTCCCTAGAATATTATTTCCTTACTAGATATATCCATAAGAACATTCCAACTAGACAAATGTAGCTAATCAATCTTTATGGAGACATGTAATCCCAGTAGAACCTCTCGACCTAAGGTAATATTTTGATATATACACTAATAACAAAGAGTTTTCTAAGAATACAAGGAGTACCTTCTTGTTAGTCTCATGTATTTTAGTAAATAAAATTAAGTCAAATTTGTATACTAGATCCTCTAAATTTCTAGGTGAGAAGAAGAGTGAACCTTCACAATTCCATGTTATCACTAGGAATGTAGACCTAGAACTTGATATTTGGTATTACAAAGAGGACATGGAATTCTATCATTTCGACCATCCTAGAGTGGAGAATCATAAATTCAAACCCTAATATTTTTTTTTTAAATAAAGGGATAAAAATTTATTGATAAAAAATCTGGATTACAGAGTACAATTGAGCTTCCAACCAGGACTCAAATAAATAGTCAAACAGGCTAAAACCATTAGCCTAGAATGACACCCAAAAAAGACAACAAGAACAAACCACATTAAGTCTGTAAATCCTTGTGTATCAACTCCCACAAGCATTGAGAGTCCCCAAACGGGGGAGTCTCCCAATTATCGATACTCCAAGGATCCAACAGCTCAGAAGCATTTTTGGTTAGGTAATCAGAAACCACATTCCATTCCCTTGGAATGTGTACAAAGGTTATAAATTTTATCTCTTCACTCATTATGAGAATATGAATGGCTAAAGATGTCAACTGCCAATTAAGTTCCTCTACACTTTTACTGTTTAAAATATTAACCACAATTTGAGAGTCAGACTCATAGATAATCCTATGCCAGACAAGAGAAAAACCCCTCTGCAAGGCCTCAAGAATTTCAAGAGCTTCCATAAAATTGTTGGAGTGAACACCTTTATAAATGGAAAAGAAAAAACTTACACCACCAGTAGAATATCTTCCAACAACGCCAATTCTAGCATGTCCAGGATTACCCCTAGACGATCCATCAGTATTAATTTTTAAAACTCCTCTAGGGGGTGGCCTCCACCTGCCATCTCTCCTAACCTTCTTGCTAAGCTGAGGAACCCTACTAGGGCTAAAAGAGTTCACACCATCCCCAAAGAGACCAAAGGCTTGTTGTACCTTCTCCTCCTTATAATACAAAAGAGGGTCTACATCACATTTGCTATGGATGGTTTCCTGAACCATATACAAGATCCTTTTCCAGATCTATTGAACAACAAAATAATTGCCCTAAAATATGCGTTGGTTTCGTTCAAGCCAAATTTACCAGATGATGTAAGAAGGGCCTAAATTCCAAGCCACCTGAAGGAAGGGGGCCTTGGTCGGAGGTCTGTCTAGACTACTCAAAAAATCCATCAGGGATAGCACATGAAAACATGGATGGTTCCAAGCGCTCCACCAATGGTTCCAAATGTCTCTGGAAAAGGAGCATTAGAAAAATAAATGAGAAGATTCATCCTCATTCTTACTGTAAAGGACACAAAAAGAGGGACCCTGAAATCCCCTCTTCCTCACATTATCCCAAGTGAGGCATTTATTATGAGCTTTTGGCCAGGCAAATTTGTTCCACACCTTTTTCCACCAAGTGATAGGAAGACTCCCATAATTTTGCTTATCAAGAACCTGATAACCATATGCTATCGAGTAGGTTCCCTTAGGATCAGGGTTCCAAGACAGAATATCTTTACCCCTCAATGAAGAACAAGGCCTCCCCGTAAGAATAAGAGCAAGCACCTATCTGTCCTTGGCCAGTCCCCCCTAGGGTCATTCTTGCAGATCTTTCCACCTGTACATCTCCATATTTTCAAAAGACTAGATTTTTTTAAAGTCCTCCACATGAGACCAACCCGCTTCAAAGAAAAAAAATCTTAGGGAATGTAACCTAAGATATCGATTAAATATAGGAGGGTGACCATCCCAAGAATCCTCCCAAAAAAGAGCATTTGATACCCGATTGCAAATCTAGAACAAACCCTACTTGATTAAATTAGCTCCTATTTTCAAAGTGTCCTAGATAACTAAACCTTTCCCAACCAAGCTGATTCTAGGGATCTCAACCTCAAAAATACCTCTCAAGTATTTACAAGATAATATTTTAGCCCAAATCTGATCTTGAGAGGTACACCATCTCCAATAAAGTTTTGCAGCCAAAGCCTGCCCAAAAAGAGTTGTTTGTTGCAACCCAAGGCCTCCCTCTTGCATTGGCCTACATATAGAATCCCACCTAACCAAACTCCATTTAGATTGATCAAGTTTTCTAGACCATAAAAACTATCTTGACAAAGCATCCATGTCCTTGATGAAGTGAGAGGGAGCTATTTGTACAAAACATATATAAATAGGTAAATCTTGAACAACATATTTTAAAAGCAACACTCTACCTATAGTGGATAGCCATCTGAAAGTCCAGTGATTCACCTTCCTTCTAAACTTATCAAGCATAGATTACCAAGAAGATCTAGGTAGAGGATGAGATGAAATTGGAATACCAAGATAAATGAAGGGGGAGTCCCAACTTGGAATATTAGAATGCAAGCAATCCTGGCTTGAATAAGAGGAGGGGTATTGAAGAAGAAAATAGAAGACATGTCCCTATTAATCAACTGTCCAGAAGCACCAAGATATATGTCAAGAGACTGTCTAATATTGCCAACTTCCCTGATAGTGGCAACTCCCAACAAAGTAGTATCATCAACAAATTGAAGGTGGAAAAGAGGTGGAAAACTACTATCCCACTTCCACCCCTGAATGAGACCCTACATGACTTGAGACTTGAGAAATCTTCCCAACCCTTTCGCCATAATGATAAACAAATAAGGAGATAAAGGATCTCATTGCCTCAATCCCCTTGAGGCCTCAAACAGCTCTGATGGCTCATTACTAACAAGAACAGAGAATGAGGAAGAAGAAACACAGCTCATCATCCATCTAATCCATTCCTCCTCAAATCCAAAAGCAGCAAGAACTTTCTGAATAAAGGATCGTCTGACCCGATCATAGGCTTTGGCCATGTCCAACTTAATGAACATAGTTTTATCCTTAGAAGTTTCCATCGAGTGAATAGCTTCTATAGCAATAACAACCCCATCCAATATTTTTTGGCCAGCAACAAACCCTCCTTGCTCCTCAAAGATGATTTTTCTCAACCATATCTTCAACCTCTCAGCAATAATTTTTATGATGATCTTATACACAACATTGCAGAGAGTAATAGGCTTGAACATATCCAAGGAATTTGCTCCCTCTTTTTTGGGTATAAGCACCACAAAGGTCGCATTTAGGTACCTTAGCATCTGTTTATTCTTTTGGGACTCATGGACCACCTCCAGAAGATAAAATTTGATTAAATCCCAAAAAACCTGATAAAAATCAATCGAGAATCCATATGGGCCTAGGGATTTTCCTTTTTTCATCTTGAATACAACATTTTCAAACTCCTCAAGGAAAATTGGACCCATCAAGTGCTCATTCATCTCTCTAGAAACAATTTCTAGAATACATTTTAGAATAAGATTTTCATTCTCATCATCTGATAGGGATTCCTCCTTGAAGAGAGAGGAAAAATACCTCTTAGTCTCTTCTAAAATACCCCTGAAAGAAGAGAGCAGGGCACCTTGAGAATTCACAAGAGAGGTAATCAGGTTACCATTATGACAAGCCTTAACTAAGTTATAAAAGAAGGTTGTGTTCCTATCCCCTTCCTGAAGCCAATATACTTGAGTTTTTTGTTTCCAAAAAATTTCTTCTCTCAGTTCCCATTTAGCAAGGTCTTTTGTAGCCTCAGATTCCTCAACAAGAAGATTCTTCGTGAATCACTGATCTCTAATGTTCCTTGAAGCTTCTTCCATCCTCCTAAGAGCTGCTAGCTTAGCCAAGGAAAGGTTCCCAAAATTCAGTCTATTCCATCTCTTCAATTTATGTTTTAAAAATTGTAGTGACTTCATAAAGGAATACATAGCGGTGCCATGAGGAGGTTTTCCAGTGGTCCACCAACCTCACATAAAATCATGAAGCTTAGGATCACAAAGTCACATAAGTTGAAACTTAAAGGAGGGATTATTGTTTAGCCCTAACTCCAAAGCAAAGAGTTTGATAGGCCAATGATCAGATCCCATACCCTCTAGAATAATAGAACTAGCACTTCTATTATTACCCATCTAATATCTAGATATCAAAAACCTATATAGTATCTCTGATATGGAAGCTTCCCCACACATTCTATTGTGCCAAGTAAATATCCCATTATATGGCTTGATGTCAACCAAGTTTAGGGCCTGGATATGAGCACTTAAGATAGAAGAAAAATGCTCAAGACGATCCACCCCACCATGTTTCGCCTCCATACAAGTGATAGAGTTGAAGTCTCCAACCAAAATATATTGGTATAGGGGAACCAACCATCTCACAAAGCAAATGTGCTCCCACAAATTCACTTTACCATTGTAATCAACAGGAGCATACACATTTGTAAGTAGGATGGTTTCACTAGATTCATTATCATACCCGACCATCGAAATAGACCATTTTTTGGAAATCCAAGTAAGAGGGGATATCTTAACCGGATCCTATAAACAAGCGATGCCACCAACATATCCATATGCATCAATACACTGACATTGCCATCTTCTCCACAACTTGGGAGCAATATTGAACATACTATCAATAGCCAATTTAGTCTCCTGAATAAACACCACATTCAAAGAATGCACATGAACCAAATCACGAACAACTTTTTGTCTGGGGATGTTTTTCAACCCCCTTACATTCCATGAGAGGATAATCATTTTTGGGGGTTATAAAAATGGGAGTCCAATGTTCTCACAAAGCCTAACTCCACCAAAGTCTCCCCCATTAACTTAATTTTATCCTGGTCCTTCTTTTGACCCACCTTCATATTCTTATCCGAAAAACTTTTTTTTATTATTTTTTGTTGCAATCCCAACACCGTAGGAGTTTTGTAGTCCAAGGATGACTACATTAGTGCCTGAGTAGGAGAGAACATAACTAAATCTATACCACTTTCTAGAATATTTTTTCTTATAGGGCTAGACCCAACCATGTCCCCTATACTCAGATCCAAAGCCCTTTGTTCTTCATTTAAACCCCCTATATCTAATTCCTTAAGTTCCCCCTTAAGAAAAGACATCTGATTCGGCCTTGTTATATTTGCATCAGGTAGCGACATTTTAGGTATCTCCATGCATTGATCAAGATCATCTAATATTTCAAAATGATTGAGTAGAGCATATGGTTGGCTATCCTTAAGGTCTTTGTTTGCCCTTCGTCCTCTGTTTTGGGCTTTTACTAGAACAAAACCGCCCTTATCTTGTTTCCCTTCCTTTATCGAGGCTTTTCCTTTATCCAAACATCATCCAGACCGAGAGGGACCAGGATTTGAAGCCAGAGGTAGGACAAGCTTAGGGCATTTTCTTTGCAGGTGGTCATATTCACGGTAAATCCAACAACGAAATGGAAGAGCTTCATAGTCAAGTTTTTGAACCCATGTAGTTGATCCAAATTGTATTTCAATAGAATATAGAATAGGATTATTTAAGTCAATTTCAACACAAATACGAGCAACAGAGATTACATTTCTATTTAATATTTATTATGAAATATATGTATAGGATGCTATTTTTTTTTTAATAATGGCAGCACCCAATAGGATATCGACTTCTTACGTATTAAAAAAAATAAATAAATAGAAACTACACTTGTATATTTCACTCATTCACTATCATCATACATTCCAATTTATATATTCACATGCCTCTTGCATAGATTTGCAGGTGCTAAATGGTTAAAGATTTAATATATTAATTAAGCTCAAGTTTGATTATGAAACATTTGTATAGGATGCTTTTTTTTTTTTTATAATTACAATACCTAATGGTATTACCGACTCTTTATTGTATTTAAAAAAAAATAGGAACTATACTTATCTTTCATTCATTCATTATCATCGTAAATTCCATCAATTCAAATTTTTTTAGGGAGAATGTTTATAAATTACATCAACAATCACCTTAAGAGGTTTGAACACAAGATCACGTAAGAAACAACCATCAACTACCTGTCAGCAATTCTAATTTTTGATTCCACATACTAATTAAACTCAAATTTAATTATGAAACATATACATTAGATACTATTTTTTAATAAAAAAAATATTCAATAATATTACCAATTCTTTATATTAGAAAAATTTGTATTTTTCATTTATTCACTATCATAATAAATTTCAATTGTTGATTCACATGCATCTATTTGCCCGTGCTAATTAACTCCGACAATAATTATCTAAAAGTTGTTTATTTGTGCGAGGGGAATAGACAGTGATATCTAACAAATTACCCGTGAGATAGTTGTACAATAGGTTACCATCACAATTTTTAATAATGTTGCTGGCAGGGTTAACTTAGGGGTCGTTTATTTGTGCAAGCATAGGAGTAGACAGTGATATCTAAGAAATTCCCTGTGAGATAGTTGTACAAATTCGCCGTTACATATATGAATTGGTTACAATCGCTGGCAGGTAGGCTTCCAAAACAATACACTGATCGTCTCGTTAATGGCAACCAGGCATGAGATGGGAAGTATCCCGGCATAGGATTCACACCCTCTTCGTCAATCTTCGTCAATCTGGTTCAACACGTAGCATAAAGCGGACCGTTGACCAAGTAACAAATCACCCAAATTCCAATATTTGATTCACGTGCCTCTTGCCGGTGGTAATTAACTCCGACAATAATTATATAGGAGTTGTTTATTGTGCAAGCAGGGGAATAGACGGTGATAGCTAACAAATTCCCGTGAGATAGTTGTGGGATTATAAATTCGAAAGGAAAGGTGAAGGAAGAACGACGTTGACTGTAGGATGTCTCTATCCAATTCCACTGCCTGTCGTTCAAACGTCTCTATCATGTACACGTCCACAGTGGACTTATAGTTTGCGTCGGCGGAAAAGAGTACGAGAGAGGAAATATAAACAATATTACAGTCTCTTTCTTTCTTGGTCGATGTTGCAAAAAACTTTTTTAAATCTCCCTAGCAGGTCAGTATAAATATGTGTACAACGAAAAATATCCTTTAAAAGGTATAGCATCCTGAATGTTCTGAATTCAGAATGGAAAGACATGTTGCTTCCCATTTTAGCATTCAGCTATGTTTGCTTCTCCTAAGATTGTCTCTGGCTTTTGCATAAGCAGGGAGACAGCCTCTAGCTTCGGCCTTGTGCATATTTGGAGACTCCACCATTGATCCCGGTAACAACAATGGGCTTCCTAATATAGTCAAGGCTAACTTTCCTCCCTATGGGCGAGATTTTACCGGCGGCCGACCTACAGGGCGCTTCACAAACGGAAGACTAGCCATTGACATACTCTGTAAATTTCCTCCGATCTCTTCCCTTCTGAGCAATGTAGTTTTAATCTAATTTTTCTTCTTTAGTTTATTAAGTTGAAAAAAATAAAAGAATTATGTGACTAACTGTAAATTTGGACCAGCGGGACTTCCAGACATTCTGCCCGGAAATTTGGACCCTGAATTCCAAGGAGAGAAACTGCTCACGGGCGCCATTTTGGCTCGTCTGCCTCAGGATTCTACTACGGCACCTAATTGACATTTGTTAGCACACATTCCGCTCTTCGTTTTGGGACAACTTTGGGACAGCTTCCACCCACAACTGCAGCTGATAACCTTTTAGGAAACTCATTGTTACAACAGGCTCGGCGACGACTGACATAAAGCTCGTTCTCGCAATCTTAAATTAAATAAATAAAACAAGGACAAAATATTTGTACTTATTGAAAAATATAGCACACTCAATCTTCTGAGTGGAGTTAACTCTCAGCTACCTGCAGTCCCCATCTTACGTCGGATCAACAATTAATGAGACAGATAGGTTTGGTGGTTGCAGTCCCTATGATTTGAACCCTGCGCTATCAGTTACTAAAAATAGTGACTGTAGCCAACTCTCCTATGTAACCAAATATATATATATATATATATATATATATATATATATAAAGATGTGTAGCTCCATATTAGCGCACCTAGGAAGCCCTGATTTATCTGGGCTCAGCTGTAGGTGGCGTGAGACATCGCTGTAGGTGGCGTGAGACATCGCTGCCATATTGTGTTCCATGGCCCTAAAGCTTTGGTTGTTGTGAAATAAGGTTTTAATTTGAATTTGAAGAAGGTAGGGTATGTTGTCGACAGGCGGTTGCCATATTGTGTTTCATGGCCCTAAAGCTTTGGTTGTTGTGAAATAAGGTTTTAGTTTGAATTTGAAGAAGGTAGGGTATGTTGTCGACGAGGCAGTTGCCCTAGTGGCTAAGATGATGGTTGTTTCTTAAGTGGTATTGTGTTTGAGTGGTATTGTGTTCAAACCTCTTGAGGGTGGTTGTCGATGTAATTTGTAAACATTCTCCTATAAAAAAAATTAGGAAAAATGTAGGGTATGTACGCTGTCTAAATTAAATAGAAAGAATATGAGTGTTTTTTTAATGTTTGGCAGATTCATCTAATGAACTTATGAAGTATAACGTAGATTAAGTATTATTAATATATTTTAAAATTGTTTTTATTTTTTTTTGTTTATATTGAACATCGTCTGTAAATATTTAGCGCTTGCTAGTTCGAGCAAACGACCTCACAACCACATGAATGATAATAACTAGACAACTGCCATTACACCAAATGCCATTCGGCAAATTGTTTTTATTTTATTTTAATATATTATTAAATTTATTTTGTATATTTAAATTATTTTTAAAATATAATAAAATTTTTGATAAATTTTTAAAGTATATTCACTTTTATTTAGGTTTGAGAGGTTTAATATATGTAAGACTTTAAAAATTGTTTTAACTTTAATTTTTTTTTTTTTTTAATTTTGAAAAAACTTGTATTAAAACAAAGAACAATTACAATTTTGGAAGAGGCACTTCCCAACGGAAATCAGAGAGAACACATGCTTACAATAGTAAAAGAATATTTGCAATGGAGTCAAATCTCTTGAACCATTGGCTAGCTAACGGGGGATCGGCATGATCGGTTGATGCAACTAGTCACGATATCGTGACTAGTTGCATCAACTGATCATGCCGATCCCCCTGTTAGCTAGCCAATGGTTCAAGAGATTTGAATCCATTGCAAATATCGTGACCTTTTTTCCTTCTTCTCCTTTGGCCGTGAAAATGCAACATGTCGCGATATCGCGACACTTTTCTCCCTTGGTCGCGGTGATGCAACATGTCGCGATATCGCGAAACTTTTTCTCCTTTGGCCTTGCCAAAGCAACATGTCGCGATATCGCGACACTTTTTCTCCTTTGGCCGCGACGATGCAACATGTCGCGATATCGTGACACTTTTTCTCCTTTGGCCGCGACGATGCAACATGTCGCAATATCGCGACACTTTTTCTCCTTTGGCCGCGATGATGCAACATGTCGCGAAATCGCGACACCTTTCCTCACTTGGCCGCGATGAGGCAACATGTCGCGAAATTACGACAACTTTTCAACCTTGGCCGCGACGAAGCAACATGTCGCGAAATCGCGACACCTTTCCACCCTTGGCCGCGACGAAGCAACATGTCGCGAAATCGCGACACTTTTTCTCTTTTGACCGCGATGAAGCAACATGTCGCAAAATCGCGACACCTTACCACCCTTGGCTGTGACGAAGCAACATGTCGCGAATTTAACTTTAATTTTAAAAATATTAATTTTATGTTAATAAAAATATATTAATTCTAAATAAAGAAAAAAAAATCAACAATTTTAATAACCTAAAAATTATTTTAAGATAAATTTTTTTAAAGAACAAAAACAATAAATAAAGAGACCAAAGTCAAGTTAAAAAATATTATTTTTATTTACTTATTTAACATTAATTTCAAGTCAACCAAAATAAATGAGTAGAGCAACCTCAATAATCTTATGTTTTTGATTAAGTGGTATTAGTTCAATCGGTTAGATTTCTCAACATCTAAGGAGGAGAACAAGGTTCAAATTTAACAAAGTCTTATGGGGATAATATCCAAGGTTTGTTGTAATACCATTATATGGTTATAATGTAATAAAGGTGAGGCCCATTTAATACTATATAACAAATTGAAAAAATAAATTTATTATTTTTTATTTAATTATCTTAAATTTAATAAATATATGTTAATTTTTACTTTGGGAAGATATCTATTATATTTTATTAAACAATTTAGAAGGACAAAAAAATATATTTATTTTTATTGAAGTCAATTCTTCCATGTTTACCTAGTCATGAGGCTTAATAGACTTTAGATTGACTGAAAATATATTTATTTTTATTGAAAGATCATTTCTCCCCATGTTTACCTATTCATAAGTCTTAATAGACTTTAAAATATTGAGGGATTGTAATTTTTAATGTCTTTGAGGAAGCTAATATAGTTTAAATATAGTTTAAATAGAGTTTAAGGACAAAACTATAATAATTTTTTTGAAACTCTAGTTAAAAGTTTAAGATTAAAATTCTTTAAAAATAAAGTTGCACATCATATTTAGTTTAGTTGAATAACCATATATAAATAAATATCATTCTTTACTCTATATTCTATCAGGATGAGGCGAATTCATAGTATTAAATTTTTCCTTGAGTTTTGGAGACCAATTTCAAGTTAATAACAATGATGCTAAAAGTAAGGGTGGACTAACCTAAATTTTTCATTTATTACTAAATATTATGCATTTGATTCAATTGTAACATCAATTTTATTAAATATATTCTATTAATTTTAAGATCTTTTAATAAAAATAATAAAACTCTAATTGAAGTTTCAACAGATATAAAAAAATAATTTATTTTTATCCAGATTTAAGTCTCCTTCATATTTAGTAAATTTGGGGAGGTTTAATAAACTTGAAAAATATAAGGTAGTCTAATATATCCAACACGTTTGTAGAAATTAAGAGTTGTTTTATCTTAAGTTTTGATATCAATTTAAGTTAACAAGAAAGGATATTATTAATAAATGAGGAGACCAACTTTAAAAATCTAAAATTTATGATTTACTTTTATAGAACACGTTTTATTTTTTTTAAACATATTTTAATAGTAACAAAACTTTGATTGATGTTTCAAAAGATAAAAAGAAAATACATTGTTATCAAGGTTTAAGTCTTCTTGTGACTGATAATTCAATCTTCTATAATATTCATTTTTTAAGTTTTTTCATACTCTTTTATCCTTAAGGTTTAAAAAAACACAATTAATAAATAAAAACAAAAATAAAACTAAAACTTTTACATTAGTTTATGGAGCATAAGTTTTTAGATACCAATTTTAATTTGATAAGAGAAAGTATGAATAATAAACTAGGAGATCAAAATCAACAATCTAAAATTTCCAATTATTATAAAAGGTTATTTGATTTAATTGTAATAGAATAATTTTATTTTTATTTTAAACATATTTTAATAGTAATAAAATTTTAACTTATATTTTAATAAATTATATATATAATTGATAGTTAAAAAAATCAAAATTAAAAAAAAATAATAATTAGAAAAGGAAAAAATCAAACTAAACTTTACTTTAATTTGGAGAGATGAAGTTTATAATAACTAAATACCATGTCCGCTAAAAACTGTTACAACTCTCATATATATATATATATATATATATATATATATATATATATATATATATATATATATATATATATATATATATATATATATATATATATATAAAAATATATTACTTATATACCTTAGAAAATAATTTGCTTTTATTTTAATATATTTTAAAATTTATTTAATATATTTTAAAAAAAAATTATTTTTTTTAATTTAAAAAAAAAACCGTTGTAAGGTTAAAAACTGTTACAACTCTCATATATATATATATATATATATATATATATATATATATATATATATATATAATATATTACTTATATACCTTAGAAAATAATTTGCTTTTATTTTAATATATTTTAAAATTTATTTAATATATTTTAAAAAAAATTTATTTTTTTTAATTTAACAAAAAAACCGTTGTAAGGTTGTAGGATTTTTTTGTGCATAAAACCACAACCACAACAACGGTGTTCTAGACTATCAAAATCATCGGGTAGTCGCGCCTCTGACTGCACTAGACTTTGACTGCACTAGTATTATTAAGCATTTGAAAGATGGAGATTCAAACCAAGAACCTTCTTTTAAAAATTACCCTCTCCAACTTACCTACAACACTATTTTAACTTAATCTATCTGTTACTTCTAACCTATTTTAACACTAATAAATCTTTACATCCCATGTCCTCCCGAGACAAAATATTTGTGCTTGTTGAGAATTATAATACAGGATTTCTAGCACTATATTAGTGCCCCTAGAAAGCCCTGATTTATATGGGCTCAGCTCTAGGTGCCGTGAATTATTTAAGAGTCGATGTCATTGCTGTACTGTGTTCCATGCGCCTAAAGCTTTGGTTCGTCGTGAAATAAAGTTTTAATTCGAAGAAGGAAAGGTCTGTACGCATTTATGTTGTCTAGATTAAATAGAATAGGAGCGTTGTTTAAAGTTTAGTGGATTCAAGCTAGACAGCATACATACCGGACCACCTTCAAATTAAAACCTTATTTCACGACAAACCAAAGCTTTAGGGCCATGGAACACAATACGGCAGTGATGTCTCACGCCACGTACAGCTGAGCCCAGACAAATCAGGGCTTCCTAGGGAACTAATATGAGGCTACAAATCCCTTGTCCTTTATTCAGAAAGCTTCCAGCAGTCCTGTATTTCCACAGGAATCAAAAGGAAAGTGGTGTTGTCTGTGGTGGCGTTGTTAAGAAGAATGAGTTTGAGGTGTTGTAGTAGAAAATTTAATATGGACGCTTTTAAATTTTTTCTTTTTTTTAGGATTTTGAGTTGTGGTTAGCAGTGTTTTCGAAGTTTTGGTGTGCTTCTTATTGCTGTTCTCACTGGTGCTGTAAGGTCCGGTTTCATTTTCGAGAGTTGGTTTTCGCTGGGTGGTTTTGGACAGTAATGGTTTTCAATTTGAAATCTTTGTGGGAGATTTACTGCTATCTACCTGCCGATTAATGATTTTAATGGTTTTTGGTACCTTAGGTGTGTGAGGCCCATTAGTTGATGGAACAACATCTTCAAAGTTTTTGTTGGGGTCCACCCGTTCTTTGTGGGATCGGAGGGCTTTTTAAATTTTAAATTTTGAAAGAGAGGTTTGTGTGGTTTTCGAAATTTTCCGGATGTGATTGTTGTATGTTCTTGGCTGGCACTGTTGGGGTTTATCCCCTTCTTGCCCTTCCCGGTGGTTAGCTGTTAGTCACTTTTTGAAAATAGTTTTTTGGGTTGTGGTCGATTTTCTCTTCGGAATTGTTTTATAAAGTTATGGGCTTTTCTTTGCGAAGATAGTAAGAAGTATTACTTTAAAAAAGTAATACTTTATCTTAAAATTATTTTTATTTTAATATACATTTAAATTTATTTAATGTATTTTAATTTTATTTTTAAGATATTTTAATAATAAGGTTGAGGGTCATTAAATTTTATTGGTAGAACCGGAGACGTGTCACCGGCTTTTTTACTCGGTTTAATAAAAAAAATTTAATAATAATAATTTGTAAAGTATATTCACTCTTACTTAGGTTTGACAGTTTTACCTGTTTAAAAGTTGTTTTAACATTAATTTTAAAAACACTAATTTTAAAAAAATACATAGTTAAGAAGAAGGCAAAGTTTAAAAAATAGGAATTCAGAGATTTTGATAAATAAAAGAAACAAAAAAAATTGAATTTTGAATCTTGTTATATTAAAATGGATTTGTATAAATTGAATATCAATTCTTATCAAAAATGAATTTGTATAAGCTAATCAATTTTTTTAAATAAATTTTTTATCTTTTACTCTAAAAAAAAATAAAAATTAAATTAAAAAAAATTAAAAAAATAAGTAAAGATACCAAAAGCCTTATAAGTTATTTTAATTTACCTTTTATCATCCAAAATAATAAATGAGTAAAGGAAAGATTATTTTATGATATTTTAATTTACCTTTTATCACCCAAAAAAATAAATGCGTAAAGCAAAGTTAGATTATTTTATTGTTTGATTCAAGCAAAGTTAGACTATTTTATTTTTTGATTCGACTATTCTCTCCAATTTAATGAATACATATTAATTTTTTGCTTTAGGATTTTTATACTTTATTAAATACTATGTAACCATACTTACTCCAAGGTCTACCGGATTCTTAATGTATTTGAGGAGGCCTTATGGATTTTAAGTTAGATTAGATTTAATGTAAAGATTTTGGAATTTTAAAATTTTAAGATTATAAATTTTTTAAATGTAAGGTTATGAGCATGGTTAAATAATTATATATAGGTAAACAATATTCTCTACCTGATGGTCTTATACAATTTTACTGAGTTTGAAAATTACTTTATTTATTTAAGGTTGATTTTGAGAGGGTTGTCCTTCACATTGAGTTATATAGCTTATTTGATGTCACAGATATTTAAACATTAGGTTACATCATCCATATGTTCTAGCCATTAAACAAATTAGCAACAATTTCTTTATCTTTTATCTTCAGTTTTTTAATTTTTATGATGCCAATTTTAATAAATAATAAAGATTAAAAAAAAACTTGCAAAATCATAGGATTAAAATTTATTTTTATTTTTATTTTAACTCTAGTTTTAACTCTATTTCTAGACACCAATTCCAAGCTAATAACGAGGACGCAAAAAATAAAAGTGGTTAATTTTCTTTGTTTGTGGAAAACACTCCAAATGGTATACCACTTTCGGGTAAGACCCAAGGAGGCAAGGGTATCTATTCTGCCAAAAATACCCAAGGCTCGCACCTGGCCTGCCCCTTTTGGCACACTCAAAGACCATGCCTAAAATAAATAAAAAAAACACATACAAACACAAAAAATAGAAAAACAAAAAAACAACAAAAATCAATAATAAATAAAAAATAAAAATACACCAAAACAACAAAAGACAACAAAAAACACAAAATAAACACATAAATATAAAGATGACAAAAGATAACAAAAAATACAAAACAAACACAAAAACATAAAGCAACAAAAATATAAAAAATAAAAAACAACAACAAACAAAAAAAACACCAAAAAACCACAAAAACACAACAACAACAACAACAACAATAACAACAAAACCACACACACACACAAAAGAAAAAAAAAACATAAAACACAAAAAAATCAAAAACACAAAAAACTACACAAAAATAAAATAGAAAACAATACAAAACAACACACACAAAAAACAAAAAGAAAAAGAAAAAATATGAAACAAGTTTGATCTTTCTAGGCCAAAAGGCTATCATGCAAGAATTAACAGAGGAAACATAAGAATGACCAGTTTGAGCAAGGGAACTAAAATACCTTGACCGAACCAAAGAGAAGCAAAAACAAAGAAAAAAGGAACCAGGTACCTATAGTACTGAAGTCATCCAAAGAAGTTATAGAAAGAAGACCTTACCTTATTTGTGAATCCCACTATATGGGAACGTGGTTATAGTAAGTAAGATCACCTTTGTCCAAGGTCCAATTAGCTAAAGCATCAACACTCTTGTTCTATTAGTTGACTACATTATTGTATTCAACTTTCAAAAAGCCTATTTGGATTAATTGCATTTTTTCAACAATTCTTTTTATTCTCCAATCAACCTTATGATTATTAGAAGGAGTCTTCAACAAATTAATCATGACTTGAGAGTCAGATTCAACCAACACCTTTTCCATCCGAACTTAGTAGCCTCTTGAGTGCCTCTAAGGATACCATACCCCTCAACAAGATTATTGGAAAGGATACCTGAATTTTTAGCAAAAGTAAAAACCAGGGAACCATCTGAAAGTCTACCAATTCCTCCTGCACTAGCTTTTCCAGGGTTCCCCTTAGAGGCTCCATCGGTATTGAATTTTCCAAAATCCTTAGGAGGAGGCTACCAATTCCTTTTTCTATCCATATTTTAATTACTCACATTCATTTTTATCTGGTTGTCCTTAAAAGAGTTAATCTTCAATCTTTGCATCACTTGATCCCATATTTTGTGAGAGTTCTAGGGATGTTTAGGGAGTTTTACTGATTCAACTAAGTTGGTAATGGTTTTTTGCCAGATATAGTGAATGTCCTTTCTTTCTTGATTGAAAATCAGGTTGTTTTGTTCTTTCTAGATATTCCAAGGTAGGATGGTAGAACCCATCCAAACTAGCTACCTAATAAAGTGATCAACATCCTCCTGATTAGACCAATCCCTTCAAATTTGTTCAAAAGTAAAAAAATTGGATCATTGTAAGCCAAGTAATATGGTCATTCTTCTCCATAGCTTAGAGGCTAAGGTACACTCAAGAAAAATATGACTGAGAGTTTCCACATTCTCTCCACACATTTCACATATAAACGAGCTAGGAAAACCATGTTTCATAAGTTGCTCACCAGTAAGCACCTTACGATGTAATAAAAGCCATGTAAAGAACCTCACCATAGGCTAGAGCTTTTGAGCCCACAACTGATTAAATATGTCATATAATTGGTTGGGATTATTATGGCATAAGGCCAAATAACCTTGAGCAACTAAATACTCACCCTTAGTAGTGTTGTTCCATCCAAAATAATCTTTATCATGGGACCAAGAGAGATATCTCATATGAAGGATGCTTTGGATATATTTTCTTTGCATTTCTAGAATTTGAATAGGACACTCCTCAACAGGGATCCAATATCTACCAACCTCTGAATTACGAGTATGGTATCGACAGTAATTAGCAACTTTTATCCAGTTGGCTCGATGAAGCTCCTCCATTGAAGGCTTCCAATAAGGAAACTGAGTTATCAAAGGATGGTGACCATCCCAAGAATCTATCAAAAAAATTTCCTGTTGACCATTAAGAATGATCCAAAATAACTTTTGCTTAATCAAATCCTCACTAGTCTTAAGAATGGCTAAAATGGGAGAACCTTTGGTAGGCAATTAATAGTGAATAAGGTCTTCAGGACTTTTGTTCTGAGTATATTTAGCACGAAGATTCTTGGACCAAAGAGCATTAGGGTTATGCAAAATCCTCCAATACAGTTTAGCAGCTAAAGCCTTATTGTCATTAATAGAAGATCGAAAACCTAATCCCTCTTTATTCTTGGGAAGGCATAAAGTATCTTATTGCACCAAGGCCCATTTTCTTTTCTCCTTAGTACCACTCTAGAGGAACCAATGATCGATTTGATCTAATTCTCAAAGAACAACCTTCAGTATATTCAACACAGTAGAAACATATGTAGATATAGCTTAAAGGACTAATTTTACCAAGGTAATTTTTCCCCCAAATGAAATCCACCTATTGGTCCACTTTCCAATTTTCTTCTTAACTCTATCCAACAACCAATTCCAGTCTTTTTTTTTATCTTTGAATATTGATAGGAATACCTAAATAAGTGATTGGAAGGGAGGTCTTCTTATATATTAATTTATCCAAGACCATGGATTCTTGTCTAGGAGAGTAGTGAAAGAAAATGACTTTAGATTTGTCTTCATTGATTAGTTGCCCAGTAGCATTAGAAAAACAGCTGATGATTTACTTAATTTTAGAAGCTTCCTTAACTATAGCTTTACCTAACAGAGTAGAGTCATCAAAAAATTTAAGATGAGAAATAGGCCTAGCTCCACGAGCAATGGTAACTCCCTCAAGGGTTCTATTTTCTCTATTTTTGGTTACAGTCCTACCGAAGCATTCAACAAGAATGATGAATAAATAAGCAGAGAGGGCATCACCTTGCCTTAGAACTTTGACAATGAAGTGCCAATCCACTCTATCATAATATTTAGAGAAGTTTAAATGAATGAACATAGATGGATATTTTTGTATTTCCATGGAATGGATGGCTTCCTGAGCAAGAACTATCTCATCCACTATTTGACACCCTTCCACATAACCCCCTTGTTTAGGGAAAATAATATTATGCAAAAGAGGCTTCAACCTTTCTGCCATGATCTTTATAATGATTTTGAGAATAACATTACATAAAGCTATAGGTCTAAAAGTTGAGATATGATCTACCTCTTAAGCTTTTGGGACAAGAGCAATATAAGTTTTATTGATAACCTTAAAAATTTCTTTGGCTTTCTTGGCTTCTTCCACCACCTCTAATAAATTAGCATGAAGGATATCCCAAAACTCTTGATAGAACTCAATAGGAAAACCATTAGGACCTGGGGTTTTTCCTTTTTGTATTTTAAAAGCTACCTATTGAAGCTCATTGGTAGTAATTGGAGCAGTCAAAATATCATTCTCCTCATAAGTGATAAGAGTAGGAATGACTTGAAGAATATTCTATTGAGAATTCAAGTCAAGAGGAGAAAAAACAAATATAATGGAAAAGTAATTGACAACAATAGATTTCATGCCATACCAAGTGTAGACAACATCTCCAAAATTAGATTTCAAGGAAGAAATAAAGTTGTAAGATCTTCAAGCTAGAAGATATTTTTGGAAGAAATCTATGTTTCGGTCTCCTTCTTTAAACCATTGGATCACAGATTTTTGCTTCCATAAGAGTTATTTTTTTTTCCATTCCTCTAACTGAGTAGTGAGTCTAATTTCATATATACTTCTACTCTCTGTGAGGCCATCTAAACAAATTTTCTTATTCAAATTTTCAAGTTGAGCAATAACTTCATGTTTTTTTTGTCAAACATCTCCAAACTTCTTCCAATTCCAAATCTTGATTTTGAATTTAATGTATTGCAAACTTTTGGAAAAACAAAACATCTTAGTACCATGCATTGGTTTACCTTCCTTCCACCATTGTTGCACTTAGGGTCTAAAGGAACTATCTCTAAGCCACATTAACTAAAAACAAAAAGGCGATAAACTTACATTGGTTTTCCAAATTTCCACATGATTAGCCAGTGATACGAACCAACATTGTTAAGAGTCTTCACCTTAGGAATGTGACCATGGATTAAGAAATTATCAAAGAACAAGAACCTATCCAATCTCTCCATAATACAAGCTAAGTCTTACCTTCTATTAGACCAAGTCATAAGGCCATTATCTAGTTGGATGTTTACAAGATGAAGGTTTACAATATATTCGATTATGAGGTCAGTGGTTTTGTCCAAATTTCTTATTCCCCCCATTTTCTCATCCAAAGAGAGGTTGGTATTGAAATATCCTCTGATTAAGATCCAAGCTTCAGGAAAATGAGAGATAATATAAATTATATTCTTCCATTGTCTTCTCTTTTCCTCCAAATTAGTCAGAGTATAAATAATTATACAAAGCATAATTTGGTTAGAATGTCTACTTTGAATAGCTATAGCCAAAAGACCCCAGATGCCAACCATATGGTGAATAACAACCTCTTTTGGGTCCCAAAGGCAAGCAATGCCACCAGAAGTCCCCTAGGAATAAAGGGAAGCAAATTTTCCAGCTGACTAGATTTTACTAGCAATTGAATCCATTTCCTCTATTGAAATATTTGAGAAGGAAAACAAGATGTGGATGGTTTATCTGAATCATTCTTCTAGTTTCATTTTGTTTTGAAAGACTCCCTTTGAGTCATCTAATATGCCAAGTGATGATCTTCATTAACACCAGGGTTAAAAACACTGGCAAGGGTAGTAATATTACCTTCCTCTACAAGCTTTTCACCTTCTTTTACCATATGATGTTGATTGGTCTTGCGACTTGCCTTTTGGTTGGAATCCAAATTTAGTCTTTTTTCCTATTTCTTGACATAACCCAATTGAATATGATGTGGCTTCTAACCTTGAAGATTGTATGTATAAATCCAAAGTGTTACTCGAAGGTTCAACATAGTCTATCTTGGGACCTGTATTATATGAAGTCTCAACATTTAAAAGATTGTTTTCTTGTGTATATTTCCTCCTTTTTTTCTTGTTGAAAACCTTTAATTTGTTGGTTTGTCTCTGAGTCTTTCCCTGCATTTTTAAATTGTTTCTAATAGTTTTATCTCCATTATTTCCTCTTCCTCACCTGGGACACAATTTATGGAAATAATTTCAAACATATTAGCTTATAACTTTGATTGATCCTTCACAACTATTTTTTCTGAGTGTTCTTCTTCTTAGGTATTTGGAAACCTGTTAAGTTTGTGTCCTCTTTATTTTGATCTAGAATATTATTTGGGTAGAAAATAGCCAAATGCCCATATTTATGGTAAATTTGGTAACGAAAAGGAATGTTCTCATAGTCCACCACTTGCTCCCAAGTGTCCTCCCTAAATTGTAATGAGATATTTTTAGATAGGATTTTGTCAAAATCAATTAAAACACATATCCAAGCATAAATAATATGTTCAAATTTTTTTAGTACAACCAACAGTCATCATAAAAGTTCCCAAAGAGTTTCCAATTGAAGAAAAATATTCAGATTCCATAATTCAATTGGGAGGCCAAAGACTCTAACCCGTGCAAGACCTATAGAAGGCATCTCTTATTTGGATTTAAATTTAGTCTGCCAAAGCTTCATTAAAAGCCTTTCCCTTCCAAATAACCAGGGACCCCCTTGAAATATTTTCTCTCTATCTTCATTATTAGCAAATAAAACAAGAAAATAACCATTTGGATAAATAGAGATTTGTAACTCACCTTTTGTTTTTCAAAATTTTGTAGCCCAAACTTTGAAAGTAGACATGCTTGAATGAAAACCCAATAAAGTACAAATTACTCATCTTTTTCCATATCTTCTATGTCATTCTGAATGACATACATATTTAGCTTAACAAATAGAGTTCCATAAACTGCCCTAAGAAATCCTGACTTAGTTTTCCTAGGATCAATATTAGGTATTATTAGAGGTTTATGAAAAACCCTAAGGTTAATGTTAGCACTAGGTTGAGGTTGTCCACCATGGCGGACATCCCTAAAATTTATTTTTGGATATGAGTCTTTTAAATCCTTGCCCTTGAAAGGGGTTTCCATAGTGAATTTATTTTTGGAGTACTCCTTAGCGTTAGATTCACTTGAGATTTGAAACATTTAAAAATAAAGTGCTTGAAACTTATTTTGAGATCTCTTTAATCCATTCCTTGGACATCGAGAAAAGGTGTGGTTTTCACTTTTATTTTGTGTAGCAAATTGGAAGCCATTGTCAATCAATTTCACCATATGAAGATTTGTTGAAAGACATATTTCTAACCCATCTTGGGTTCCCTGCAATATATCCTGCTAAAATATTGAGCGAAAACCACAAAAATGCTAGATGCTAGGGCCCAAAGGCCTTAAAAAACAATATTTGGAGCCACTTGCACTCAACACAGATGAAACCCTCACACAGTTTGATCATGAAAATAAATTCTAAGAAAAAGGGTTTTACTTTTAACTAGGTAAATATCATAAAAGTAGCGAAATTGAACATCTTAAATTTTATCTATTTTAGAAGTTGAGATAAAAAAATTAAGATGATCAATTTGACCACTTTTATTTTGTTAGTTTTTGATGAATGAGCCTTGGGAGATAACAATCACAAGATGCAAAGTAATATGAAATAAAGTAAATCTTCTAGATGACTGAAGTATGTTGTGAATAGAAATCATATAAAAGATTACAAAGTAGCTATGGAGGAAATGAACACTCCATTAATAAAGCTATAGATCTACATTGTATCCATCACCAATGAATGGTGAGGCACATAGAACTGTACTATCCACTAAGATACACTATTTGACTATGTCCCCCGACTTTATATCTGTCTAAGAGGACATTCTTATATAGGTAAAATAGGATACTTGGACAACACTCTAGCTAGTTGTGCAAGGGATAACTTGCACATGTACAACTTGCACATTGACACTTGTACATTTATTATATTGCATCTCTTGCACATAAAGTAAGCTAAGTATGTATCTTGGAGGATACATTTACATAACCCAAATGATGGAATAGACTCTATTTTCAACACTCGTTGTATTACATTATTTGGGTATTGAAGACTTTAATCTTCAATATGGGTTTTCTTCATCATATCTTGCTTGATATTCATAGTCTTCATTTGCATTTTTTGTATTCAAGTTCAATAGGTAATATGTGTCTTCATATGATGCAGATTAAGCTACAGCTAAAGCTTCTTCTTCCATTGGATGATCTTTGCCATGTTCAGATTCATATTCTATCTAGCCACCTTTATAGTTCTCCATGCAAGTACCTTCATTTGATTCTGATTGTTGATGAATGAGTAGACCATGGTTTAATTGTCCTTCCATTATTCTATGCTTACCTTTTTGATGTACTGGTTTTTTCTCTATTGCTTCAGTCTTCATATTTTGATTTCTTTTAGTATGTCTCTTCTTCCTTTTTATTCTTCTCTTCCTGTGATTTATCTTTGATGTAGGTGAAATATCTACTTTATAACAAGAAAGTCTATCCTCACAAAAGTATTGTTCTTTATTATCAACTTGTTTCTTGTGTTGAGTAAGTACAAACATAATTAATGATAGCTAAATCATCAGACATTCAACTGGTGAAGATATAACCAATATTTGTAAGTTCCACCATGCTGTGAAGAGAATTTCATGAATATAGTTAATCAATTTCGTAAAGCTACCTTATTTGGATTCCTTAATAAATAAGGAGAATGTTATCGTGTCATTATAATATAGACACTCGTATCCATCTAGAGTATCTATTAAGTTTTGAGAGTAGAATTCTACTTCATGGAATAGTTCATTATTGAAAGCTTTTCTCAAAATTTCATCCATAATGTTTCTTGGAATTGAAATTTGATAGAACCTTGATAGTCTTATCTTATAGCTCCCTAGTGATAAGAGTATGAACACCTAATTTTAGGTTTTTGAAGAAGCTTATATCTTCCCAACTTGATAATCTTAGACAAATATTATTGTTATCAAGTTTTGTAGAATGCCTTATGACTCCCTAATGTTTTGAATTATGATATAGTGTTTTTTGTAAAAATATAGTTCAATTTTAGTTGATTTTGTACAAGTTTTGTAAGAATCAAAAATAAACTTTTTAACACCTTATTACTCATAATTGAACTAAGCACTTTTCAATTTTTGAAGAGGTTTTGATGTTGGAATTTCTTTTATCCCTTTTGAAGGTTTGAGACAAGTAAAAATATATTTATCCAACCTTAATAGAAACCCTAATAACCTCTTTTATATCCCTTGGATTATTTCTAAATTCCAATAAAATAAATTTTGATGGAGTAGCCCTTGTGGCTCCCAAGTTTGAAAAATTAGAAAAATAATAATATTTGCAAAATAATTTAATCCAAGTTGAATTCCTTATTTCTCCTAGGATAAATTGCAAATATTGAATTAATAAGATAAGTTACCCCTTTTTCTTTCAAAATCTAAGTTTTAACCCTAGTTTATAACCCTTATATCTCCAACTATGAAAGCAATAATAAATGGTATTAAACCTTACTTTTTTAGATGCAAAATCTCCTCAATGTTTAATGTTTTCTATAGTTAAGTATAACAACAATGTAAGTGGTACCTTTGGCTCTTGAATCAATGGAGATTATTTGGAATATCTAGTCTTTAATGCTAGTACATAGGCACTGAAGGTTTGACCTTCAAAATATAAGAGTATTTAATGCTCCTACATCCTTCCTTACACGCTGCACTTTAGATATTTTTTTTGTGCTTCACTCCTTTGATTGTGCTTTGCTCCCTCTTTGGATGTCTTTGACTATGCTTCACTCACACATGTTTAACTTGGACTTCAAATGCCTTTTAAGGACAATTGATCATGGAATTTGTGACATGTTTCACGTCCATTACAAGTGAGTGCTCCCTTATTTTTTTAATTCTCCAAGTTCTTTGTTCAACGCTATTGAAGCAATATGAAAACGTATAGGCACTCGTGTGAAGCTGGTGGAGAATATTAAGTGTCACCGCTTAACTGTAACTCATGCATGGGAGTTTCTTGAACGTTGAGAGAGGAATTATGTCTATAATTCCAAGTGGTATTTTTGCATGGAGTCTGTTCCTGTAACATCTTCGAAGATGGATATTATAACTCCTCAAACCCTTTCATAACCATTCCTTTGCTTTGCTATGTTGCTTGGACAACAAGCAACATATTCTTTTGCATGTGGATTGATGATGCACTATGGATATTGGATGATGATTTGGAGCTTACTTTGGTGGATGATCTTCTCCAAGTTAGAGACCACAAATGTAACACATTTGCTTCTTCTTTTTATACCTCTAATTGTGTTGAATCCTTTGTAGATTTTTGAGATATTTTAAAAATAGATGTGCACTCACTTGTCTATGTAAATATAGCTCTAGAATGATCTGATATGAGCTTTTATTATACAGGTACATACGTCCAATATGATCCCTTGAGTTGTTCCTTCTATCTTGGGAAGAAGAGTGCCGATGTCTGGCCTTCCTTGGATTATTTACCTTGTGTTTAATGTACCATTTTATGGCACTTTCAAATCTGCTCGTTTGCTATTAAAACCAGATTAGAGTAGTACAATATAATGTATTATAATGTTGTATAATAAGGTTTTTTTTAATATACCTTCTTTTGCACTCTATTTCCATATCTAAAATTCTAGTTTTGTGGTATATTTTTTTGCAATACAAGGGTTTTGAGGTTGTCTTTTAAGAGTAGAAACACATTTCCCTTTTTGCTTGTACACTTTGATAACAAATCCAAGCTTCAATAATAGTAGATAGAAGATTTTCAATTGATGCAATTTTTAGCACTTTCTTTCCTTGTATCCAACTTTTTAATGCTTTTTGATTTGAGACTCACCAAGTCTCAATATCTAAAGCTTCTATTTCTATTTTTGGTTAGTTTAATTTATTCTCAAAATTTTGGAGGATTCTAACCTTTTTGGTGGCTTCTTTTGGCCACTACAAGTTGCATATTTTTGTGCTTCAATAGTGTCTTTAGACACTTGATACAAATCACATTTTGAGTCCTTCAAGAAACACAAAACTAATTTCTTTTTTATAGTAGTATAACAGTACAAGTCCTTCAATTTTAATGCACTAATATTACACTTTATCACTCCAATCAACTCTCAAAGTCATGCACTAATAATTTACTGCAACTAATCAAGAATACCTAAAATACATATTTAAGAGTTATTCTATAATTTCACTACAATCAATGTTGTAGGACTTAGTCTTCTTTTTATTTTTCCAAAGTATATGATAGGTAGTTGATAGAAGCTAATCTAAAATCTAATCAACTCCTAATAAATGTGCAAATAAATCCTTAAAAAGAATATGTTTCCTTTTGCACTTTAGAAGACTGTAATCTAATTTTCTTCTTACAACTTTAATCCAAATTCAAGTGCTCTAATAAATCTGATAATTAATCCAATTAATGAATATTCTTGCACCAAAATTTGCTTACCTTTTTCTATAACTCTTCTCCCACCTTTGTAGAGTATGTGGACCTTGGTGTCTAAGAACACCAAGTTGCTACTTCAAGTATGATGTCCTAAACAAATCCTTCTTCACCAAATGATGGTCTCGAACTTTATTTCATGTGCCTAGGATTTGGTGGCTTGTTCTCCTCTTGTGTTCTCCTCCTTCTAATGTAGATTTGGAGAATTTTATGTCTCTAAAGTGGTGCCTTCTTGCTGTGAGACATAATATTCAAGTCTCCAAGATTTGGTGAGATTCTTCTATCTTCAAGTCTTCTTGTCGAATTATAACTTCAAGCAGGATCTTCTTATGGGATTTGGCACTTCTTGCCAAATTATTCTTCATGGATTTGGAACTCCTTATCAAATTCGTCTTCATGGATTTTGAAATCCTTTCCAAATTCTTCTTCATAGATTTGGAACTCCTTTTCTTGGGCTTGTTGTCGAATGGCAATAATTGACTCAATTTATTCACTATCAAGGACTTCACCTTGGTAGTGGATTTCTTCAATAAGTTCTCCAAATAACTCTCTTGATATTCAGCTAGGATCTCCAAGATCTTTTTGGATGCTCGGTGAGACCTTCCCAAGGTCTTTGATCTAGCCAAATTTTGATGGTCTTCCTTAAGACCTTCTCTTCAACCTTCTACTCCTGGAAGTGTTGGTGGAAAGATATTATCCTGGATCTTCTAATTCTGTTGCTTCTGGCTAAGTTTATTCTGAAGAAGATAGTCTCCCTAATTCTATTCCGACAACAAAGATGTTAGTACTAAAATATTTATTCTGATTCTAAATTAGACATTCTTTTCGAATTCTTCTTCAAGATTAAAGCTTCTATGGCCTATTTCAATATCAAGGCCACTATGGCCTTTTTCAGTACCAAGGCTTTTGTGGCATTTTCAATATAAAGGCTACTATGGCCTTTTCAGTATCAAGACTTCTATGGCCTTTTCAGTATCAAGGATTCTATAGCCTTTTTAGTATAAAAAATTCTATGGATTCTTCTTCAATGCTTATATGGCATTTCTGTATCAAGGATCCTATGGTATGTTCTTCAACTATTAGAGTAGGTTGTTTACCTTAGCTCATGTTCACCTAGGTTATTTATTTCCTTTTATTTAGTTATTTCATGTATTTTCCCCATTCACTTATGTGTGGATATTTCATTTATCTTATTTAGATATTATGAGATGTTACATATTTATTTATTAGATATTATGGGGATATTTTTAGGTTTGACTATTCCTAGGAGTGACATTTGGAGGGTTGATATTCTTTCTCCCATAGCGATTATATATCTATGGACCATATCACATATTCCTTTTGTATGGTGGGTATTTGTTCTTAGCTTGATCCTATAGCTATGGTTGATCATCCTTGCCTATATAAGCAAGGTACCTTCATTGTACTTAGTGTTACATTTTCAGATCTAATATATGATATTCTTGTTTGCATATCTATTTGTAAGCTTATGCTGTCAATTTGCTTTCTGATTCTTGTTTTGGTTGAATGTGGTGTTTTTGTTAACACTTGAGATCCTTGTATCTTAGAATGATATGATTATCATTCCTTTCATGGAATTAGAATAATAGGTGTTGCAGTCATCCATTTGTGAGTGTTGTGCAGTTGTTTCTCTTGCAGGTTTGAAGAATGGTGTGGAAGATTCAATTTTTGTGATCGGGTCCTTGGTGGAATTTTTTTGGCTAGTTTGTGTCACTCATTCCATTTTAATATCATTACCAGCCTCCTAAAATATCTTCTACCCATATTGCAATAGCCTCATTCCCTTGGATCTATCCTAAGCATTTTTTCTTGAGCATTTCCCTTTTTGGCAAGGTCACCAATCCAACCTATTTATATATTTTGCATGTATCTCCCGATAAGAATTCCATTTTTATATAAAATTTTTTGGAGGTCTATATATGCATTCATTTGAGTTGTGCCCAAAATTTCAGCTCATTTGGATCAGTATTCTTCAATATATCTTGATTTTACGAAAACTTGTAATTTTTTAGTAATATGTGTATATCTTCATCAAACTTCCAAGTTTTTGTAAATTGTTTTTACAGAATGTGTAAAAGCATATTATAGACCATCCCATAAAATTTCATAGCATTTGGAGTTGTATTATTATAGTTACAGTGATTTTATTATTTGTAGTAAAATCATCATTTCAGGAGAAATATTGGGAGTTGCTCAACAAAATTTTTACCAGTCCTAAAAAATCATTTTTTTGACATGTCTGTAAAATTTCATATTTTTTGGATCTGTATTTAGACAGTTATAATTATTTTATGAATGAACTCTCAATATTAGATTGTGAAAAAGGTTTTTGCACTTGAACCTTGTATATGGACTATTGTTATAAAGTCCCATATTCTACATTATTGTGAAGCTAATAAAATAATATTTTGGGGGGGTTGTCTCGGTTCTGATTTATGCATCCTATCTGCATTATTTTTCTCTTTGGTGATTTTTGTAGAATGACTTCTTCATATTATTTTCTATTAGATCAAAGGGAGCCATTAACAACACATAATTACCACACATGGAGACCAAGAATGAAAATAATAATTAAACGCAAAGAATTATGGGATTTAATGCTTGAAGAACAACCAGAGTTCACTAGAGAATATGAAAAATTTCAGCACCAATGCAAATTACATGAATGTATGGGTTTGATAGGAACTTATGTAAGTGATAGTATTTTATTTCATTTGGAAGAATGTGACTCTCCTTTCAAAATTTGGGTAAAATTAAAAGGATTATTTGGTAAGGTGGATCACATAAGAGCCATGCAACTTGAAGTTGAGATCACTTCTCTCAATCCTGAAGATTTTCCATCTATTGTAGACTATCTTACTAATTTCAAGCACTTGTTGAAACAATTAAAGGGGAGAGGGAGAGACAAGAAATATGGTGAGTGTGTTTACCTGATTCTATCCAAGTTGAATGGTCCATTCCAAATATTTTATTCTACATTTTTCTCTAGCATGGATGCCTTAGGTGACACATCATAATGCCTAATTTGGAGTTTTTTTGTGAAAGACTTACTAGGGAAGAATCCAAATTGTCTAACCTTGAGTCTTCCACCTCTCAAAAGGTATTTGTAGCATCTAGTCCTAAGGGTAAGGGAAAATTCAAAGGTAAACCTAAGTATTCTCCTTCTCCATCTCAAAGTGCCCCTAAACCCAAAGAATCTAACTCTAAACCCAAAGAGTCTTCTAAATCCAAGAATAAGTCTAGCCTTTCATGCTCCTTTTATGGGGGAATAATCATGTAGAAACCAGGTGTTGGAAGAGAATGTAAGCCTTACAGGATGCAGTCAAAAAATACAAGATATTTATCTTCACTCCACCTCTTTCTAGTGAGCATGGAAAAACACTTAATGTTGTTGGGAGATCTCAGTAAGTTGCTACAGATAGTTGGGTTATAGATTCTGGTGCTTCTCACCATATGACTTCTTCTAAGGAGTCGTTTGTATCTCTTGGTTTGAGTTCTACTTCCAACATTGAGGTTGGAGATTCTTCCTTTATTTCTATTAAGGGAAAAGGTGACATACAACTTGATGGTGGATGCATCAATGATGCACTATATGTTCCTAACATCACTACAAATTTACTTTTTTTTTATCAAATTTGTCATTTTGGTCAGGGAAAAACAATGACTTTCACACCACAAGGATCTGAAGTTAGAAATGTTTTGGAGCCTCATTAACTTGTTGCACAAGGTGTTGTTGATCATAGTTCTAGACTATATCACTTTGAGGGTTTTTATGACACTTATTCTATAGGGACATGCTTGGTTGCTCATGCATATTTTGAGAGTAAGCTTTGGCATGAGATATTTGGACATCTTAATTATAGATATTTGAAGGAGTTGAGCACTCATGGTATGGTTGATGGTTTACCTAGAGTTTCTTGTCTTGATGGATTTTACCCTGGATGTGCATTAGGGAAACAACACCAAGATCCATTTCCTAAGGGTAATTCAAAAATAGTTTCTTCACCACTTGAGCTTGTGCATAGTGACTTGATGGTTTTTTCTACTCCTTCTTTCAAAGGAGCTAAGTATGCACTTACATTTATTGATGATTTCTCAATGCGTACTTGGGTTTATTTTCTCAAGTACAAGAGTGTGATGTATTTTCACACTTCAAGGTGTTTAAGGCTTTTGTTGAGAATCAATTTTCTAGTTGCATAAATAAGCTTCACACTGATAATGGGGGGGAGTACTTCAACAAAGAGTTTTCTAATTTTTTGGTAGCACATGGCATTGTTCACCAACATTTTGTTCCTCATACTCCATAACAAAATGGCTTAGCAAAAAGGAAGAACCAAACTTTGAAGGAGATGGCTAACTTCATGATGCATTCCAGGGATTTACCTCGTATATATTGGTAAGAAGCAGTTAATTGTGTGAAATACATTCAAAATCGCACACCACATAGAGCACTTGAGAATTTGAATCTAGAGGAGGCTTGGTCTGGGACTAAGCCCGATGTCTCATTTTTTAAAGTTTTTGGAAGCCATGCTTGGTACTTTGTGCCAAATAAGTAAAGGAAAGCCTTGGATAAGAAGAGCAAACCCTTGATCTTTATTGAGTATTTTGAGGACATGAGAGCTTATCGACTTTTGGATCCTGATACTCATGAAGTTCTTTTCAGAACTCATGTTCAATTTTATGAGTGCTTCTCTTCTCATGATTCTTCTTCTTTACTTCCATCCATTGATGATTCTTCACTTCATATTGAGGATCCCTTATTTGAGGAGCAAGTTCAAGAGGTAGTTGAGGAGATTATGGATATAGATTCAGATGAGAATATTTTTCCTCCTAATGTTGTCACTATTCCTGGGTGAGGTCGTACCAAAATTTCTTAGGTAACACCTTTCATACAAGATCTTCCCCCCACTAGACATCATCATGCACATACTACAGATTCTAGAATTTTATGTCAGGCAGTTTCTGGGGATCCATAGTATTTCTCACAGGCTCATGGGATACAAAAGTAGGATGATGTGATGATAGATGAGTATTCTTCTTTGATGAAGAATCATGCTTGGGATTTGGTCTCTCTTCCAAAGGGAAGAAATTTTATTAGGTGTAAGTGGGTATACCAAACCAAATATGTAGCTAATGGGTCCATTGATAAGTATAAGGGTCGTCTTGTAGATAAGGGTTTTTCACAATTCAAAGGTATTGATTACTCCGAGAATTTTGCATCCATCGCCAAGATGGATTCTGTGTGCCTTGTACTTTCTATTGATGCATCACAGGGTTGGCTAGTGTACCATATGGATGTGAAGAGTGCCTTCTTGCAGGGAGATTTGCAAGAGAAAATCTACATGGAGCAACCTGTTGGGTTTGTTCATGACTATTCTCTTGTTTGTAGACTATGGATGTCTCTCTATGGTCTCAAATAATATCATTGAGCTTGGTATTGTTAGAATATTAAGTTGTATTACATTATTTTACATCAAAATTAGCGCTCATAGGCGCTCTCCAATTTGGTTATATAACCACTAATTGGTTAGAACCAACTTGTAACCAATTGTAACCTTTATATTCAAAATTAATGAGAATGGTCAATTGCTTCGTGAAATCCTTTATGGTATCAGAGCTACGGATGAAAGACTAGACTGGAAAACCAAGGACGGATGCAGACCAACAAGACCTAACACAGACGAACCTGGCAACAGACCTGACACGAACGGACCTGGCAATAGACCTGACACGGACGACAGACCAGACTGGCAGACCAAGGACAGAGACCAAACTGGCAGACCTGACACAAACGAACCTAGAAATAGACCTGACATAGGCTAACGGATCGGGGGACATAGACCGAGGACGGGAAATGAAGTTCAAATTAGTTCGTGGATCAGGGGAGGTTCGACGACAAGGAGGCAAAAGGATGGGGTGGTTTCCCCAAGGCAACCGAAAGCAATAGATGCTTTCGATATTTTTAAACCCCCCTACACACAGGCCATGTGGGATTAAGTTTTTTTTCTGTTTCTCAGGCCCCGATGTTGCCAATACCTACCGAGTGTCAGCCTATTCTCGTCGGGCCCTCTAGCTCAGGTGGTACATATGGTGACTGTTTAGCAGAAGGTTCCAGGTTCCAATCCCTATGGGGATTTTTTTTGACGGTGGCACCTATAGTTTGACATTTTGCGTGCCTCCGTGACAGCGGAAAGCGTTGTTGATGACCTACGTGTCCTAGTGATGGCGGGCAATTTTTTTTTTTTGACACCCAGAATGGTCCAGTGATGGCGGCCACTATGTTTTTGACGCCCTGCATGCTCAAGTGACGACGAAAAGGGTTGTTGATGCCTCTAGAGGGTTATTTTGATGACGGAGTGCAGTTGACGCCCGCCAATGGTGTTTTGACACCTGAATACCTTGTTGTTTAGGTATTTTTTTTTCGAATCCTTGTCTAATTTGCAACTTGAATGGGGGAGAGTTTCTTCACATATTCATTTGCAAAATTGTCAGATAAAGGGGGAAAATCAAACTACTAAAATTTGTGGGCATTTATGATTGTTTCTTTTGCATTTAAATATTCTGTTTTCTTGCATTATCAAACATAAATTTTAAAAAAATATAAGACCCCAAATTTATACCCTATTTGTGCAATTTATTACACAGCAGCGTTTGGTATTTGAGATACCTTTGGTCCACACTTACAGGTAATGTTGTCGTGCTTTGGACTATTGTATTCGTTGCCTAATATAGCTGCAACAATGACGTCTGAGCTTGTTCTCTATAAATCATCGGGGATAAATAAGGCAAACCAGTTTTTTTATTTCCCATTTCATACCCACATCGTGATTGTTGTTAGGCGTAAATCCTGACGAAAGCTCTTTTTTCCAAAGTGTTTAGGGGAAGTTACGCCCCACACATGCAGAATAAAACTTTCTATGGTATGTGTCATTAACAACACGATGCCCTTTCAGTATCGCCTATGTTCAATATATTATGCTTCTCATATGTACTTATAGTCTCCCTCACGTAAAGGCAAGTACATATTGAGTAGTATATTGTTCATATATACCTATAGTTTTCCTCACGTAAGGGCGGGTGTATATTGAATGGTTACAATATAACGATCTAGCAGGTATAAAGAAAGGGAGACCAATTGGTGATATAAGGAACCTTCATCATGGCCACAATTCATAAGTATCTCTCAAATTCACAATTGTTGAAAGGTCCTAACTTTGTTCCATGGAAGACAAAGATGAAAGCCATACTTCAGTTGGAAGATTTATGGGATGTAGTGACTGGCACTGAAAAAAATCCTCAAACAACGGGAACAGATCAAGATGATTGGGATAAGAAAGACAAGAAGAGTCTAGTGTTTATCTTGCTTGCTACCACAGATGAGGTGCAACCTCATATTTGTGATGCAAACACTAGTAAGATAGCCTTGGATGCTTTGATCATAGTATATGAAGGGAAGAATCAATCCACTATTCTCCATCTTCAAACTCAACTACATAATCTCAGTATGAGTTCTGGAGAAATAGTTGACATATTCCTTTGCAGAGTGGTAGACTTGAAAGCAAAATTGAATGCTATGGGAAAACCTGTGGATGATGATGTCTTGAATTCTATTATCTTGAGAGCATTACCAAGTTCCTACAAGATGTTGATCACTTCTCTCAATGTTTCTGGTAGACAAGTCTCATTTGTGGAACTGGTAAACTTGCTTCAGACTGAGGAGGCAACTCAGGTCCAGAAAGATGATATGCCAGATAATGCTCTCTCCACACAACAAAGTGGTCCAAAGCAAGGCCAGTTTCAAAAAGGAGGTGCTTCTTCCAAAGGCAAAGGGAAGCAATCTTAGAAAAAAGATACAAAATATTGCAAAATTTGTGACATGAATACCATGACACCAATAGGTGTTGGTTCAAAAACAAGCCACCAAATGAAAGAGGTTCACAAAATAAGGGCAAGAACAAGTAAAAATACAAAAAACATAAGCAATCTAAAGGCCATGTTGCTTATGCTGAATCCAACTCAGACTCAAATTCTCTTGAGTTCGATTCAGATTCTGACTCTGAAAGACCACACAAGGTGCTCATGACTCATACTTCATCTTCCCAGATAGATATTGTATGGTATATTAATTTAGGATCTAGAAAAAACATGACTGGGGATAAATCCTGGTTTGATACTTTTGTGGCGAAAGAGGGTAAGCCAGTCACAATTGCTGACAATCAGGTATATCAAGTAAAAGGAGAAGGGGATATTTTTGTGTCTCTTCCTGATGGTAATTGTCAAATTGAAAAGGTTCTCTATGTTCCAGGCTTAGCCAATAATCTACTTTCAGTCACACAAATGTTGGATAGAAACATGGAAGTCGTGTTTCGAGTTGTCAATGGCAAGAAGAGATGATTTATCATACACAATGGTAAACATGTTGCAACCGGATCATACAAACATGGCTTGTTTATTCTCGATGCTATTTCCACTCCACATGTTGCTTTGGCTACAACTACAAAGGAGGCCACCTCTCTTTGGCATCGGCGTTATGGGCATCTCAGTTCTAGATATTTGCTTGAATTACACAAATATGAGATGGTGAAAGGTCTTCCACCCTTCTCATCTATCTTACCAGTTTGCTTGGATTGCTTAGCAGGGAAGAAACATCGAGTGCCTTTTGAAGCCAACTCCTCTCGAGTTGCAAAAACTTTAGAGCTCGTACATACCGATCTGTGTGGTCCTATGCCAACCAGCTATGGTGGGAAAAAATATTTTCAACTATTTGTTGATGATTACTCATGGAAGATGTGGGTTGTATTTCTTCAGTTGAAATCAGAAGCGTTTCTCTACTTTCAATAGTTCAAGAAACTTGTTGAGAAGGAGTCGGGATGTTTGATAAAAACCCTCCACTAAGATCGAGGGGGGGAATACACCTCTAAAGAGTTTTCAGAGTTTCTTAAGAAACATGGGATCAAAAGACAACTGACTACAACCTATACACCTCAACAGAATGGAGTTGCAGAAAGAAGAAATCGTTCCATTATGGAAATGGTTCGATGTATGCTAAAAGGAGCACATCTTGAGGATCAATATTGGGCAGAAGCAGTAAACACAACATCATACCTCCTAAATAGAGCACCCACTAGAGATCTACAAGGGAAGACTCCACAAGAAGCATGGAGTGGTAAGAAACCTTCCATTTCTCATCTGAAGGTGTTTGGATGTAAAGCATTCATGCACATTCCAAAACAGAAAAGGAGGAAGCTGGATGAGAAAACCCTGCAGTGTATCTTTCTTGACTATGATGAGTACTTAAAAGGTTATCGATTGATTGATCCTAAGACCAAGAAGACACATGTAAGTAGAGATGTATTTGATGAAGCTCTCACATCAAAAGACACATCCACAACTGTATACCTGGATGAAGAAGAGCCTAAGAAGGAGGTTCAACTTCCACAACAAAAACAAAAAGTTCCAAAATGGTATACTAGCACTTTGAGAGATGCTAAGTTGAAATCCATTCCAGATATATCTCTTGATAGGCCATGTACTCACAGTATGACTCAACAGATGAGAGCAGAAGAGTCTACTTCAGAGGTTGACGAATTTTGTCAACACTTTGATAATTTGTCAGTAGGTACAGAAAATGATAGAGAGGAAGATAAGGATGGAGGAAAAATTTATATGTCTACATTGAATACAAACGAACCCACAACGGTTCAATCTACACTTGATGAACCACAATGGAAAGAGGCCATGGTTGTAGAACATAAATCTCTCCTTAAAAATAATACTTGGAAGTTAGTCGATCTTCCAACAGGAAAGAAACCCATAGGCTGCAAATGGGTGTTTAAAGTGAAGTATAAGGCAGATGGATCTATTGATAAGCATAAATACCGACTTGTTGCAAAGGGATATGCTCAGAAAGAAGGCATAGATTATGAAGAGACTTTTTCCCCTACTGCAAAAATGACTACCATTCGTGTACTTTGTGCCATGGGAGATCAGTTTGGGTGGAAATTACATCAGATGGATGTTAAAAGTGCCTTCTTGAATGGTGACTTACAAGAAGAAGTATACATGACTCAACTAGAAAGATTCATGGTTCAGGGGCAAGAACAAAAATTATGCAAGTTGATCAAATCATTGTATGGGCTATAACAAGCTCCTCGAGCTTGGTATATCAAGATAGATAGTCACCTTGTGCAGCATGGCTTCATAAGAAGTCCTTCAGATGTAAATCTCTATATTAAGAAAAATGGTTATGATATAGTGATTCTTGTACTTTACGTGGACGATCTGATCATTACAGGAAGCTCAGAAAGAATGATTGACTTAGTGAAAAATGACTTGAAGCAATCATTTGAAATGACATATCTAGGACTTCTGCACTATTGTCTTGGTTTAGAAGTTACTCAACAAAAATTTCATATTAGAGTAACACAAAAGAAGTATGCCAAGACTTTAGTAGAAAAATATCGGATGACTAACTGTAAGTCAAAGGCAACTCCCATGGAGCAAGGACTTAAGTTATCTCGATATGATGAGTCACATCAAGTAGATGGTACTCTCTATCACTAATTTATTAGGAGTCTCCTATATCTAACAAATACCAAACCAGATCTCAGTTTTGCTATGGGATAACTTTCAAGGTTCATGCAAAAGCCTAAGATGACACACTAGAAAGTAGAAAAAAAAGTGCTTCATTATGTTCATGGTAGTACAAATTATGGTCTGGAATATAGAAAGAATAATAAATTTTTCTTACTGGGATACACAGACTCAGATTATGTCGGATCTATTGATGATCGTAAATCCACTTCTGAATATGTTTTTCATCTAGTATCTAGACCTATCTCATGGCACAGTAAGAAGAAGCATGTGGTTGCTTTCTCTTCTACATAAGCAAAATATCATGCAGCCAGTGAAGCAGTCTGCGAGATAATGTGGTTAAGTCACATTCTTACAAACATGGGTCTTCCAAAGAATCTTCCTCTTCATTTGTTTTGCGACAACCAAGGTGTTTTGAATCTTGTCAAAAATCCAATCTTTCATGAACGTACCAAACATGTTGATACCAGATGTCATTTTATTCGAGATGAAGTTCCAAAGCACCATATACAACTTCAATACATTTCTACTGATAATCAAGTTGCAGATATCTTTACCAAAGCACTTGGGCGTATCAAATATGAAAAATTTTGAGCTACAATTGGAATTTGCAAATAATGTAATAAGGGGGGATGTTAGAATATTAAGTTGTATTACATTATTTTACATCAAAATTAGCGCTCATAGGCACTCTCCAATTTGGTTATATAACCACTAATTGGTTAGAACCAACTTGTAACCAATTGTAACCTTTATATTCGAAATTAATGAGAATGGTCAATTGCTTCGTGAAATCCTTTAGGTATGATAAGATGGACTCTTTTCTTCTATCTACTAGTTTTATTTGTTGCCACTCAGATCATACAATGTATAGTTATACTTGTATTGTATGTTGATGATTTGCTTCTCACTGGTAGCTCTTCTTTCCACATTCAGACTGTTCAAAGGGCTCTTTCAATGCAGTTTGATATGACAAATATTGGTCTTTTGCACTTTTTCCTTGGTTTACAAATTTCTCAGTCAGATTCAGGGATTTATTTAAGTCAGTAAAAGTACAACCATGATCTTCTTCAAGGTTTTGGTAATGCTGATTGCAAGACATGTCCCTCTCCTTTCCAATATGGGATCTCTCTTACTTCCAAATGCACCACTCCTCTTTGTGATCCTACCTTGTATAGGCAGTTAGTTGGAAGTTTGATGTACTTGACCCATACTCGTCCTGATATTTCTTTTGTAGTTGGACTTGTGTCTCGGTTTGCACATGCCCCTCATAGCAGTAACTGGCATGCTTCCAAGAGGATTTTGAGATATTTACAGAGCACTTAAAACTTTGTATTGCACTACACCCAAGGTTCTACTCAGTTGGTTGGATATACTGATTCATATTGGGTAGGTTCTATTGATGACAGGCATTCCACTTTTGTCTACATTTTTTGTCTTAGATCTTCTCCGATTGCTTGGGCATGTAAGAAGCAACAGGTTGTAATTTCATCTATAGAGGTAGATTACATGGTAGCAATCATAACGAGTTAGGAGGTTCTTTGGATACGAGAGTTATTGACAAGTTTGGCTTCCCATAGGATTCAACAATAGTACTTTGATGTGACAACCAAAGTGCAATTCACATTTCTCACAATCCTATTGAGCACCAGCAGACCAAGCATATTGAGATTCACATGCACTTCATTCGTCAACACATTCAATATGGAGTTCTTTGCTTGGAGTACATTCCAACTCAGCAGCAAGTTGTCGACATCTTCACAAAGCCTTTTGCATCACCTCACTACCTTGAGTTGTGTGGCATGCTTGGGGTTTCATAAGTTGTCCTTGGGGGTGTTCTTGAGGACATCTTCCTTTTTATTTCTCTCTCTTTCTACTAGGGTGATATTTTCCCATGTGGTTTTTACTTCTTCTAGTTTGAGATTTCTTCATGGATATATTGTACATGAGTACCTTATCAGGCCTTGTTTTCGGGACTCATACTATGGATATACCACTTTATTATTGGCCCCTAGATTCACTTGAGATGGGGTGTTAGAGTAGGTTGTTTACCTTAGTTCATGTTCACCTAGGTTATTTATTTCCTTTTATTTAGTTATTCCATGTATTTTCCCCACCCACTTATGTGTGGATATTTAATTTTTTTAATTTAGATATTATGAGATGTTACATATTTATTTCTTAGATACTATGGGGATATTTTTAGGTTTGACTATTCCTAGGAGTGAAATTTGGAGGGTTGATATTCTTTCTCCCATAGCGGTTACAAATCTATGGAACATATCACATATTCCTTTTGTACGGTGGATATTTGTCCTTAGCTTGATCCTACAACTATGGTTGATCATCATTGCCTATATAAGCAAGACACCTTCATTGTACTCAATGTTCCATTTTCAGATATAATATATGATATTTTTGCTCTCTTGTTTGCATATCTATTTGTAAGCTTATGCTATCAATTTGCTTTCAGATTCTTGTTTTGGTTGAATGTGGTGTTTTTGTTGAAACTTGAGATCCTTGCAACTTGGAATGATCTGATTATCATTCCTTTCATTTTTTAGTACCAAGGCTTTTGTGGCATTTTCAATATCAAGGCTACTATGGCCTTTTCAGTATCAATAATTCTATGGCCTTTTCAGTATCAAGGATTCTATAGCCTTTTTCATATAAAAATTCTATGGATTCTTCTTCAAGGCTTCTATGGAATTTTTGTATCAAGCCTCCTATGGTCTATTATTCAACTATAGAATTTTGTAATCCATTAATGGAGAAATTTAGTCTCCTATCTTTGCCATGATAATTCACTTGAAGTCTTCTTTCAAAGTATTCTCCTCTTGTACAATGAACTAACATCTACACTATGATGGCACACCGACTGTCGGGCAATGAAGTTGGAGTCTCCTAGCATTCTGTTAGAGGAGTCCCAATATTTTGAGAATTAAATATTTTGCAACAAAAGAAACCGTAGGCACTAGTTAGTAAATTCTAGAAAACTTGGATGATCTTTACTAGATGATTTTTCAATCTAGTGGATTGAATGTTGAGTCCCGTTCTTCATGAGTTTTCCTAACAACTCTATGGAAAAGACTCTAGAAAAAAATGATCTCAGTATTTTTTCAAACTAAGATTCCGTTTAGTCCTAACTTTGTGACTCTCCCTAAATCTACCACCTAAATTCTTCTGAGATATTTTGATAGTGGCTGGTCCAACGACGCATTAGTTCTTCTGAAATATTTTGATAGTGGTTGGTCCAACGACGTGTTAGCTTGACAAAACACTTAGGTTAAATGCTAATGGTGGTTTCCCTATTGACCTACATAGACTAGATCTATCATGGCTCTGATACCACTATTAGCTTTTTATGAATGAGCCTTGGGTGATAAAAATCATAAGATGTAAAATAATATGAAAGAAAGTAAATCTGCTAGATGATTGAAGTATGTTGTAAATAGAAATCATATAAAATATTACAAAGTAGCTATAGATAAAATGGGCACTCCATTAATAAAGCTACTTATCTAAATTGTATCCATCACCTATGAATGGTGATGCACATAGAATTGTACTATCCACTAAGCTACACTATTTGACTATGTCCTCCGAATTTGTATCTATCAGTATAAGAGGCCATCCTTATATAGGTAAAATAAGATACTTGGCCAACACTCTATCTAGTTGTGTAAGATATAACTTGCACATGTACAACTTGCACATTGACACTTGTGCATTTATTACATTACATGAAGTAACTAGATAACTTGCACAAAAAGTAATCTAAGTATGTATCTTGGAGGATACATTTACATAATCCAAATTATGGAATAGACTCTATTTCCAACATATTTTTGGTTTTGTGAAATGGCTAAATAGTTTTGGGATGTCTTTTACACTGTTTTTTTTTCCTCTTTCACTATATCTTGAAAGCTTTCTCTATTTGGTTTTTCTTAGCTGGATCAGTGTCCCAAAATCTGGGATGTTTGTAGACTCATCATTCTCAAGCACATTTGAAAGTGCAGATGCAAAAAGGTATTTACTAGATCTGCTCCTCCATGGGATATAGTTTTAGCAAACTTGACCTTTTATCTTTTGTTACATGTGGAACACATTCATTCCCAAGTTTATGGAAATTTTGGCACATCTTGAGATGTTATTTATAGACTTCATCAACTTTCTCATATGGTTCAAGATCTTCAAAAGGTCTAACATGAAAATAAAAAGAATGTAGTTAACAATGATGAGCAATTTTAGGTTTTTATTACCTCTATTTCTTCTTTGAAGACTTCAAAAGATATCACGAAACACATACCCATAACTTATCCATATAATAGGCTCTCTCATAGATGAGTGTTGATATCTGGTGTATTGCAATAAGATATAACTATAGTCTTTTTGTTGTTATTAGCTTTTATTCTTATGTATATTCAGTTATGAATGCTTTACTCATTATCCAACTCATTTTGTTTTTTAGATGGTAGATAGTGTAGCTCCATAATATTGTAATGTTTTGATCAATGAATTAATATAATCTAACTTTTTATCAAACAAAAAAAATATCTATTACTAAAGGTTATGCATTGAATTCTATTGTACTCTCAACTTTATTAAATATATTAAGAAAGGTTATGAAATGTAGCCCAATTTAAAATCTAAATTTTTTATTTATGTGATTTTATTGTACTTTAAAATTTATAGAATAATTTTATTTTTCCTTTAAACATATTTTAATAGTAACAGAACTTTAATTGATATTTCAATAGATAAATAGAAAATAATTTTAAGGTGTAAGTATTTTTGTTATTGATAGTTTATTTTTTTAGTCTCCATTTCTAGAGTTCCTTTATGCTCTCTCATCCTTAAGGTTCTTAAAATAACAATTAACAAATAAAAATAAAACTAAAACTCTATTGACATATATTACATTATTTCATACATGATAATGTATCCCATGGTACCTTCATAGTACATTATTAAATATGTAATATATTAGGGTTGAGTCTATAGTTTATAGCGTGATTTATATTTCCTCTTTTATGTAGGTGTCAATTTGTAGGAAATGCACAAGTATCATGTAAGAGTGTAATGTGTAGGAAATGCACAAATGTCATGTAAGAGTGCAAGTGTAGTTTGAGAGCACAAGTATCTTGTATGTAAGATTGCAAATATATAATATGATGATGTGCACAAGTATCCTAGATTAGGAGTGCATGTAGAAGCAAAGAGTAGTGTGTGTAAATATCTTAGATTCGAGTTTCCATATTTTATGCAAGTGGCAAGATGATAATACAAGAGTCATGGGACTTCTCATATGGAGAGCAACAAACAAGTACGTGAAGAGTCACATTACTATGGGTATATTATAGAGTTAATGCTCCATGAGAAAGCAATAAAAGTACAATCCAAGTGAGATTATAGAGTTGTAATAGGGAGAGAAGGAATAAATCTTGTATACATTTTGAGCAAATGATATTGTAAGTTTTATTCATGCATATTCATGAATGACATAGGCCATTTACATTCATGTTTCATTATATACATAAATGTAATTTTTATTATTATATAGACCTTGATATACATATTAATTTGCTCATATATTATATCCTTATATTATTATTTTTATCTTTAACATTATGGCTATTTTGCATTTGGGTTCTATGATATTTTGTGATAGTAAGGCTTAAAAAGTCAATAGTGTTATCAAAGCTACCACAAAACTCTATCTATTTTGATAGAGTTATTTATTAGCCATCATTATTAATTAGCTTTATCTAATTTTGATAAATTTAATTTAGATTTTATCCACTTTAAAGGTAGTGTAGACTTTGAATCTAATTTTTAAAGGTCTTATTGAGTAGAAGATTGAGGGTACTAGGATTTAATCACCTTGATTTATAGGCTAGGGTCTTTCCACCTGGTTTAAGGAAAACTAGTGAAGACTAGGATTCATCTAGATTGATAGAAAGGGTTATCTTATGAGAGAAGTTGGACATTGATAAAAGAAGCCAATTCAGAGAAAAGTTGGAGATATAAGTTTGAATATTGAAGATTACATAGAGAAGCTTGAGACATAATCAACTTTGGAGATAGTTGATCATTTATGGACATACAAAGCCACCCTAACATTAATATTAAGTTCTCTATCAAGGAGGAGAATGATGTTGGGTTATTAGGTACGACATAAGACATTAGATATTTCAAAATTCAATATAGAGAAGAAGAAGAATGTCAACATTACTATAAAAGTTAGGGAAGCTTTCTATAGAGATAGAGAAGAATTTTAGCTTTTGGAGAAACCAAAACAAATAGAAGCATAGAGAAGTAGCAAGTATAGAGCAAGTACAAAGGAGATAGTCTATAGCAAGAGTGTGGATCCTTCATCCACATAGAAAAATCATAAAGATAAAGCTAAAGTGATCTTATAGAAGAATAGTATTCAAGTAGAAGGATAAATCCAAAGTGACCTTATAGAAATATAAAGCCAAAGTAGTCTTAAAGGAGAACAAAGATCAAACAACCTTGGATAGATCTCAAGTAGCAAGATAAAGCCAATACGACTTTAAGAAGTGAATATAGATCTTTATTTTAGTATAGAATTAAGAACAACACAAAGAATAGAAGAAGAAACAATAGTAAGAGAAAGAACAACAATTACAACTATCTTTAAGGGAACAACGATAAGAGAAAACATTAGGTAAAGCAAATGTTAAGGTAAAGGTAACATTAAATGTTGATGTAAATCCAGTTGCAAGAGGTCTGAAAAAATGCCTTCCATCACATAAAACTATGATAAATAGAAAATAAACCGGTAAAACCCCCATTCTTATAAAAATTGCAATTCATAGAAATAAACCAATTAATGCTTTATTTTCTCATTCCTGGATTTAACACCATAATGCAATACAAAGGGTATATATATATCGCAAGAGAAACCCTAAATCTTATAGACCTAAATATAAAAGCATTACTATTTTCGGAAAATTATTTTTTCATCAAAAAATTGTCATTTTTGGTAATTATCATTTTGGCAAGTTATTTTTTCACCAAAAATTACCATTTTTGGTAAATTGATTTTTTGTCAAAATTATCGTTTTTAGTAATACTATTTTCAACAAATTGTTTGCTCATCAAAATTTACCATTTTTAGTAATTCACAAAAAAAATCGAATTGACATGCAAATTAACATACAATTTCTAAAAACCATATTAGGCATCCTAGAAAATATTGACACCTAATCATGCATAAAAAATTATTTAAAAACTTCTAAAAAAACCACCCTCTAAAATATAGGCTCCTACATCATTCTCCTCTCGTTGAAAAGAACTTTGCTCTTATGAGTTCCTCTAATCAAACTCCTGCAAATTTTTTCTATCAATATTTTTCCCATCCATTTGAATCATAGATTGGATCAATATGATGCTAAATATCCATTTTTAGGGGCATTCCATCTGGTAACTCCTTTAGTATGACATATGCATACTATTTTAGCAACTTTGTTATTACATGTGGTATAACAACATCGATAGTATCGACCTTTTGTGATGTCAACGCAACAAAAACTAGCTTCACTCATCCCTATGACAAATTCCTTAGTTATCAATAGGGTTTTACTCTAACCTTCTTCCTTATGCAGTAACAAGACTACTTTTACTTCATCCTTCCAAAATGTGCAAGTATTCCTTCCTCCATCATGGGTAACCTTCCCGCCATATTGCCAAGGTCGACCAAACAATAAGTGATATGCATCCATCATAATTACATCACACCATACTTCATCCTTGTAGGTATTCCCAATTGAGAACTTAAAAAATACCTCTTATCTATAGTTACCTTGTTTCCTTTCTTGAACCACGATATGCGATAGGAATTTGAGTTCTCACATTTCAAGTTAAGTTTCTTAACCATTTCATTTGAAACCATATTTTCACAACTACCACTGTCAATAATTATCTTATATACCTTCCCTCCAGATGTGCACCTAGTTCAAAATATATTTGTATGCAACCAAGAATCACCACCATCAATATCCTGCACTTTCTCCTTCCTTGTTATGATCATTATCCTCCTTATCATGATATTTTACTATGTCTATATAAAATTCTATCTCAATTTGCTCTTCTACCTCAACTAGATTGACTTTAGCTTGTTCTCCCTACATTATTTCTTGTGTAAAATAGTGTGAACACTCAAAACCTATATGTCCTTCCTCACCATATTTGTAATAGGTATATTACCTCCATGGGCCATCCCAAATTTTTTCTCCACCATAGCCTCTTCCTCTCTGAAATCCTCCACCTATCTGGTGGTTACTATGACCTTGTCCAAACTCTTCTTGTTTTCATTTATTAAAATATTCTCCCTTTGAGGAATTAAATCCACTACACCCTCTAACTAGTGATGATGGTCCTTTCTTCACTTCTCTTCTAAAATTACTCCTCTTATGTTTCTCTTCCACATTTAATGCAAATTGATATGCATCATCTACACTATGAATCTAAAGCATACTCAAATCATCTTGTATGGCATAACTTAATCCATTCACATACCTTGCAACCTTCTATTCTTCTAACTCTTCAAGCTCCACTTGAATTGATAATTTATAGAATTAATTGGTGTAGTCCTCAATGCTTTGATCCTTTTTCTTGAGGTTCTGTAATTTACAAAATAATTTTTGGGAATAATATTTAGGCAAGAATTTATCCTTCAATTTTTTTCCATTTTTTGCCAAACCCTAATATTTTTCTTTATTTTTCTTTGCCTCTCCTTTTGTAGATGATCCCACCAAATCAACGCATGCCCTTTCAACTTCGTGCATGCAAGCTTTACTTTCATTTCCTTTGAATGGTATCCCCACTCAAATAACTTATCCATGTTATTCAACCAATCTATCGACTCTTCTGGTTTCATCCCTCCTGCATACTCAATATCAACCTTGATCCCATCTATATTTCCTTCCAAGGTCCTAATCAGCCTATCCTCGAAACAATGATCCTTTGCATTCCCATCAAGTTTTTCCTCTACATGAACCTCTAATATGTTGTCTTCTCCCATAGTCTCATTATTAGAATCTAAAACTACAAAATCCGTTGGATGTCTTTCCCTCATATGGGCCATCATTCTAGTCAAATGATCAACTTGTAGTTGCATCTCCTGCATAAGCCTGTTAACTTAGGTGTAACCTCCTCTTCCTCTCTCCATGCTAATCTGTTCTATGTTATACCAAACAAAAACAAATAAGAATAGCAAAATAAATATAATCGATAAGATTAACTTCTCTTCCCCAACAAGATCCAACTTGATTTGATACCAAATGATGTAAATCCAACTACAAGATGTTAGAACAAATGCTTCTCATCACATAAAAATTACGATAAATAGAAAATAAACTGGTAAAACTCCCATTCTCATAAACTGCAATACAAAGAAATAAATCGGTAAATGCTTTATTTTCTCAATAATAGATTCACCGCCATAATGCAATACAAGTGGAATATATATAGATATCCCAAGATAAACCCTAAAATGAAATCCTAAAGCTTAAAGACCTAAAGATAAAAACATTACTATTTTCAACAAATTATTTTTCATCAAAAATTGCCATTTTTAATGATTATAAGTTTTGGCAAATTATTCGTTCATCAAAAATTGCCATTTTTAGTAATTACCATTTTTAGCAAATTGTTTTTTGTCAAAAATTATCCTTTTTAATAATTACTATTTTCGTTAAATTGTTTGCTCATCAAAATTTGCCATTTTTAATAACTCACAAAAAAAACTCAGATTGACATGCAAATTAACACACAACTTCGTAATTCCCATATTAGGCATCCTAAAAAATCTTGACACCTAACCATGCATAAAAAAATATTTAAAAACTTCTAAAAAAGCACCCTATGAAAAATAGGTTCCTACATCAAAGGTAAGAGCCAATAGTGGTCAGCATTGAAGGTAGAGGCCAATAATGGATAACATTGAAGACACCAAACAATATAACCAATGAGCTAAAAGAGTATAGAACCCAAGTTGGAAGAAATTATAGCACCCAAAGCTAAAAATCTACATAAAAATCAAATCATAGTGCTTGAAGTACAAAATATGAGCTAGAAACAAGCAATAGAGTTGAGCCCAGAAGAACTTATAGTTAGCACCCAAGTTATAGTGACTAACAGTGTCATTACACTAAACTAAAGAAAGTTGAAGCACCTAGAGGAAGTCAAAGGAAAGCAAAAATATTCCAGTCAAAAGGGATTCGAAAGATTTCTCTAAAGTATTAATGAATATCATGTCATCATTTCACATGAGTGAGTAATGGAAGGGAACACTACTTCTCTACGGTCGAATGAGGCAGCAAGCATTTTAGAAAATGCTTACCCTATATGTGCATGCGAAGAGTGACATTCTCACTAATGCAATATAGGTAATTTTATTTACATTACTTTCCTTTTTGAGCACAAATTATTTTTGGAGGTAAAATTTTTTAATTAACTTTAGAAGGAGTAATGAGGTTTATATGGTTTAATTAGTTATGTAGAGATTAAAGTTAATTCATAAGATTTGAAGCAATACATAATGCAACTAGGTTAAATTTTTATAAATTAAAAATAAAATCTTAGAAGGGTTTTTGAAATATTTAAGATTTTAGAATATTTGAATGTTGGGAGTTAAAAGGTTTTCTAAATTTTTTAAAAGTTTTTGAAAAAAAATGAAGTTTATTGATTTATTTCAAATATTTGAAATTTGAAATTTGGAATTATGCAAATTTATTATTAGGGAGATAAAATGTTTTCAACATCAAAGGATTAGAAAATTAGAATTTGCAAATTTTATATTTGAGTTATTTACTTAGGAGATATAAGGATTTCAACTTAAAGACACAATATGGATAAATGGCAAAGAGGAAATTTTCAACATAGGAGACATTATCAAAGTGCAAAACCATACTTTATGAGAGGAAAAGTTCAAAAACAAAATTTGCATCAAAAACAATCTTTTGAATACAATGGGCAACATCATAAAAGAGTTCTTCAAAACTCTTATCAAAGATGTAAGATAATATCACTTGAGTCTCATCAAAAGGTACAAATGGAAAAATATGTTTGGTATATAGACTCAAGAGCTAGTCATCATATGACTGGAAACTTATATTGGTTTGAATCTTTAGAAGTCAGGGACAATATCTCTCTAAAATTTGTAGATGATAAAATATATCAAGTTCAAGGAACTGGTAGAGTAATACCTAGCATGCCCTTTTAGATTTTGTGCTAGAGAATGTTTTATATGTTCCTGGACTATCAACCAATATTATTTTAGTTACTAAATTGGTTGAAAAAGGAAGATCCGTTGAATTAAAATATATAAATGAATATAGCAAATGCATCATCAAGTATCAAAACAAAACTGAAGCTATAGGTTCAATAAAAAATAGAATATATGCCTTAGATTCAATTGGATTTTCTCAAGAGATTTTTGAATGTCTATATCAAGATGAAGATAATGATAAATTGCTTGAGTTTTCAAAAAGATAGGATACAGGGAATTGAATCTAGCATAGTCCAAATTTTTCCTACAAACATAAGCAATGGATGAACCCAAGATTCAAGATGATAAAGAAGATTCCAAAGAAGTAGAGGTTCATGAACAATGCAATGTCACATGAAGATTGAAGACAAAGATAAAAATGAAGACCAAGATTGAAGACTCGAGTCTTCAATAACCAAATAATGTAATACAAGGGTTTGTTGAGGTATATTACAATATTTGGTACATGATAATGTACCTCCATAATACCTTCATGGTATATTTATAAATATGTAATATATTAGACTTGAGTTTATAGTTTAGAGTGTTATTTATATTTCCCCTTTTATTTAAGTGTCAATGTACAGGAAATGCACATGTGTCATGTAAGTTAGAGTGCAAATGTAGATTGAGAGAATATGCAGAAGTGTTTTGTATGTAAGAGTGCAAATATGTAATGTGAGGATATGCATAAGTATCCTGTATTAGGATTACATGTATAAGTGAAAGATTCATGTGTGCAAGTGTCTTAGATTCAAGTGTCCATCTAGTATGCGAGTGGAAATATGAAAAGCCAAGAGTCATGGGACTTGTCATATGGAAAGTAATAGACAAGTACTTGAAGAGTCATATTACTATGGCTATATTATGGAGATAATTCTCCATATGAAAGTAATCAAAGTACAATCCAAGTGAAATTACAGAGTTGTAACAGGGATACATTTTGAGCAATTAATATTGTAAGTTTTCTTCATGCACAGTTCATGAATTACATAGACCATTTACATTCATATTTCAATATATAGATGAATGTTATTTTGTTTATTATATAGGATTTGATATATCATATATTCTACTCTTATATTATTATTTTGACCTTTAATATTGTGGTTATTTTATATTGGGACAAGTGATATTTTGTGGTAGTAAGGCTTAAAAAGCCAATAATTTTTTTACTTTAGTTTGCATCCCTTAGTTTGTACCCCAACAACTTTTTTTTTCCTTACTGAGTCTTCCCTTAGGGCCTATGTTAACGCAACTTGGAATCCTCATGAATTCAAGCTAACGATGGTTCAAAACCTTAAAAAGGGATTTTTTGTTTCACTTTGTGAAAATAACCTATGCTAAGGTGATTTACTAGCATGGCCCCTGGTAAATGAGAAGATCTATGCTTGTTTTTTTCTCCTTGGACCCATGAATTTTTTATTTTTGATAAAATATCTACCAAATTACCTATGTGGGTGGAATTCCTAGGACTCCCTCTACCTTTATGGCCCTTTCTTAGTCGCATAGCAGCCCCTCTAGGGCGTGTCATTTTGGTGGAGGTAGACAAATTTTTCCATGCACACCCTCAAAAATGTGTTTGCATTGAGATTGATATTTTTTGAGATCTCAAGGAGACTATTGACATAAATTTGGTGACAATGTGCTATCCCAGCGGATCCTCTACATTAATTTTCCCAACACATATTTTCAGTTCTAATCCTCAACACACAAGATCAAATATTATCCCTTGATATTGCCTAATAGGGATAAGGAGAGCCCCAACACACCGAGTGTGCCTACTCGTCAACCTTAGGAGGATGGTTGGAAAACTATGGAAGGCTATAAAAAAGCATGTTTGGTTGCTTCTAAAGGTACACAATCCAGGTTGGTACATTTCCCAAAGCTGGTAGAAAAAGGGTATGAAAAGGAAAAAGCTAGTCCCATAGCTAAAACTACCAACAATGAGGCTCCAGGTTGATTCATACCCTAAGGAATGGAATAGTGGTTGATTCATAGTTTACCCAATAAGCCAATCCTCCAGTACATTTCCCCTTGGCTAACACAAGATGCTCCCACAACCCGACAAGGGGATCTATAGAATAAGATGTCGCTCTAGAGAAGCAACTCCATATGACTAGTGTTCAGTTGGGTAATTATGTTCCTGATTCATCCAATAGATACAGTGTGTTAGTATCTTAGCAACGATGAGGATATGTCATTGGATATAGATCCATCATTGATGGATTGTTTGGTTCCTACACATGAAGCAAAATATAAAGATTTCTCCCTTTCTATATGATTTCAATGTTCTCATAGTCCTCGACAAGGGAAAGAATATGGATACAGTCTACCCGAAAAATGATTTTAACCATTCAACCCAATAATTCCAGTAACTTTGCAGTGTTGGGTTTAAACATATGCATGATAATGGAGCAATAAGTCTACTTGGTGTCTAGGGTTATAGTTATATAGTTTACGATTTTTTTACTCTAGTTTATTTCTCTATGTTTAGTTATGTTGTGTATTCACCCTTTTAGGGGTTGGTTTCAATTTTGATCATATGGGTGGCCTTGCACCCCGAGCTATGATATTTCTAGCTCCCTTTTTATTGTAACCTCTTTTATTTTTATTGAATATAATTGTTGGTTCCAATCAAATTAAGTTTTACCATCTAAGGAAGAGGTCATCTCCATGAGATGTTGTATCCTTCATCCTTGGTAGATGGAGTTATCTTGGTAAGTTGGACAAGGATGGATATGTAGGGACATTTTTGAGGTTATGTTACACCTAAAGGAAAACTAGATGACTAGAGGCCTTTGAAGAGGATTAAACATTTTTTAAGATAAGAACATCTATCTTGGTGGAGACTTGAACAATGGAGATATATTATTATTTGAAAGTATAGTAGTTCCTCTCTATCCAGAGGCTCCAAATGAGGATTATCGAGATGTTACCCCAAAATGTGAAGGTTGGGGCTAACATTTAAAAACTACCCAAATGGTTCTAGGCCATGTTAGACAAAATTATAATTTTTGTAAGAAGAAGATCCATATTTTAGGGCTAAAAGTATAGTTGAGAAGGAAATGCTATATGGATTTTATCTCATTCTTGTAGAGTGTGCATTTTTATGTCCCTTACCAACCTCTCTTTTTTAAATTATTAAAAATTATAACTTTACCTTCTCTTGCTAACCATGAGAAAAAATTTACCTTGGGGAGGTGACATTTGAACCAAATTTATTGGGAGAGGTCATGATTGAAGGTCAAATGAGAGACGAGGATTTCATATCATTTCTTCATCTTATATTTTTAAGTGCAACAACCCATTTGAGTGTCCTTCCTTATGACTACAACTATTCTTTTTATACACACATGTTTATCTAAGACCAAATTTTATCTTCTAGAAACCTATTCTAGACTTGTAATAGCTATGCAACTACTTTGGAAGAATTATTTTCAATTAAGGTAGCCTAGTAGACACATAATTTCTATTCTTCATGGCAGGTTTAATATTTCTACACTTTATTAGAAGCGTGTAAATGATCCATGCATTTGTCTAGGAGATATATTTGGATTTGTCTCTAATATTCAAATATAGGTAGCCTAAGATAAACTCACAATAGAATGAAAGCAAATCCCACATGTTTAGCCTTAGGAGGGAGTTCTATATATAAAATTTATTTCTTACTTATAGCAAATAGTTTACTAACAAATATTCCTGGGATCACATTGAACCATTTTTATTAAAAGTGTGTGAACAAAGCTCAAAATTAAAGGGGTATTTTTAGTTTTATGCTTTATTTAGAGGGTAGTATTTTCTTTAACACCTTTTGAATAATAAAGGTTGTAGAATAAATTATATATATATATATATATATATATATATATATATATATATATATATATATATATATATATATATATATATATATATATATTAAAAGTTATTTTATATTCAATAATATTGCATTATTTAAGTAAAATTTTATATCTAAGAGCATATTGCATATCACATCACCCCATATTTCCTTTGGTCTAGTATGCATAGGAGGAGGTATTTATGTTAGGATATCCACCTTCAAGGTGCACATACCCTACACCATTCTTATTCAAAAATTGGACTTCCTATCATGGATTAACTTGGACTAAACATTGGATTTTCAATAAAAAAATGTTTAACTCTAGGATTAATACTATAGCTTATAGTATACAACTCTTCTCTTCCCAAATCTTATCTGAAATCCATCACACTTATTCTATTGGAGGGAAAATGTAGATTTCACCCATCCGAAGCTCCTCATCTTAGGCCATGGGGTGCCTCATGGCAATGACATCCATATCCCATTAGTTTAACATAAAATATAAGGAGTTCTCATGCACCAACTACTTTACGTTCATAGGTGTAGTGAACTTGTCTACTTGGCCACTCATGTGTACGACTTTCACATTATGGGGGTACTCCACTAGATCAAACATGGATTATAGATAGAGGCATTGAGTAGATACCCCTATTCTTCTTGCTTACGATTGTCATAACCTCAATGATATAATGACCATATTCATGGTTTCAAGATTTAAGCTTCAAGGGTAACCATGAATGCAAGTTCCATTTTCTCCATTATCATTGGTGGAGATTTCACATTCCTCTTTTAAACCAAACTATCCTAGAGGAAGAGGATAATCTATCCATATCCATCCATGGAGAAGGAAGGGTGAGGGGGAATTTCCATGAGAAAAATCCCCCCTCATAGGTCAGGCAGGACTAACTGCTCTGATACCATTGGTGGAAGTGAAGTATTTATTTATTCCATGACATACATTTTATACATTAGTAATGACTAAGATTAGATATTAACAGCCATATTTTATTAGGTAACTAAGGGTAATCTATCAAACTAATTCTTGGTAATAATATTATTTTCTAACTTTACAAATTATGCATGTTGGCTTCTGGATTGCCAACTTGTTAAGCACTAACTATTTTTCTAAAATATATTTAACTAAATAATGTGATAAATTAAATATCCTAACATCCCCCCTTATTACATTATTTGGGATAACATATAATAGTATCCCCCCTCAATGTAGAGAGAATAATAGATTCTAGCTCTTTGCTTCTTGGTTGAGCTACTCTCACTTGTGGCTCTGGTTGCTCTTGCTTGGGTAAATATCTCTAGGTTTACCTCTTGTTCTACCTCTAGGTCTAAGAAAATTAAGTACTCTTAGAGCACTTAAGCAAAAATGAGGCTTGTTGTTGTTTTATGTGGTCCTGCTCACAGTTATCTTCTCTTTCTCATAGAAAACTTATTGGTTGACATGGTCCTACTCAAGGTTGTCTCCTCATTCTCAAATCAAAATTATTGGTTTACATGGTCCTGCTACCGGATTTTGAAATTTGATGTTTCTTTGGCCTCACTTTGCTTCAACAATGATGAATGTCCTTATGGTAATCTTCTCATCCTATCATATTTCATATATAATCAATCACTACAACCACTAGGTGTAATAGAGTAGATCACTACTTATGAGGTTCACTCTATTGTCATGAGTATACCCCTTTAGGGTGAACTCAAGGTGTCAATATCTATTAAAAATGCACTCCATATTATAATAAATTGTTGAAACAATGAGCCTTAATAAAATCCTAAAGTAGAGAATTGAAAAAATATTTTTTGAAGTGTTTGTATCATTGTAGTCTTTAGAAGTTGGTGATATACGATGCTTTGCTAGTTTTAGGAAACTTAGACCACCAATAAGTCGTATGAGACTTTTACAAAATTGGAAAAACTATGTTTGCACTAAATTATTTTTGAAAAATACTTTTTTATGCCTATAAATAAGGTTATCTTTGGAAAATGATAAATGCCTCGATTTAAAAGAAAATACAGTGTCTCATTCAAACAAAATATAATCATTATTATTGATCCCTCTAAGTAAAATCAATTATAAATATTCCACAACATGAAAATTTTCCCTCCCATAAGAATATTATGAGAATTTCTCGAAAATATTCCAAGGTCGATTGGTAAGACTTTGGGCACTTACCAAGAGAAGACCTAGGTTCAAACCTTGGGGGCATGCCCAATAAGGGAAAAGGTAGTAGTCTAACTTGAGTCCTCTGTGTGCATGTGATATTGAAAATGATAGTACCAACCCTAAGCCATTCAGATATCCCTCACTTCGGGCCGTGTTTATGTTATAAATAGATTATATTACATCATTTGGGTCATGAAAATGTACCTTCCTAGGTACATACTTAGGACATTAGATTAATTTAGGGGTAAGTTATTTAGTTACTTCATACAATATAATAAATGCACAAGTTTCAATGTGCAAGGTATCCCTTGCATAGCTATGTAGAGTGTTGGCCAAGGAACCTATCTTCCTATATAAAAAGGGCCTTATTGTAACACACAACATATAGAAGCTTAGAGCATATTCATAGGTAGTAGCATAGTGTTGTGTAGATAACAACATATTGGTTATGGGTGCAATGTAGTCCAGTAGCTTTGTTCATGGAGTGTCCATTTCTTCCATAGCTACATTGTATTCATTTCCATCATTCTATTTATAGCATATTTCAATCATTTCATAGATTTACTTTTTTTCATATTATTCTACATCTTGTGATTGTTATCTCCCATTGCATACTGTATCAAAAGCTAATAGTGGTATCAGAGCCACGATAGATCTAGACATAGTATATCAATAGAAAAACTACCATTATCATTAAGCCTAAGATTTTTTTCAACCTAATGTACCTTTAGACCAATCACTGTAAAAAATTCTTAGAAGATTCTAGGTGGTAGAATCAAGGAGAGTCACAAGTGAGGACTAAAAGAAATATTAGTTCCAAAAATACTAAGATTACATTTGGCTAGAGTCTTTCCATAGAGTTGCAGGAAAAACTCGTGAAGACTAGGACTCAACATTCAATCCACTAGATTGACAAATCAACTAGTGAAGATCATTCAAGATATCTAGAATTTGTTAACTATTGTCCAAAGTTTATTTTTTTTGTAGAAAATTAATTCTTAGATGATTGGAACACCTTCTACAACTGAAATCTAAGAGACTTCAACTTTTTTGCCCAAATGTAGGCATGCCTTCATAGTGCAAAGATTAGTTCCTTATGTAAGAAAAGAATACTATGGAAGAAGACTTCTGGATAAGAGTCACGGTGAAGTTAGAAGACTGGAGATCTCCATTGCTAGATTGAAAACTTCACAAAAACCTTGATCTAGAAGAAAAGACCATAGAAGCTTTGATCCATAATAAAATTCCATAGAAGCATTGTTCTAGAAGAAAATTCCATAGAAGTCTTGATCCCTAAGAAAATGCCACATAAGCCTTAATATTGAAGAAAAAGCCACAAAAGCCTTGTCCTAAAATAAAATGCCATAGAAGCCTTGATACTGAAGAAAAGGTCGTAGAAGCCTTGATACTAAAAAAAATGCCATAAAAGTCATGATACTAAAAAAATGTCATAGAAGCCTTGATATTGAAGAAGACTCCAGAAGAGAGTATATGATTCAGAATTAGATTAATATTTTAGTACTAATACTTTGTTGCAGGGAAAGGAGATTCAATGAGTTGGGAAACTTCCTACAAGAAAGTTTGGACGAGTATTTTCTTTAGAATCAATCTAGTATCTAAAGCAAAATTGAAGGTAAAGAGATTAGGATATCTCATTGAAGAAATTCCAATATTGGAAGAAGAAGAAGAAGGACTAGGAGAGTCCTACTCAAATCCAAAAGTAGCAGAATTAGAGATCTAGAAGAAGATCTCACCACAAACACTTCCAAGAGCAGAAGGTTGAAGAAAAGATCTCAAGGAAGACCAGAAGAAGCTGCAAGATCAAAGACCTTGGGGAGGTCTCAACGAGCATCTAATAAAAGGCTTGGAGAGCCTTACTAGAGAAATCATCAAAGGAGAACTCATTGGATAAATTCACTACAAAAGATAGTGAAATATTTGGGACAATTATCGCCATCCAACAACAAGCCCAAAAGAAGAAGAAAAATTTGGCAAGGATTGCCAAATCTCAGAAGACCTCAAGAGATTCAGAATCTTGAAAATAAGATTTAGGATAATTTTTTCCATCTGAAAACAAACCCAAAAGAAGAAGAATTTGGCAAGGAGTGCCAAATCTTAAAAGACCTCAAGACATTTAAAATCTTGAGATGAAGATCCTTCTTGAAGTCAAAATTTGATAAGAAGACTTGAAGACAAGAGAAGCCTACCAAATATAAGAGATTTTAAGATTACCTCTCATAGCAATAAGGCACCGTTTTAGAGACAAAGACTTATCCAATTCTATAGCAAAAGAAAAATATTTCTTAAAGGATCAAATCATCAAAACCTAGGCTCATAAAAGAAAGTTCGATACCACTTTTTGGTGAAGAAGAAACTAAGCAGCAAGATCCTACTCAAAGCAACAACTTGGTGATATTATACACCAATATCTACATCCTCTATATAAGTTGTAAAAGAGCTACAAAATATTTCAAAAAGGTAAGCAACTATTGGTGCAAGTAGATTCATTAATTGGATTACTTATTAGATTTGTTAAAGCACCTTAATTTGGATTAGAGTTGCAAAAGAGAAAAATTGAATTACAGTCTTTAAAAGTGCAAAAGAAAAATTTTCTTTTAAGGTTCATTTGCACATTAGCTTTGGAGTTTATTAGATTATAAAATTACAACTATCTATCAACTACCAAATATCTACTTTGGAAATAAAAAGAAGACTAGTTCCTACAACTTTGTTTGTAGTGAAATTGCAAAATAACTCTTGAAGATTCATTTTAGATTATTCTTGATTAGTTGTAGTAAATTGATTAAGTGCACTTATAAGTTATTTTGAGAGTTGATTGGAGTGATAAGGTGTGATTGTTAGTGCATTAAAAGTGAAAATATTAGTGGGTTCATTTGCACTACTATATTACTCTAAAAAATCTTAGTGTTTGTGTTCTTAAGAAAGGCACAAAATCATATTAGCATCAAGTGTCTAAAGACACCAATTTTGCACCAAAATCTACAATTTTTAGTGGCCAAAGGAAGCCACCAAAAATAGCTCAATCCTCCAAGTTTTGGAGAAGAAAATAGCCACATAAAATCAGCAAAGGATTGCCTCAAATCGAGACTTGGTGAGTCTCATATTCAAAGCACTATAAGTGCTATATTGCATCTACAAAAGTGGTTATAATCTAGGTTCATAAAACCAACAAAAATGAGAGTTGCATATTCAAAAGAACTTTTCCAACATAAAATCAGATCTGCAAAAAGGAATGCAAAAGGACTACAAAAAGAAGTGCAAGAAGGTTTCTTATAACCAAAATTTATTACATTATTGTGCATCATTCTAATCGATTGTACGTAGGTCTTAGGGCATAATCTAGAGTACCTTAAGGGCACATTATTACAGTCAAGAACAACCAAATAGCAGTCAAATCCAAGCCTAGAAATGATGCCTCTCAAAAGGCTCTCAATTCCTCCATTTTATATGACCAAGCCTACAAGAAAAGAAGACACAATACAAAGTTAAAACTAGCATTACATCCAAGGTAATATCATCTACAAAGGAGCATACAAAACATGTCTAAAAAAAGAGGGAAAGCATAGCAATCCATGTGTGTCCATGGAGTTTCATCAAGGCACCACCAAAGCTCCACCAAAAGCTACTCAAAATCCTCAAAAAACATTAGTTGGAACCACCTCATCGAATGTTCACAATAAGAAAGAATTAGCCAAGGCACATTGCTAATAAGAAGCTTTGCCAAGGCACATTGAGAGGGTGTTATGTAGAAGACTCATGCACAAGGAGGTGATGACACTTGTTATCTAAAGATAACCCTAACAAATCTCACACAAGTGCCCACACAAGCGCCCATTAGTTACAATATTGACCAAGGAACATTACACAAAGGAGGTTGGAACGTTAGAAAGAAAAGAGACACTTTGAATGGAAAAGAATGAACGCTCATATTCGAACATAACGTTCCTTTTAGACCTAATAGAAGGTTTACAAGTAGCAAGAGGGATCTCTACTTCTCTCAAGAGCTTATAATAAATGGTTGTGACACTTGTCACAAGATCCAATATTTCTCCTTCATAAAAAGGTACCCAAGTCCAAGGAGTCTGGATTCATATCACAGTCAAGGCAAGCCAAAATGCAACATGGAAGCAAGAAGAAGAGAGCATTAAAAGCTCTAGTCAAGGGAGGTCAAGGAATCCATAGTTTGAAGCACCAATGTTCATGCATTGAAGGCAAGACGATTCCAAAACTTGGATAGTGTTTTTAGTGCCAAAGGAGAACAATACATTGCTGTCATATACAACTGAAAAATACGTCGAACATTGTGGTAGTATAGAGTTGAAAGGTAAGAAACAACCCTTATTTAATATCGCTTTCATTCTTAGGCAAATATAAGGATTATAAACTAAGGTCAAAGCTTAGAGAAAATATCAATATTGAAACCAAAAATCAATGGGTGAAATATAACAAATCAAAATAATATTTGCAAAACAAACTTAGGAGAAATAAGGGTTACTACTAGAAAAATCAAATTTTTAATATTTCAAATATTATTGTGTTCTGATTTTCTATATTTTGGAGATATTTAGAACACCAAATTAGGTTCTTGAAAATTAGAAACTCTAAAATCAAATCCTAAGGGATATTAAAAGAGGTTATTAAGCTTTTTGCTAAGCTTGGAAATTTATAATATTCTCGTCTCAAAATTTATCAAAAGGGACAAAATAAATCCGACATTAAAACCTCTTCAAAATTGGAAAAGTGCTTAGTTCAATAGGAGTAATAAGGTGTTAGAAAAGTTAATTTTTGATATTTACAAAAACTATACAATGTCAACCAAAAATTGAACTACATTTTACAAGAGCACTATATCATATTCCAAAATCACTAGGGAGTCATAAGGCATTCTACAAAACTTGATAATAATAGCATCTACCAAATATTATCAAGTTCTATATAATTGGAAGATATACACTTTTTACAAAACCTAAAATTCCATTAGGTGTATATACTCTCATTACTACGGAGACATAAGGAAGCCTACAAACCTAAGGATTAATAAAGCTTTTATCAAATCAAGCTTGTATACTTCAATTAGGAATTATATATCCTAATATAGGTTGTCATAAGGTGGACTGCGAGTACGACTCCATCCCTAAGAACACAAGCATTTGTCACTGTAAAAGGGCAATACAAATGACCACTAGCACGCTAAGCAATACTCTTAGAAGTGGAATGAAGAAAATACCAATATGTATTAAAAGCCTGATTGAAAATTCAATGGATTACAATGATGAAAAAGCCAAAGAAAAGGAAGAACCAAGAACCAATAAGATGCGAAATAAATTTTGAAATTAATAATTATGAAAAGGAAGACTCTTTTAGTGAGACTGATGATAAATAAAACTCGAAAAAGAAAAAGATTGATATCATACAAAAAGGAAAATGTCCATATCGAGGAGGAACAGGGGTTATAGAGGCAACTTCAATGATTTGACTTGTGTTCGAAGGTAAAAACCTCAGGAAGAATGTCTAACCCCCGTACCCAGTTGTTAAAGATAAAATGATGTTACCAATTCTCCTGATAAATTAAAAAAAATAATGAAAATAAAATTTTCAAGTTACATTACATGGGTCCCATTAGTTTGACAATTTTCCTTCCCATAAGAATATTCTGAAAATTTCTTTCAAAAATATTTATAAAAAAAAAAATAATAATTTTTTTAATAAGTTACATGGCCCAATTAGTTTGACAATTTTTCCTCTCATAATTTCTTCGAATAATATTTATAAGTTACATTACATGGGCCCCATTAGTTCCCTCCCATAAGAATATTCCGATAATTTCTTCGAAAGAATTTTTTCGATGGGCCCCATTAGTTTTCCCCTTTTAATGGGATTAAATGATGTACAGTGGGCTATCGTGTCCATCAGGGAGCCTAAATAATTCACGATTATGATGTAGCAGAAAATACAATATAAGGGCTAAAGTACTCCCACCTGGAATGTGTGTGGGGGATAAAAAAGTCAATTTGTTTGACCATAAAGTGGTGCCTGTGGAGAGGCACCACGTGGAGGGCAGTGTATCCCAGCAAGGCGGGCGATGGCGGGTGCAGGTTGTGAAGGGTCCACGTGGTGCTTCACGCATTCTTCAGGAACTATTCTACTGACAGCTTGTCGTAATGCAATTTATCCCGTCCAACGGCTATCCGTGGGCCAACTGCAAAAGCTCCTGAAAGATGAAGCAGTCTGGAACTTCCATGTGATAGGCAAGCAAGCTGCATTGCTTGATGGCTAGCTGGTGTGCACAGCCACCCGGGACGAGTCCAGTCGGCCAGGTCTAATCCCACGTGGCGCTGTGGCTGTAGTCGTGCGCGCCTCCCTTCATGGTGGGGCAACGGTATTTTTTAAAGCATTCATTTACGCCCTGCAACGTACAAACCTCCACACCCGAGATTTAAACTTTACACTTTAAACTTAAATTTAAATTAGAAGAATGTCTACACTTAAAATATTAAGCTTAAATTAAAGTGACGGAAGGGTCTATTGCGCTTATTCTGGGTTAATATTTTGTATATATATTTGCATTTGTTTAATAATATTATTGTGTTTAAAAAAAATCTTGTCCATCACTGAAGGAGGCCTACATAACTATAGCCACAACGTCACGTGGGTTTAAACCGGGTAGACTAGATAGTGCCACCAACAACCAGATTTGATTAGCTAAATTAGACCTGGCCAAATAGACAATTCCATCAACAACCAGATTTGATTAGCTAACTAAGAATAATCTATCAAACTAATTCCTGCTAATAATATTATTTTAACTTTACAAATTATGCAGGTTCACCTCTAGATTGCCAACTTGCTAAGCACTAACTTTAAAATATATTTAACTAAATAATTTAATAAATTAAATATCCTAACATTTCTTTATTACATTATTTGGGATAACATACAGATTTAGGTTCACCTCTAGATTACCAATATATTTAACTAAATAATTTAATAAATTAAATATCTTAACATTTCCATATTACATTATTTGGGATAACTTGAATAATAAAATTTGGCTCTTAGGTTATTTGTTTCTTGGTTGAGCTGTTCTACGCCTCTTTGCTTCTTTACATATTACTAATCATTGGTTGATATGTTTATAATTTTGAAAAAAAAAAATTATTGATTATAATATTGTTAACTTTTATTATTTTGATTAAAATATTTTTTCAATGGATTTTATAGCCTTGAAATGGGTTTACAATATTACATCATGACGGCATAGTGATATTACAGTAACTTATCAATTATGTATGTATTACAATAACTTAGCAATTATGTATGTATTACTCGAAAGGATTTAAACCTTCTTCTCTTCCATGAAAGTTGAAGAATCTAACAAGGAAACTAATGCCATATGATTATTTTGATTAAAGTATTATTTACGTTTATATATAATTATTAATATATAATTTTTAAAGTTTTATATAAAATATTTTAAATTAATTCAATAAAGAATTAGAGAAAGATTACTAAAAAATTTACTAAAAAATGAATGAAGATAATTACATTATTTGAGATAACACACAGTATTAGATCCTTTAACTTTAAGAGAATAATAAAATCTGGTTCTTAGCTTTGGTTTTTTGTTTCTTATTTGAGCTACTCTATGGTTCTTTGCTTCTTTACATATTGCTAATCATTGGTTGACATGTTCTGTATTAGTTTATAATTTTAAAAATATTTTTTTATTGATTATAATATTATTAAATTTTATTATTTTAATTAAAATATTTTTAATGGATTTTATGGTATTGAAATGGGTTCACCAATATTACATCATGACCACATAGTGGTATTACAATAACTTAGCAATTATGTATTTATTACTTGGAAAGATTTAAACCTTTATCTCCTCCATGAAAGTTAAAGAATCTAACATAAAAACTAATGTCATATGATTATTTTGATTAAATTATTATTTATGTTTATATATATAAATAATTTTTAATACATATATTTTAAATTTTTATATAAAATATTTCAAATTAATTCAATAAAGAATTAGAGAAAGGTTACTAAAAACTCTACTCAAAGATGAATGAAAATAATGATTTATTAATATTAATTATATCAACTAATAAATAAAAGAAAATTTATCATAGTAATTAAATATTAAGAATAAAGCATAAAATAAAACACTCATTGATTAGATTAATGTCATCTAGAGGAGGTTTCCACTTATAAAAATTAAATTTTATACTTTCTATACTTTGTGCTTTGCTTTCTACCTATCTAATCAAAAAGAATAAAATTATTCAATATATTGCATGCATATACATAATATATATAATGATGTTTATTTTTAAATCATACTCTCATACTTTTCCTTATCATTGGGCCTTTATATAATGGATATCCGGGGATAGCGCATTTCACTAGCATAGCAATCCTCTCTATTCGAATGGGCATTGGAGATAGCTTTTATAGAGAGGCCACTTAAAATAAAAAGATCCATAGGAGAGAGCTTTTAAAATAGAGAGGAGGAATAGAAAAGAGATAAAGAAATAAATATAGGGAGAGGGATTTTAAGCTTTTCCATTTTTAACTGTATGAAATATATTTTAATTTAAGTAATATCTCTTTAACCCTTTATCTTGTTATATACCTTTGAAATTTTGAATAGGTTATACTATGAATCTTTGAATAACCTTAGTAATTACATCAAAAATATAAAAACAACACTAGACCATTCATTTGAGAAGTCCACTACCTGATTATTATGTAATTTGATTGATTGCTATAGTCCTAATAGAAACTAATAATATTATATTCATTCCTTATGATAATGCATAAAATATTCCTTCCCACTTCTTAATTATTATGTGTTTGGATTTATTGCTATAGTCCCACTAACTTATGATAATACAATAAATATTCCTTTCCACACAAGTTGATATTTTATACTTTACATTAAATTTTCAAATTTGCATAATCTTAGTCAAGTTTAATGTATTTTTTTATTAGATAACTGAAGGGTTTTTTAAAGGGTCCTCAAACCTTCTACAATAATATTTTTGGAAGGCTCACCAAACCTTAGATTTAGCTATTAAACAACTAAAATAACAAACTGCCCCAACTTAAAAAATTAAGAGAGCATTGGGGGCCAACCTAAAGCAAAGCTACCCTGATTTAAATATTCAATGAGCATCGAAGGCCAACCTAAATCAAAACAATATTTGAATTAAAATTCAAATATGGAACTAGGTATTCTCCCACGTGAAATACCAAATTTGGAACTGGGCATCAAGAATTTAAAATTTGAAGTTCCCACCTCAATGAGACTTTCTCATCCAATAGGAACACAACAGTCAAGCTGAAAGAGAAGATGGCTCCATAGAGGACCGCAGGGTTTTGACAGGACCCAGAATATTTATAGAGGGTTTTAAAAGGAACCCAAAAGCATAACACGAGGTTTTATAGGAACTGAGAACCTAAGTTAAAACAATCTCACCCAACGAGAAAAATTAACCTCTAAAATAAAAATAAGGATAAAAATGTTTTGCCTGAAAAGAGAATGGAACACTCAACCAATAGATTGGACCAATATCTTTGCATATGCTAGGAAATAAAATAGAAAATCCTCCCTCCTAAAATATAAGAACAAAGCTACACAATTCTTGTCTAGTAGGGGAAATAAGATCAAAAACAAAAACACCCCACAATAGTTGGGAGAAAAAACGACTAGCCATAAAATGGCTGGATAGAAAAACCTCCTATTGAAAAGTGGGAAAGTAGAGAACCAACCATAAGATCTACTATTCAGGCTAAAGAAATCACTAGAAACCATTGAAAGAAACACTCCAACCTACCAAACAAAGGGTTGACTGCAATACACTAGAGGGTCAATAGTACACTTCCTCCTCCACATAAATTAGGCACATGGCCTCCCCAAGAGTTTCTATCGGGTGGGGCAAGACCAAAAAATATGAGGAGAAATGGACTGGCCAACTTACGTCTCTAGTAATTACCCCCAACAACTTCATCAAACCACACCCAAACCCAACCCACTAGATGAAGGATCGACTACAATACATCAAACACAAGGGTTGATAGTACACTTCATCCTCCACATAAATCAAACATGTGGCCTTCTTCAAGGGTTTGGATCGAGTGGGACAAGACCAAAAATTATGAGAAGGAGAAACAAACTGGCCAACTCACACCTCTAGCAAGTACCCCCAACAACTTCGCTAGACATTAAAATTTATGTTTAGAGAACAACATTACATATTATCATTTCACATTAGATATAAAAGGCTTTAATGTATATAATGTAACAATCTTGACATAAAATGTTTTGATGTATATAATATATCAATATTAATGTGATATGAAGAACCTAGCTTTCATAGATATCAAATTTTAAATAGTTTCAAGTGAAATCAAATTATCTTTTTTAGTCTTTTAAAATATATATATTTTTTAATTTTGAAGATATTAGTCATTCATGCTCTTGACACCATATTTCAAGTATAATTCTAACTTTTGATAATTTTTATTCATATTTTTTTTTATTTTGATTGTCTATATATTATCTTTGAACTCCTATGAAATTAGTTATCCAAAATAAAAGTTTACTATTTAATTTTAAAAACCATAATAATAAGTATATATAATAATAAAGTAACTAGATAATAAGACGTAAAAATTTAGATGTTATTAGATAATTTATTTAATAATGTAATTTTTGGTCAAGAATTTGCCTTAGGTATGGAATTTTTCATCCATGCGCCCTAGACCCAACCAACATTGAAAGACCAAAAGGAAGGAATACCTCCCATGTCAATCTCTAGAGAGGGTTGGTTCCCTTACTATTCTAACTCGGGGATTTGAGGATAAGGAAACAAGAAATAAATTAGAAATGACTAAAAGGGATGGGAAATATGGCTTTAATCCAGATGAAGTAGGGTGATGAACAAGAAACATTTTTACTTAGTTGCACTCTAAACCAATAACACTTCACACAAAGAATATAACATAAATTAAAATCAAATATTCTTATACATGCAATTTCTAGGATTATTCCAGCATTGAACCTCAATTAGAATCTAAATCCAAACATAGAATTATAGCCCTCAAACAAAGAAGTAAATTTAATAGAAATAAATGATAGAAAACATACACATAAAAACAAATCTATAATTAGAGCCAAGGATTCTTTGCATTCATAGCAAAGTTTAGGTACAATAGTTTTCTAGGAAAACATCCATCCTTTTACATTGGAATTGCTAGTTTGTATAGAGGATTTCACCTTTGAAACATAAATACCCAACCATAAAACATAATGGTGGCAGTAAAGATTGGATTCCAGCACTCATCATAAAGTAATGAGGCATGGCATGAATTTGATGACGCGCTGAGAAGTAGTTGCACGAATTCAATGTGACAACATGATTTACTTGTACCACCGCCTCCTCACTTGCTGGAACCGCCTCAATAGAAAATCAAATTTTGAGATCCTTGGGGATTGGATTTGGATGCTTCTTTGATCGACTACATTTAAACAGGTGAAGGCGCATCTTCAAAACTCAATTTCATTATTGAGAAGCACTTTTGGAGAATTTTTTCTGAATTAGGAGAGTTTGACTAAGGAAGAGGAGCTTCAATGATATGAGCCCCACTCGTGTTTCATCGATGCAAGCCCCAAAAAGAGTTGGCACTCTCAAGTGGGGGCAAAAGCACTTGGGCCCCACTTATGTTTCACTGGATTCTAGCCTGAAAAGAGCCTGCACTCTCAAATTGGGGCAAAAAAATTGGTATTTCAGTTATCTTGGGATTGACACTGGCCTTAAGAAAATTCAAAGGAAATTTCATCCTTACTAGGCCCAAAATTGACTTGCATTGCCAAACTTGGGTGAAAATGAATTTGGGCCCAACCTACATTTCTATCCGAAACTGGGTTGCACCTTTGTGGAAAATTCAAAGGTGCTTTCACCCTATCAAACTTCGAAAAGGGATTGCATTGGTAAGTTGGGGTGAAAAGGACTGGGCCCCACTTGCATTATTTTGTTTGAAGTGGAATTGCACTGATTTTTAGAAGGAGCTTTCGCCCAAATAAACTCCGAATTCGAGTTGCGATCCTGAGTTGGGGTGAAAAACACTTGGGCCCCACTTAGCTTCAGCCAAGCTCTAGCTCGAAATGGGCTTACACTCTAAGTTGCAGTGAAAGAGCTTGGGCCCCACATTGCCTTTTTTGCTTAAAACAAAAATGGTGCTAACTTTTAGAACAAAAACAAAGGTGCTTTCACCCATTTTAGCCCCAAAAAAGGATTGTGCTCTCCAGTTGGGATGAAAACACTTGGGAACCATTGGACACCTTTGCTAAAATTGAGTGATGCTCTCGAAGAAAATTGAAAGTTGCTTTCACCCATGCTAGGCCCGAAATGGGTTTACGCACTCATTTTGGGGAAAAAATAATTGGGCCCCACTTTTAATTTTCATTCGAAATGGGGTTGTGATCTTGAGTAAGAGACAAAGGCACTTTAACCCAAATGGGATTGCGCTACACTTTTTCGTTGAAATCAAATTATGCTGAAGCATGGTGCGAAACTACTCTTACCCATGAAAAGACAAAGACCCTGCATGATGAGTGAAAATAAATAACTACACTCTTCATTGAGCACATCCAACAAACTTTGATAGAAAAACATGGAAAAGGAGGAATACATTCTAAAAAAAAAGAGTTTTAGGGAAGAAAATATTACTACATAGCAAAATTTATCACAAAGGAAAATAATGTGGCAAGGATGCCAACATCTCTAGTGGCTTACGAGGGGATTGAGCTCGACTCAATGTGAATATCCCAAGCCTTATCTATTGGGATCAGATTCATCGTCACTCTCCTTTTCTGAATGCTCAATGCTAGTAGTAGACTCTTCCTTCAATTTCTCCCTTTCTCTTTTATCTTCTTCTCTTTTGTGCTCATGGTCCCCTTCTTCTCCTTGGTTTCCTTATCTATCTTCGTGATCTTCATGCTACTAGGAAGACTCCGATTGTGGGAGACACTCATAGATTTGATCATAGGTTGCTTGGACTAGGGCCCAGGCATCTTCTTAGAATGTAGCACGATATTGGATCTCCCTAACCAGGCATCTGAAAGTCTCAAGTTGGTCTACATTAGCAAATTTATCCCTCTGGTTGAATTCTACCAAATAGGATTTGATCCGTGTGAACCTGGTCATTAAATGCATTACCTGGGATTCTGTAATAGGCTCACCCCAACTATCAATCTTCAAAGTATTGCCTTAAAAGGTGTCCCAAACTGGGTTTAGTTTTTCCTTCATCAAAATAGCCTCGTCCTCGTCAGTGAAGCTAGGAAAATCAATTTGCGCGAGAGCTTCAAAATATATCAAAGAAATATGCCTTTCCTACTCAAACACTTCTAACAACCTTCTTGCATCTTGGGATCTTTCCACTTTTATGAAGTAATCCCGCAGTGTCACCTTTGTAGTTTCTCGTGACCTAGCAAGTGGGCTCATAGGAGTAAAATGGAGGTCTATTTTTCTAAGGTTTTGAAGAACACAAGCTTATACTGAGAGGGGAGTGAACAATATAAGACAATTTTTTAATTTTCTTTCCCAAACAATATTAATCAATATAATCAATGGCAATATCAATAGAAATAACCAAAGCAATGCACAAATAGAGACACCAATTTAACGTGGTTCACCCAATGTGGGTTACATCCACAAAGAAAATGTTTCTTCTAAATATTTCTTAAATAATCTCTTGCGAATCCTTCCCAATTATAATGTTTATGGACATCTGTCCAAAGAATATGTTGATCCCCTAAATCTGGTTTGTGGATCTCTATCCATAGGAGAACTCCTCCTCTGCTCTGGTTGGTGATCCTTTATAAGACTACTGCCTCAACTACACTAGCTTGTGGATCTCTCTCCACTAAAGACTCTTTTCCCCACTCAAAATACCTGTCCTCACTGCCCTAGTTGATGGATCTCTATCCACTGGAGACTACTATCCTCTCTACTCAGTCACCTCCAAATATCTATCTCAAATATATACTAAACACATTCCAGTCATTCTAGCACAGATCTGCTCAACAAGTCCACTCAAATATGCACTAAACACAGTCCAAATGTTCTAGCACAAATCTTCTCAATAATTCCACACATAACTTGCTCAAATATGCTCAACAAGGTAACTCATAACTTGCTCAAATATTCTCAACAAGTTCACTCAAAACTTGCTCAAATCTAATTAACAAGTTCACTCAGAACTTGCTCAAATTTGCTCAATAGGTCCACTCATAACCTGCTCAAATATGCTCAATAGGTCCACTCAAAACTTAATCAAATCTAATCAATGGGTCCACTCAGAACCTGCTCAAATATGCTCAATAGGTCCACTCAGAACCTACTCAATTCTGCTCAACAAGCTCACATGAAATTTATCCAAATATGCTCAACAAGCTTACACAAAAATTACCCAAATATGCTCAACAAGCTCACATAGAACTTGTCCAAAATTTCTCAACAAGCTCACACACAACTTGTCCAAATCTACTCAATAAGTCCTCTTTAGAACTTAAAAAAAATTGTATTGTAAGCTTCTACAAAAGATCACACAAAATCAGTCCACAAGTCTTCTCGAAGACTTACCTCAAATATGCTTAACAAGTCCACACATAACTTGTCCAATATCATAGAAGCATAAAGAGAATTTTTAGAGACTCAATATGTTCTACTCTCAATGCACAATCACTTTTAGAATTTTCTCAATCTCATAGAAGCATAAAGAGAATTGTTAGAGACTCAATATGTTCTATACTCAATGCTCAATCACTTTATCAACTCACTCAATCTCATAGAAGCATAAATAGAATTTTTAGAGACTCAATATGTTCTATACTCAATGCTCAATCACTTTCTCAACTCACTCAATATCATAGAAGCATAAATAGAATTGTTAGAGACTCAATATGTTCTATACTCAATGCTCAATCACTTTCACAACTCAAATCAGAATGTAGAATAGTTTGTTTTATGTAACTTGAACAATCACTTCATACAACCACTTGACTATGCTCAACCAACTCAACTCAACCATTTGCATAGTGAAACTCACCTTTCTCACAAACCCTATTCCAAGCATATATCAACCAACTCAAAATATTTCCAACAATGCTCAACAATAAATCTGACATAACAAAGATACTCATGTTATTTTCAAAAACCCTAGTTCAAGTTCTTTGCAAAAAAATTCACTTCAACAACATGCTTATAAAACAATATTCATATAACAATGATACTCATGATCTTTGCAAAATCCTAACTCAAGTTCTTCATAAAACCAATGGCTTCAACAACTATGTTTATCAAACAAGGTTTTAATCACAACTCTTAATTCTAGAAAACATTGAAGCATTAACTCAAGCACTTTCAAAAAGGAAACCCTAATCAAATCCTTTTCACTCCAAAATTTATTTTCTAGTAAGACAATCAATCAACTCAACCAAGCAATAATTTGCCCATACCTTTTTGCTTGACAAGGAGTTGATCTCACAAATCTGCCACACTCACAAATTCCTCTTTGCCAATCTCAATAAGGGTTAGAAGACTTCAATAAAACACAATACAAAAATATGACTAAAATACACCTCATCACTCCAACTTAAAAATAATATTCTCCATAATCTTCTTTAATAGAAAAACCCTTATTAAAATAAAATCAATGCTCAATAGTCTTAATTCTCCAATATATCAATATATTAATTAAGACTTTAATAAACAATTAAAATAAAAACCTCCTTATTACTCCTAATAAAAATACTCAAATACCACCACTTATCCAATAATTAATCCTTCTAAATTCTCACTAACAATCTTTATAACTCCAACATAGGTAAATAATCATAAAAACTTAAACACCCTTATACCTCCAAATTTAGGCAGATAATAAAAGTTTTAATCAAAAATATTTACCTTGCATTCGAGGGAAATCGAACCCTCAACTATGCCCATGATGTGTGCCTTAGCTGCGGCCTCAACCGCCGCACGAGCTATGCGCTCGTTTAAAACCAACGATGTTGGCAATTTTGGGTACTTTGGGTACATTGCCTTTGCTCAAGTGTATAAGTTGTCATTGATGTCAAAAGGCATTTTTGTGTTGATATCAAAAAGAGTGTGATGTCAAAAATATCTTGAGAAGCTTCATAATGTTAAAGGGTTTTTATTAAAACCATGGTGACAAGGTTAAAGGTTTTTCTTAAAACCATTTGGACTCATTAAGGGTTTTTATTAAAACCAAGCTTAACTTAATGCAAAGGTTTTTACTTCTTGAAAAACCTTGAAGGTCCATGTTTATTATTAATAATTAAATTAACTCAAACCTTTGACAAAGGTCTAAGTTTAATTTATTATTAATAAAATAATAATAATTATTATTTTAATTATTATTAAAGGGTCTTTTAACCCTTAAGCGACGCAGATAAAGAATTCATTCGCCGACGTGTTGCCATCGTTGGAGGAGCACCGACGTCAAACAATTAAGGAGAAATGGCTATATAAGTGGGGATGATTTTCTAAAGTGATGGTACCTTCGATCGATGCAATTTTGTAGCTCTGTGTCCTCTGTAAAAGCGATGTTTTCGCTGTATTTCGTTGTCCATCCATATTGAATGGCCCAAGCTTTTCGTGCGCTTGACGTCCGGCAGATTGCGTTTCTCTGACATTTGATAAGACTGCAACTGTGTTTTCTGGTTGTGCCTTGACATCCGATTGTTTGCGCTTCACACTTGTTGATTGGATTGCATGAGGGATAACGGTTTTTGTTTGCGTTGCGTGGACATTTAATTCTGCTGCCAGGGAGTTACGTTTTTGGACAGCGCTCATGATGATGGTGGTGGCTTGAGGAAAACGTTTACGTTTTCAAATCCTTGGTGATTGAAGGAAGACAACACATAGGATTACATTATATTTTCATTGGGCACTTGTGCTCCAATGGTGGTGGTGTGTTGAGTGAAGAAGCATTGAGCAGAGGTGCCAAGTTTGACCCATGTTGTGGGCAATTTCGTTTTGGTCGTGATGCACGAGGATAGCAGCAATGAAAGCGCTTTAGCATATGTGGTGGTGTTATTCATTTTTCTCCAAAGGTTGGAGAACTAAGGTTGGCCAAGTGTTGTGATAGTTTTTGAGTTCTCCTTCTTCATCAAAGTAAAGGTATGGGCAACTTCTTCCATGTATATTGTTGATGGTGTATTTTTTGAAATTGAGTTTGGAGTGAAAAGGTTGTCTACTAGGTATTTTTGTTGGTGTAAATCCTATTTTCTGGATATTGAAGATTGTTTATGCATTAAAATCATTGATGAGTTTTTGGGTGAATGCATAATTCTGGTTGAGGAAGAGGAAGCATTTTTGCACTAGGGTTTATGTTAGTAAGTCTTGCTACTTGCATTGAGATGGTGAAACCCTTAGTTGGTTGTTTTGATATTGATGGTTGAGTTGCTTCCATAGAGGTTGTTTTGATCAAGTTAGTGCTTTACTTGATACATGATTTGGGCTTACTCCATTGAGTTGATTTGAGCAAGTTATTCTTTGCATTTGGTGATATTGTGTTGGTGGCTGTTTTGTTCAAATATCCTTGGAGGGAAAAGGATTTCTACTTGTTTCCTTTTCTTGTGATGATTGGTTGAATGCTTCAAGGTTGATGTTGAGTTGAATGGTGTTGGTTGACTAAACCTTGTTTGATGAGCATTGTTGTTGAAACCCTAATTGTTGGTGAAAAGAACATGAGTATCATTGTTATATGAGATATTGCATGGTTGGCAATTGTTGGGTTGTGTTTCATGTTCTTGAGAAAAGCATACTACATCTATCTTATTCTTTTGAGATTGAGATTGAGTTGAGATTGATATTGGGAGTTAAGTATAGAACATATTGAGTCTCTAACAATTCTCTTTATGTTTCTATGAGATTTGAGATTGAGATTGGGAGTTAAGTATAGAACATATTGAGTCTCTAACAATTCTCTTTATGCTTCTATGAGGTTGATGAATCACATTGGGTCTCTAACAATTCTCTTTGTGGGTTCATGCTAAGCAAGTTTTTCTTGGTGAGCTTGCTGAGGTTTTGGACAGGTTTCGATGGGGACTTGTGAGTAGGTTTTGGACAGGTTTCGATGGGGACTTGTGAGCAGTTTTTGGATAGGTTTCGGTGGGGACTTGTGAGAAGATTTGGACAGGTCCTAGCAGAGGACTTGTGAGCTAAGTTTTTGAGAGTTCTATCAGAGAACTTGAGGATAGAGGAGCATTGGTTCTTTGAGAAGAACCTGAGGATAGATTTGGCAAGTCTTTGAGAAGGCTTGTGTGCAGAGGATTGATTTGTTCAAGAGTTGGATAGATCTGATAGATAGAGGAAGACTTGTACTAGACCGACTGATTGTGTTTGGTATAGGTTGCTAAGCTGCTGTGGACGTGATCATAGAAGGTAGAGGTCTCTTAGGCTAAGCATTGAGGATAGGAGGTCTTCGATGGAAAGGAGTTCCACGTGCTGGCAAGAGGTAGAGGCAGTTGATCTTCTGAGGGATCATTTCCAGAGTAGAGGGGAAGGTATCTCCTTTGAGCAAAGGCTAGTAGAGGGGAAGGTATCTCCTTTGAGTAGAGGCTCATAAATTTAGATAGAGGGGAAGGTATCTCCTTTGAGCAGAGGCTCATAAATTCAGATTGGGGGAAGGTATCTCCTTTGGGCCGAGGCTCATAAACATTGTAATTGGGAAGGTTTCCCAAAGAACTTTGAGATAACTTTTAGAGAAAAGTTTTGTGGACGTAGCCCGTGCATTCGGGTGAACCACGTTAAAATTGGTGTCACTTTGTGGATGATATTGTGCATTGTTTTGATATTGCTTTGGGTATATTGCTTTACTATTTTGAAGTATAAAGGAAAAAGTAAAAAGAGGTCTTATACTGTTCACCCCCCTCTCAGTATAAGCTTGTGTTCTTCAATTGGTATCAGAGCCGGTGCCTTCGGAAAGTTTAACAGCTTGAAGGAAAAGCTAGTAAAGAACACAATGGATTATTCCAAGGGTAATAGCTTCAAGATAGTGATGAGTCTTCTAGTGATGAAGAGGCATATTACAACAAGAAAGGCAAGTTCTCTAGAAAGCACAAAAGTATGAAAAATATAAGATGTTTCAATTGTGGAAAGTTTGGTCATTATGCTACTGACTGTACTGTTCCCAAGAATGAAAGTGATGAAGATAAACAAGGATTCTAAGAAAAGCACAAGCATCACAGGAAGAACAAAGATGAGCACAACAATCAAGGAAAGAGGTATTCTCACAAGCACAAGAAGAGTTTCTACCTAGACAAAGCAAGTAAGTGTTCTAGTAGTGATAGTGAAAGTTCTTCAAGTGATAATGAAAATGAGATGTTGTTCATATGAGAAAAAGAGGAAGAACCGAAACATAGATTCATTATCATGAAATGTCTTAGATGTGGAAATTTTGGTCACCTTGAGGATGATTGCACAAATAATGATTTGGTTTCTAGTATGTATGAGGATGCTTCAGAAAACTATAAGGAAGATGCATGTATGGTTTTTGAAAAGGGTAGCACCTCTAGTGATAAGAAATCCGAAAAAGGCTTTGATGATTCAAAAAGCAAACATATAGAGGAAGGTGAAGTAGATCTTAAAGGTGAACTTATTAGTGCTCTTAGTGCTTTGAAAAAGGAAAGAAAGAAGAATGCTAGACTCAAGGATAAGTTAGATGAATGTTGTATGGAGAGAGATGATCTTATAGAAAGTCTTGACTTCTCTATAGCTAAGACACAAGAACTCAAGGATGAGTTAGAGTCTAAGGTTCTTGAGTATAGTGAGTTAGAACAGAAAATGGCTTCTTTGAAAGAGGAAACTAAAGAGTACAAGGATAAGCTTCACGGTGTTTCAAGATAGCTCCAAAAAGGTTAAGTCACTCATCAAAGGTCAAAGAAAGACAACAGATAAAACAGGCCTTGGTTTTGTTAAGCCACACAAGGAACAAGTTGGAGAGTCTAGTAAGAGACTCCAAAAGGAAGAGAGTTCTGATGAGGAAAGTATTTCAGAAAAGGAGTCCTTGAATGATAGATGCACGAAAATAGAAAATAGAATTCAAAATGAGAAGAAGAAGTTTTAGGACCTAGAAGGTCATTTACAGGAAAGTTTCAAGGCAGATGTTTTGCTTGTCACAGGTTTGGTCACATGGCTTCACATTGCATGGCTCAAGTGAAGAAGGTAAATGACAGTTTTAGAAGTGCTAGTTACTTTCAAGGGTATTGCTACTCTTGTCAACAGTTTGGGCACAAGGCAGTTTATTGCAAGGCAAATAACAGGAACAGGTTTGATCAGAACAAGTTTGGTCAGAATAGGTTTGATCAGAATAGGTTTGGTCAGAACAGGTTTGGTCAAAACAGGTTTGGTCAGAACAGGTTTAGTCAGAACGGTGGATTCAAAGAATAGGTATGCCTAAAAGAAATAACATTGTTACTTGTTATAAGTGCAACAATGAAGGTCACATAGCTAGACAGTGTAGAGCTGAACTTCCAAGGTACAGGAATAGGAATAGTGGTATGAACAGGTCCAAGGATCAAGGCATGGACAAGAACAGGGATGAGAACAAGAACAAGAATAGTGACAAGAATAGGAATATGGACAAAGAGTTCAAGAGAAGGCCCGACAAGGAAGTTATAGACGCTGATGATGATCAGTGCCTAATGGGAGTTTTACTCCCACCCCAGAATTAATCACCTCATCAGGAGGTGGGGGAGGGACTAAGCTAAGAGGCTCATTCTTAGTCCCGAGCCCCAAAGGTGGCCCTTTGCCATTGATGACAAAGGGGGAGAGATATGAGTAAGGGGGAGAGCTTCAAAGTGAAGAGGAAAGCTTCAAGTCGGGGGGAGCAAAACTTCAAAGGAAGATTCTCGGTTGTGGGCACAGTTGGTCGGTTGTTAGCACAGTTGGTTTCAGTTTTGGCTCTTGAGAAGTGTTTTCAGTAAAGGTTTGCCATCAATGACAAAGGGGGAGATTGTTGGCAATTTTGGGTACTTTGGGTACATTGCCTTTGCTCAAGTGTATAAGTTGTCATTGATGTCAAAAGGCATTTTTGTGTTGATATCAAAAAGAGTGTGATGTCAAAAATATCTTGAGAAGCTTCATAATGTTAAAGGGTTTTTATTAAAACCATGGTGACAAGGTTAAAGGTTTTTCTTAAAACCATTTGGACTCATTAAGGGTTTTTATTAAAACCAAGCTTAACTTAATGCAAAGGTTTTTACTTCTTGAAAAACCTTGAAGGTCCATGTTTATTATTAATAATTAAATTAACTCAAACCTTTGACAAAGGTCTAAGTTTAATTTATTATTAATAAAATAATAATTATTATTATTTTAATTATTATTAAAGGGTCTTTTAACCCTTAAGCGACGCAGATAAAGAATTCATTCGCCGACGTGTTGCCATCGTTGGAGGAGCGCCGACGTCAAACAGTTAAGGAGAAATGGCTATATAAGTGGGGATGATTTTCTAAAGTGATGGTACCTTCGATCGATGCAATTTCATAGCTCTGTGTCCTCCGTAAAAGTGATGTTTTCACTGTATTTCGTTGTCCATCCATATTGAATGGCCCAAGCTTTTCGTGCGCTTGACGTCCGGCAGATTGCGTTTCTCTGACATTTGATAAGACTGCAAACTGTGTTTTCTGGTTGTGCCTTGACATCCGATTGTTTGCGCTTCACACTTGTTGATTGGATTGCCGAGGGATAACGGTTTTTGTTTGCATTGCGTGGACATTTAATTCTATTGCCAGGGAGTTACGTTTTTGGACAACGCTCATGATGATGGTGGTGGCTTGAGGAAAACGTTTACGTTTTCAAATCCTTGGTGATTGAAGGAAGACAACACATAGGATCCAATGGTGGTGGTGTGTTGAGTGAAGAAGCGTTGAGCAGAGGTGCCAAGTTTGACCCGTGTTGTGGGCAATTTCATTTTGGTCGTGATGCACGAGGATAGCAGCAATGAAAGCGCTTTAGCATATGTGGTGGTGTTATTCATTTTTCTCCAAAGGTTGGAGAACTAAGGTTGGCCAAGTGTTGTGATAGTTTTTGAGTTCTCCTTCTTCATCAAAGTAAAGGTATGGGCAACTTCTTCCATGTATATTGTTGATGGTGTATTTTCTGAAATTGAGTTTGGAGTGAAAAGGTTGTCTACTAGGTATTTTTTGTTGGTGTAAATCCTATTTTCTGGATATTGAAGATTGTTTATGCATTAAAATCATTGATGAGTTTTTGGGTGAATGCATAATTCTGGTTGAGGAAGAGGAAGCATTTTTGCACTAGGGTTTATGTTAGTAAGTCTTGCTACTTGCATTGAGATGGTGAAACCCTTAGTTGGCTGTTTTGATATTGATGGTTGAGTTGCTTCCATAGAGGTTGTTTTGATCAAGTTAGTGCTTTACTTGATACATGATTTGGGCTTACTCCATTGAGTTGATTTGAGCAAGTTATTTCTTTGCATTTGGTGATATTGTGTTGGTGGCTGTTTTGTTCAAATATCCTTGGAGGGAAAAGGATTTCTACTTGTTTCCTTTTCTTGTGATGATTGGTTGAATGCTTCAAGGTTGATGTTGAGTTGAATGGTGTTGGTTGACTAAACCTTGTTTGATGAGCATTGTTGTTGAAACCCTAATTGTTGGTGAAAAGAACATGAGTATCATTGTTATATGAGATATTGCATGGTTGGCAATTGTTGGGTTGTGTTTCATGTTCTTGAGAAAAGCATACTACATCTATCTTATTCTTTTGAGATTGAGATTGAGTTGAGATTGATATTGGGAGTTAAGTATAGAACATATTGAGTCTCTAACAATTCTCTTTATGTTTCTATGAGATTTGAGATTGAGATTGGGAGTTAAGTATAGAACATATTGAGTCTCTAACAATTCTCTTTATGCTTCTATGAGGTTGATGAATCACATTGGGTCTCTAACAATTCTCTTTGTGGGTTCATGCTAAGCAAGTTTTTCTTGGTGAGCTTGCTTGAGGTTTTGGATAGGTTTCGGTGGGGACTTGTGAGCGAGGTTTTGGACAGGTTTCGATGGGGACTTGTGAGCAGTTTTTGGACAGGTTCCGGTGGGGACTTGTGAGTAGGTCCTAGCAGAGGACTTGTGAGCTGAGTTTTGAGAGTTCTATCAGAGAACTTGAGGACAGAGGTGCATTGGTTCTTTGAGAAGAACTTGAGGACAGATTTGGCAAGTCTTTGAGAAGGCTTGTGTGTAGAGGATTGATTTGTTCAAGAGTTGGACAGATCTGACAGATAGAGGAAGACTTGTACTAGACCGATTGACTGTGTTTGGTATAGGTTGCTAAGTTGCTGTGGACGTGATCATAGAAGGCAGAGGTCTCTTAGGCTAAGCATTGAGGATAGGAGGTCTTCGGTGGAAAGGAGTTCCACGTGCTGGCAAGAGGTAGAGGCAGTTGATCTTCTGAGGGATCATTTCTAGAGCAGAGGGGAAGGTATCTCCTTTGAGCAGAGGCTCATAAATTCAGATAGAGGGGAAGGTATCTCCTTTGAGCAGAGGCTCATAAATTTAGATTGGGGGAAGGTATCTCCTTTGGGCCGAGGCTCATAAACATTGTAATTGGGAAGGTTTCCCAAAGAACTTTGAGATAACTTTTAGAGAAAAGTTTTGTGGACGTAGCCCGGGCATTCGGGTGAACCACGTTAAAATTGGTGTCACTTTGTGGATGATATTGTGCATTGTTTTGATATTGCTTTGGGTATATTGCTTTACTATTTTGAAGTATAAAGGAAAAAGTAAAAAGAGGTCTTATACTGTTCACCCCCCCCTCTCAGTATAAGCTTGTGTTCTTCAAACGAAGCACCACATGCTTTAAGTCATGCTCCCTTTGCCCTTGGCAAAAACAATGTGCGCCTTGGGCACCTTTCAACCAATATGACCTCCAACACAGCCACCACATTTTGAATGCAGGCCCTCTTGCAAACAAATGTTTTTGTACTTGCCCACTTGCCAATAGGCCACGTTGCCTGGTTGGTCTTCAAACAATTAACGTTTCCCTTTTTAAACTGTTCGCTGTACTCGAAAATAAAAAATTTCATGAGCTATTCTTCCTTTTCGCATACCAATTAATAAATCGAGAAAGGATCATGTTTATGTTCTTTGGGAAAGGTATTTATATTTGCTTTCTCCACTCCTTGGAGAACCTCGACGCTTCCAAAGACTCTCCTTCCATGACGTCGGTGAAGGTTTAATAATTTCATAAGGTGCTTCGAATGCCTTTGCCTCCAAACCCAAATTTTGGGTTTATGAAATATAATTAAACTTTATAAAACCCACTTTGATTTATAAAATATTATAATGAAAATTATAAATATTTTATTTGGGGTTTTCACCATATCACTTTAATATTATAATAACAATTGTTATAATATTATATCCTTTTGATGCCTTGGATAATTTGCTTCCTTGGGAGAATTAAACCATCTTTTGACCCATTCTCTTGGGTTTAAAATATGGATATTTTAACCCATCATGAATTTCATTAAAGTCCCACTTGCACTTGGGATGAGCTATCACCTAACACCTTGACATCAATGACAACTAATTTTGGATATCAATGACAACTGCTCAAAATTTCCAACATGTTTACACCTTCATAGCTAGTTCCAACCATTAGTCAATGTCCTTTTTAGAATCCTCCATGATATGTGCACTGTGAGTAACTATTTTCTTGACCTCCCAAATGAATGTAAGGATTGCTATTTCTTTTGATGCTCTAGCTTGAAAATTAGCCAGGAAGTGACAACGAACCTCCTTAATACGGTCTTTTGTGAAGACCTCTACTTGCACCATTTTTATTGTCAACTGAGCTTGCAGTTCCTAGATCTAAATATTCAAGGCTTGCACCTAGCCTTCCACCTTTGCGTGTGCCTTGAGGTGATGTTCAATTGTTTTTTTGTGATCAGCTACATCTTGCTCCAAGTTGACCATGTGCTGCTACAACTGCTCAGATTTGGACTGAGCTTCCTTGAGCTATGCCCTTATCTACACTAAGGTCTCCTTGAGCTCTACGATTTTGGCCTCAACCTTGTAGAAGTGAGCTTTGTAGTGCTCCCCATGAAAATAGATGGAGCCCATTTCAACCTGGATATTCCTCATATTCTCTGCTACGTCAATTGTTCACAAGTCTTCAATCGTATGATGATAGGAATAATCCACTAGTGTCATCTCCTCAAGGAGATTTTGAATCTCGGGCACCTTATCCATATTTTGGAGTTCCATCTTCTTCGGGTCGAACATAGCTCATTTTTCCACCTTGGCTAGAGCCTATGCATTTTTTATTTTTTGGCCCTTGATCCAGCTTGAGGAACTCTAATGTGCTCGACGTATGCTCTCTGCAATAGAGTGCTCCTATAGAACCACTAGTTCCATTTCTGGTGGCTCTTGTACTGCAAAGAGTGAAGTGAAGGGAAAAAAGCATGTTGGGGGTTTGCTTCGATGAACGGATCAAAAACTGATGGGGAAATAACTACAGTGACTTTGGGAGACGCTAGTATTTGGGTGATTGCAACCGTGATGTTAGAATCTAGGATAGGAATATCAGAGGATGCCACTATAGTTGATGAGGTGAGTGAGAGCAAAAAAATGCCTATATTGGCAGTGGAAAAGGACACAGTGACTGGATAAAAAAAAACCTGATGAGGTAGGGGAAGATGAAGTAGGAAACATAAATGCATTGGCAACTGATGCAAAGGAACTAAATGTCTCAGAGATAAGAGGGAATGACGAGGGGAGAAATGACTGGGATGTAGGGAAAGGCATGGTAGACATGGGTACGCTGAATGTAAGCTGGGTGGAAATGAGGATTTCAACATTGGAAGAGATAGTTGCCACAGGCACAGAAGCAAGGGAAGGAGAAAGAGATAATGCATCTGCAGACTCAGGTATTGCCAGAGCCAAAATGGCTAAGTATTGCGTGATCAAGCTTGTTCTTACTTCTTCTCTATCTAATGCATACACTTCTAGGTTGATCAGTTCCACCTCTTATTGCTCTTACTACACCAAAATAGGGACTTCAAGAACGCTTGCTTCCATGGTTACCGATGTTGTAGAAGGGTTTATGCTAGGGAGTCAGGCTGCACCAATCCAAGGATTCTTAAAAATGTGAGGAAGTGAAAGTGATGTACCAAGGCTCCTCTTCCTTGGAGTGACCTCTTCTTTAAGGGGTAGATGCTTGTATTTCTTCATGACAAATGGATCTTGTCCCATGGGTTGCCCCTATTCTTGTACCAAATATTCAACTCTGCTAGAGATTTTTGTGCTTTTAGACATTATATTAGCAAATAAGATAGGTTTATAAGTGCCAAAATTTGTGTCATATATCATGGAGAAGTTCTCGTCCAACACGAGAAATGACTCAGATACCTCCTTTTTATTGTGGAATGTCATGATCAACTAGTTAGAAATTGTTTAGTTTGACCAGTCGAGCACTTTGTCCTTCATTTCCTAAAACACTTTCGTATTAGGCACATGCGATGGATCGTGTGTAGGGTCGTATTCAACCTCTATCATGTAGAAGTTGTGCCACAAGGGAAGTGACTTCATCCTCTCCACGTGCCATTCCAGATTGTGTCCTAAGGGATTATTACATTGTGCTTCAATATTTGGGCACAAACAACTATGGAAGCTTTTTTCTCTGATCATTTACCTGAAAATGTCTAGTGGATTGTACCTCCAACACTGGGGGAGATCGATTAGGCTTAAATCATACAATATTACTACAAGAAAGGTGTTCTTCCTGATGATCGCCACCTTAATATCACCAAACTAGAAATGTGAAGCACACATGTGTGGCTTCCTTCTCCCGTACCCATATGTATCATCAACGAAGTTTCTTTATTGGGTAACTTCAAGGGTGAATAGGTACTTTGTGGTGTAATACAAAAACAAAAAGGATTTTCTAGTAAACCCATAAATCCTGATGACAAGGCCTTGCATAAGCTAGAACACATCACCTAGCTTCCTCTGCACTACCTCGTCTCTCATATACCTTGGAAATAACTCCTAGATGCCATAGATGAGCTTCAAATCCGGGCCAAGGAACATCTTGTTGAAATTGTAGTAGGACCCACTTATGGACAGAATTTGAGTCCACTAATAAACTGGGAGCACCATATCCTCTTTATTTGTGTGGTTCTTGGTGATGAAAATAAAATGGCTATGCATGTGGTAGAACAAGTACCAAGCAAGGAAGGAGAGTATTTGGAATGACATATCCTTTTCACTCTATACATCACTCAACTATATATGCATCTGTCGTGCCACTCATTCTGTCCAGTCAAAAAATATAGGCTTTATCTTCGGGTTCATGGCAACGGGAGAATATATTTTTCTATGCGAAATACACTCTGTGAGGGAAAATTGCCACTTATACACCGTTGCATCCGTGGAGAGTCCCATAATCCATGCCAGCATGGAGTATATGTAAGGATTATTAAACATTTTCAAGGTTTGGGTAGGTCTAGAAATACCCTAGGTTTCGATTTTTCCAGTAACTGTGTCTCCATGAACTGCCGCATTTGTGTTGTTGGTGTGTATCTTTCATTCTACTTAGTACTATTGATTTTTCTTATTATGTATTTGGTAGGGGGATTTTCTCCACAATAAAAAGCCTCATGGAAATATTTGGTAGAGATGGTGAAAAACTTGTCCCCTTTGGCATTTTGAACCGTCCTAGTTTGAGGGTCGTAGAACTTGGTAATACTGTATACCAGCTTTGAGTAGTTATGCACAGGCATGCACGAGTACCAATAGAGGTGAGAGTAATAGGCGATCATCCGCTTGCTTTCGGTAGACATATTTTTCATCATGATGTCAACAGTCTGGTGCAGCTTCTCAACACTTTTTTTGGTGAGCACACAATCTCTGATTCTCCCTAGCCTATCTTCAGGTGGTGGTGATGCCACTTGCTTATTTTCCTATTTCTACCTCTTCATGCCTTTCACCTTCTTTGAGGTCTTCTCCTTCTTGGGATTGGTACTTTTCTTACCTATTTTGGCTATACGTTAGTACAAGTACTCACTCTAAAAAGACAACATCTTTTTGTTGCTTAGCGCACCGTATTTTATCAGCAACACTCTCTCTGAACTTTGGCAATGGCAAGCAGTGATACTGAAAAACCCTCAGCAATTTCTTTGGTTTCATTTGAGGCACAAGGATGGCCCTCTTATAGCATTGCAATTGACCCACCATCTTAATTGCACTTTGGGGTGGAGTAAATGCATGGAGGGATCATGGGTAAAGTGGGATATCTCCTGGGCATTAACTAGTGGTTGAGCACTCCTCCCAATGATGACCAACTGTGTGGGCTACAATTTTACTTGAAAGACATGATGCACCACTTTTTAATTTTCAAGGTGTAATTTCTTGCTCCAATGACCTTCTTTGGGCATGCACTTGCTAAGCTTCACTTCATAATGTGTGCTTGTGGCATTGGAGGAAGTGAAACTTCCTTTCACTCTAGCAAATATTTTCGTTATTGTTAAGATACAAAATGGATTTCACTTAAAATTTCAAGCAAGAAACCCTTTTGCCCATTTAATGTTTGAAATAGAAAAATAGTATCATAATTTATGCAAGGCCTTGGTTAATTGGGAACAGCTCATAATATTTTACTTTTTGGAGCGAAAACCATCTCTTTAATTCCTTGCCATGTAACACTTGCACAAAAATAGCTCAAAGGACCATGATTTGAATTTCACCCATAAAGGAGAGTGAAAGCGCATTTCAGTCAACAAAGTTCCCAAAAGCATTTTTGACTTTGAATTTTGGGTTGGACCCACCTCCATTTATAGCTTTCACTTCTTACGACATTGAAACGTAGCTTCACCCCTATGCAAGAGCGAAAATCCTCTTTGCTAGATGATAAGGTGCCTTTCACTCATTGTAAACTATTTTTATAGGGGACGTTTTAAAACAACGAATGAAATCCTTTGCTCAAAAGAAGAGTGAAAATTTTCTAGCTAGCTCTGGGCACCTGAAACTTCTCTTTTCCTTGGAGCGCTAGAAAACACACAAATTAAACTAAAAAAAAATTATTTAAACTCTTTCGCACCATTTCCCTGCCAACTCAATCCTCACCATAGCAAGGAGTCTGGAAAAAACTAAACTTTTGAGAGCGCGAAGGGAAGTGAAGAGACTTATACTCCGAGAGAAAAGATATATACATACAAACAAAGGAATAATTATGTACACAACTAAGGAATATTTATTACTACCCCTTACTAGTAGTATGCCTTCAAATGAAGGCCATTGATTGATATTGGAAGAGTGAACCCATCTAAATCTTGAATAATGAAAGAGTTTACTTGACTAACCCTAGAAATTTAAAATAGACCCTCCTAGAATGCATTAAACTTGTCACGATTTCCTGGTTTGGATTTTCTCTCCTTCCATTTAACACTAAATCACCAATCTAGAAGGTTTGGTCAGAGGTTTCGTGGTCTTGGCATGCTTAATAGAAGCTTCATAGGACTTTTATCTTTCTTATTCTAATTGCAGCAATTAGACCATCCTAACACTTATGGGATCAAACTCCTCATCTTCACTATCTAAATACCAAAGAGACTACAATGTGGGAAAATCAATGTGTGTGGGTAGAACTGCTTCCTTCATGTACACTAGGGAATATAGGGACATCTTGATCAATTTATTAATTGATATGCAGTCAGCCCATAAGGCTAGGTATAGGAGCAGATGGCAGCTTCGCTTGTTCCCTTCCAAGGTTCTCTTCAAGATCTTCAGTAAGCTTTTGTTTGTAGACTTTGCTAAACCATTACCCTACGGGTAATAGTTCGATGATTTTTTTAAGTAAATACCATACTTAATCATGAATGCATAGATTTTGTCACCGATGAAGTGGGTGCCATTATTGGTTACGATTGCATTTGGTATCCCAAAATGGGTTATCAGTCCTTCTAAGAAGGTAATGATTACATCTTGGTTAGCTTGATTGGTTGGCATCTACCCACCGGGTGAAATAGTCTATAGCTGTTAGGATATACTTGTACCCTATAGAGGAATTGGGATCTATCGTCCTAAAGAAATCTAAGACCCATTGCTAAAATGGATCTTTGACCTGAATTGGATTCAAAGTCAAAGAAGCATTCCTACTTCGATTGACGTACGTCTGGTACTTGTCACACTTCTGGCTAACCTCAAAGGCAAAAGAAAAAATAGTGGGCTAGTGATAGCCTACTTTTATGTGTTTTAAGGCCATAGGTCTCCTTGTGAAATATCCTCCTAACATCTCGAAATGGAACTCATCAAGAATCCTTTGTTTCTTTGTTCCCTTGACACATCTCAAGAGAACTCCGTCTATATTCTTATGAAACAAACCACTTGACAACAACATATACCTATAGGATTGGAGCCTAAACCTTATCCTATGTGAAGCATTGAGATGATAAGGGTACATTTCGGTATTAAAGTATTTGACAAGGTCCTTTGTCCAATCCTTATCATCTACAGATCAATTTGTAATATCGCTCTCTTATGCTGGATCATCCTGCTATCATAATTACCTCGAATGCGATGCTCTTGTCAAGCTCTTGGTACAATGCTTGACCGCAGACTAGTTTAGTGGGCCAGACTTCTATATTGAATTCTTAGATCTTGGAGATTCATCTTGCCCTTTTATTACCAATCTCACCCTAGATGATGAAGTTTCTAACATCAGGATGCACTATGTACACTATTGTCTTACTATGGGAGATGAAATGGTGAAACTTCTTCAATGATTGCAATATAGCATGCACTTACCTCTAAGTAAGGACAGTGGCATAGCTCTTCGATTCATAGACAATGTAAAGTATGAAGTCTTTAGAGTAATCGAGGTTCATAAAAATAGGGGCTTGAGCGATTCTCTCTTTGATTTCTCTAAATTCCCACTTTCTTTCCTCGGTCCACTAAAAATCAACAACCTTCTTTAGGAGTTTGGTCATTATATTTACCACTTGAGCGAAATCAGAGATGAACTTCCTAAAAAAATTGATCTACCTGAAAAAGGATTAAAGGGCTTTCTTATTTGTTGGTAGAGGTAGCTTGAGGAGGGCTTTAGCACTAGAAAGATCAACAACTAGTCCCTTATTTGATATTACATGGCCCATGAGCTTACCTTATTTCATCGTAAAAGTGGACTTTTTTGGATTTATGGAAACCTCAAACTCTCGGTACTTCTCTAATACTTGATACAAATGTAGACCATGTTCCCCCATTTTGTGGGAGAAAAAAATCACGTCATCTAAATAAATTACAATGATGTGATTCATTAACTCACCGAAGGCTAATTCCATTGATTTTTGGAAAGTCACTCTAGTGTTCGAGAGGCCAAATGGCATTCTTTGGTAGGCAAAAGTGCCCCACTTGGTGGTGAAAGCAGTTTTGTATTGATCCTCATCCTTCACCTATATTTGATTGTATTTGGAGAAGCCATCCAATAGAGAGAACCTCTGTGCTCCCGCCACTACATGAAGAACGTGATCAATTTGAGGCAGTGGGTAGTGGTCCTTTAGGTATGCTTGATTGCTATTTTGAAAGTCAACGCACAAGAAGATGTCTCCATTTTTTTTTGCATTGGGATAAAGTTCACAACCCAATAAGAGTGCTTGATAGGATAGATAATATTTACTTCCAGAATCTTTAGGAGCTCGACCTTCATCAACATTTAAATATTTGGGTTGACGAATCTTTATTTTTGTCTGAAAGGTTTAACCCCTTCCTGCATCTCGATCATGTGTTGGAAGATACTCTTATCATATCCCTTCAGGTCTAGATAACTCCAACCAATAATATCTGGGTATTATTTGCATAGGGTCCTAATTTTATCGATATCTACCAGCATACAATCAGTTCCAACCTTGATCACCTTTCCAAGTTCTAACTCCAGTTCCTTATATTCTCTCATGTCTACTTTGATCTTATGAGAAAGTGACCTATCATCTTGATCGAATAGAATTTCAAGGGTGATTAAGCCCTTTGAAAAATAATTATTTTTCAATTGTATCAATCCCTCACACTCTTCTTCATCGAGGGCCCTATCTTCAATAGTGTTGGCTTCATTCATAAAAAAATTAACAATTTGATCGTCATTTTTGAACACCTTCTAGTGAATATTCTTATCTGGTATCGAAGGCTTGTAAATCACTCTTACCATCTTCGATTTTTGCATCATGCTTTCAACAGGGGAGAATCTATCTCCAATAGATGCCAAGACGTCAGTGTGCTTATTTTTCTCTCTCGAAATAGCTTAAATATTCATCGTTGTGGAATATTTGAGCAGCTCCCATACCTTGTTATAGTATACCTTTAGGTAATTTTGCTTTGCAACACACTAATTGGTGACTTGATTGCAGAACAACTTCGAATATCTGAAGATCTGCAACTTCTTGATTCCAAGTTTGTCTGCTTTTCTTAATTCCAAGCACAAGGCTTCATACTCAACAACATTATTATTACAGCTCCATGTCAGTCTATAGGAGTAGGTTTTCCACTTTTTTGAAGGAGATATAAGGACAAATATCACCCTAGAACCATTCTTACATCATGCACCGTCAAAGAAGAGCTTCCATAGTTGATTGACAATGGGGTCTTTATCACTCGGTACCTTAGCCTTTTTCATCCTGGTGATCGAGTAACATCCTATCTCTAATTCGATCATGGCATTGAAATTACGTATGGAAAATTCATCTTCTATGCGGAGCTCATCCAGGGAAAATTCCATAAGCTCTACTCCTCCTTCTTCCTCCACTTCCTCAATTATATTGACTGAGTCCACTTGCTTCTCCGCATCTTGGATTATTTCGATATGAAAGGTAGAGGTTTCTCATTGAAAAATTTAATCCTTCTCCCTCTAATGGGATCTATAGATGCAAATAATCTATAGAGACAAATAGCCTCCTAGTTTGGTGGTGAATTCCCTTGATATGCACATATTGAAATATGGCTCTAAATCCACCACCATGACTTCTTGTATGACGATGATTTGTGGCATCTTATGCAACATGATCGAAATATTTTTGATTACCCCTACTATTTTGACTAGATTTTTGTCTAGTTGGAGCACTCCAAGACTACTCCTTGTATACTCCATGCACATAATATCTCAAGTAGCCTTGGGTATAACAGTAGTTGCGGTGCTAGAGTCGATCATGCAATTATGCAAAACCCACCCCTACATCTTGAGGGATAGATAGAATGGTGGTATCTTGTTATTTTTTATGGATGAGGTAGTCAACGTCTGAGTCAAGACAGTCTGAGTTAGTTTTTATTTGCCTTTAGTATACTTCAACGATTCTTGCAATAGATCAACTTGGTTGGGTAGTTGAAGCACATCAAAGAGGCTTACCTTAGACAAATTTTTATTTAGTTCTTCAACAAAACTGTATACTCATGTACCAGACTCACCTCTCTCCTTCACAATCTCATATCTGGTTTGATACTATTGTGTCACTTCTACTCTCTAGCACTTGGTCAATGAGGTATACCTGAGCTTTTCTCTTTATTGGTCCCTCATCTCAGTTTGGGGTTGAGAGGGCAAAGCCTATGACTGAGGAACTCTCCCTCTAGCTCATGGAGGTAGAAGATCCTTCAATAGGATGGGTTCCTCCAGCTTCAATACTTGGGCAAACTATTTTATTGGTGGCAGCGTCTTCTCACTTAGTAGCTTGGAACTAGTAGGTATCTTTAATGGTTCCATTTGAACCAAATCAAATTCAATGGGTTTTTTACCTATCCTCATTATAATCAAAACCTGTTCAATAGGGGGAATCATAAAGTTGCGATCTACTTCCTTGATCATATTCACTTACCCACAAAGAACGTTATCCGTAAGGGTTTGTACATAGTTCAAATGGACCATGCAAGTCTCCTCACTGTGTAGGTCATTGCAGGTGGATCACCAATAAGCTCTATTAGATGGACCAACTTCTTCATTATCCAACACCAACATATTTATATCAGGAGCCCTACTAGTGGAAGCAAATTTTTCTCTAGTAATCAGGGGAGGAGGAGAGAATCTCCTTATCTGTAATATTTGATCAGATTGCCTCCTCTTTAATATGGTGATCTCATTCACCATTGTCCTCATTGATGATTGTAGATCCTGTAATTATTTATCCTGATATGAATTTGTAGCTTTCGAAGGTGCGGGTAATGGCAATGGCGCCAATGGTGCCAAAAATATCGAATATGGGATAGGAAATAGAATTTTGGGAACAACAGGTGCTTCAAACTATGAGGTAGGTACAATCTAGTTATAATAAGCATTGGGATTCCATGAATGAGTAGGGTACATTAGGAATGTAGGCAACGATTGAGAGGATGCACTAGGATATAAATTTGAGGTAAGTCCAAAAAAATTGGCATCATCATTTTTGGAGGTAACTTACCAATAGCGACTAAATTGGTTTTAGTTTTCTATGCCTGAGTGTACAAGGTAGGAAATATGTTGAAATTAGCATTTCGAATGCTAATTATGATGTCATAATGGAAAGCCCTTAGGTAATAAAATGTTGCTTTCTCTAGGGTGGGTCGAAGGCCGTTAGTAACTCTCTACCATGTTTGAGCAAACCTGACATTAAAACATGCTACCTCTTCTTGAGGGTGCCTTTGAATAGTGGTGAACTAGTGCAAAAAGGAGAAAGGGTCTGCCTATTATTTAAAATCCCTTATCAATTGTTTCTCTAATTTGTCTCATATAGCGATGGCAATAGGTTTTAGTGATCGATACCAGTAGAGAAACTTACCTTTGAGTGAAAGTACTAGCAGTATTACCATGATGTCTTCTTCTGTGATGTGGTGGATGGTTTCCAGTGCAGTGACATCTTGGACATGCTCGTAGGTTGTCTTTGCCATACCGTTATATATGGGTAGAGCCTTTAACATTATAGTTGGGACCTAGTTCTAATATTGTAGATTGAGAGTTCTCGAATGATTCCAGGATGTAAACTCCCTGGCTAGATCTTGCACCATCTGGACTGAGGGATTTAGTTGAGGTGGCAAGCTAGTTGCGTAGTTGGAAGGAATTGGAGTTTGTGAAACTACAACAACTACCTATGAGGATGTCCAGGCTAACGATAAAATCAAAGGGAATACTCTAGGAAGTTCTCCCAAAGCGTTGATATTGAGCTCAAAGAACTCAACTGTATCTTCTAGATTTCTAGACTTCAATATTATGACCATGAGAGGGAGGGCTTTTAACTAGCTTAAAAATTCAGAGGCTTCTGGGTTTAGCTAAGTCACCAGATGTTCTTACTTGATAGCAAAAATATGAACATCAATTCTTAATACTACTTGATGTGGAACATTTGTGTCCCACTGAGCGTACCAAAAAATTCTGGTCAAGAATCCGCCTTAGGTATGGAATGTTTCATCCATGCACCCTAGACTCGGCCAACATTGAAAGACTAAAAGGAAGGAATGCCTCCCATGCCAATCTCTAGAGAGGGCTGGTTCCCTTACTATTCTAACTTGGGGATTTGAGGATAAGGAAACATGAAAGAAATTAGAAATAATTGAAAGGGATGGGAAATATGGCTTCAAGCCAGATGAACGGGGTGATGAATAAGTAACATGATTACTTAGTTGCACTCTAAACCAATAGCACTTCACACAAATAACATAACAAAAATTAAAACCAGATATTCTTATACATGCAATTTCTAGGATTATTCTAGTGTTCACCCTCAATCAGAAGCTAAATCCATACATAGAATTATAGACCTCAGAAAAAGAAGAGAATTTAATAGAAATAAAGGATAGAAAAGTTGCATCTAAGGCTTTGGTCGAGGGCACGTTTGCCTGGGCGTCACACTCAAAAAGTTAAAATATTAAGCAAATCATTAGTTATTTTTCTAAGGCTACTGGGCAGTTGATCAATGAAGATAAATATAAAGTTATTTTCTTTCACTGCTCTTCCAGATAGGAATCCATGGTCTTGGATAAATTAAGATATAATAAGACCTCCCTTTTGATCACTTATTTAGGTATTCCCATCAATATTCAAAGGTAAAAAAAATATTGGAATTGGTTGTTGGACAAAGTCAAGAAGAAAATTAGAAAGTGGACCAACAGGCGACTTTCTTCTGGGGTAAGAATCACCTTGGTAAAATCAGTCCTTCAAGATATTCCTATTTATGTTTATTTCGAGTTGAATATCCCAAAGGCTATTCTTTGAGAACTGGATCAAATCAGTCATTGATTCCTTTGGAGTGGTACTAAGCAGAACAAAAAATGGGCCTTGGTGAAATGGGAAACTTTGTCTTCCTAAGAATGAAGGAGGGTTAGGATTCTAGTCTTCTATTAATAACAACAAAGCTTTATCTACAAAATTATATTGGAGGATGTTGCATAACCCCAATTCTCTTTAGGTCAATAATATTTGTGCTAAATATGCTGAGAACAAAAATCCTGAAAACCTTGTTCACTATCAACTTCCTACCAAAGGTTCTCCCATTTTTGCAGTTCTTAAGACTTGTGAGGATTTGATATAGAAAAATTTATTTTGGATCATTCATAATGGTCAATAGGTAAATGTTTGAACAGATTCTTGGGATGGTCACAAGCCTTTGATAATTTAGTTTCTTGATTGGAGGCCTTGGATGGAGGAGCTTCACCGAGCTAACTGGATAAATGTGGCTAATCACTGTTGGTACCATATTGGCAATTCAAAGGTTGGTAGATATTGGATCCCTATTGAGGATTGACCCTATTCAAATCCTAGAAAGGCAAAGACAAGATATCTAAGGCATCCTTCATATGATATCTTTCTCTTGGTACCATGAAAAAGATTGTTTTGGATGGAAAAACACTACTAAGGGTGAGTATTCACTTGCTCAAGGTTATTTGAACTTATGCCATAATAATCCAAACCAAAATTTTGAAATATTTTCTTAGTTATGGGCTCAAAATATCTGGCCTAAGGTGATGTTCTTTACTTGTATTTTATTGCATCGTAGGGTGCTTATTGGTGAGCAACTTATAAAGCATGGTTTTCATGGCCCTTTTAGATGTGAAATGTGTGGAGAGAATGTAGAAACTCTCAGCCGTATTTTTATTGAGTGTAATTTAGCCTCTGATCTATGGAGGGGAATGGCCACTTTACTTGGCTTAGAATGGCCCAATTTCTTTACTTTTGAACAGCTTTGGAGGGATTGGCCTAAATAAGAGGGTGTTGATCACTTTATTAGGCAGTTAGTTTGGATGGATTCTACCATTCTTCTTTGGAATATATAGAATGAAAGGAATAGTAAAAAAATTAATCAAGATAGAAAGGATATTCACTATATTTGGAAAAAGACCATAACCAACTTAGTTGAATTAGTCCATCAACTCCTTAATTACCCCAAAACTCCCACCAAATATGGGATCAAGTGATGCAAAGATTGAAGATTAAATATTCTAAGGGTAACCAACTTAAAGGGAATGTAAATATTTGTAATATGGATATGACAAGAAATTGGCAACCTCCTCCTAAGGATTTTGGAACAACCGATGGAGCCTCTAGAGGGAACCCTGGAAAAGATAGTGTGGGAGGAATTGGTAGACTTTCAAATGGCTCCCTGGTTTTTACTTTTGCTAAGAATTTGGGTATTCTTTCCAATAATCTTGCTGAGGGGTATGGTATCCTCAGAGGTCTTCAAGAGGCTACTAATGTTGGATGTGAAAGGTGTTAGTTGAGTTTGAATCTCAACTCATTATTAAAATTTTGAAGACTCCTTCTAAGAATCATAAGGTTGATTGGAGAATAAAAATAATTATTGAGAAAATTCAATTAATCCAGATGGGATTTTTGAAAGTTGATTACAATCATGTGGTCGGAGATCAAAATAATATTGTTGATGCTTTAGCTAATTGGGCTTTCGACAAAGGTGATCTTACTTGTTATGGCCACCGTCCTAGATGGTGGACTTCACAAATAAGGGAAGCTCTTCTTTCTATCATTTATTTTATGGCTCCAGTTCTAAAGGTACCTAGTTTCTTCTTGCTTTATTTTTACTTCTCTTTGGTTCGGTCAGGGTATTTTAGTTCCCTAGCCCAAACTATTATTTCTTTTGTTTCCTTTGTTGATTCTTGCCTTAAATGCCTTTTGGTCTAGGAAGGTCATTGTTATGTTCATTTTTTTTTCTTTTTCCTTTTTTATGTTTAGTTTTTTGAGGTGTGTGTTTTTTTATTTTTATTTTTTTCGTGTTCTTTGTGTTGTTTTTTGTTGTTCTTGTGTTTTTTGTTATTTTTGTATTTTTTTTGTTCTTGTTCTTGTGTTTCGTATGTTTGTGTTAATTCATGTTTTTGTGTGTGAGTGTTTTCTATGTTTTTTGTTTTTGTTTATTGTTTGTTGTTGGTTGTTTTTTTATTTTAATTTTTTAATTTTTAAGGTTTTGGTTGTTTTTATTTTTCATGTTTTTGTTGGTTATGTCTTTGTAGTGTTCTATTGTTTTTGTCATGTTTGTGTTTTGTTTTGTTGTTCTTGTGTTTTTTCTATGTGGTTCATGTTGTGTTTTTTTTTTAATCTTATTGTGTGTGTTTGGTTCTGCTTTATCTTTTTGAAACACTCAAAGAGCATGTTTTTTATTTTATTTTATTATTTTTATTTATTTATTTTTTTAATATTAATGTGTGTTTGTTTTCTCCTTGAGTATGTCAAAGGTGGTAGGCCAGGTTCGATCCTTGGGTGATTTTTACGGAATGGATACCCCTGCCTCCTTGGGTCTTACCCTAAAGTGGCATCCCTTCTGGGATGTTTTCCATAAAAAAAAGGATAGAAAATATACACATAAAAAGAAATCCAGAATTAGAGCCAAGGGTTCTTTGCATTCATAACATAGTTCAGGTACAATAGTTTTCTAGAAAAATGTTTATCCTTTTACATTGGAATTGCTAGTTTTTATAGAGGATTTTGCCTCTGAAACATAAATGCCCAACCACAAAACATCATGGTGGCAAAAAATATTGGATTCTAACACTCATCATAAAGTAATGAGGCATGGCCTAAATTTGATGACGTGTTGATAAGTAGCTACATGGCTTCAATGTGATGATGTGATTCGCCTGTAGCACTGCCTCCTCACTTGCTAGAATCACCTCAACAAAAAATCAGATTTTGAGATCCTAGTGGATTGGATTTGGATGCTTCCCTGATTGACTACATTTAAATGGGTGAAGGTGCATCTTCGAAACTCAATTTCATCATTGAGAAGTACTTTTGGGGAATTTTTGCTGAAGCAAGAGAGTTTGACTGAGAAAGAGGAGCTTTGTTGATATGGGCTCCACTTGCGTTTCACAGGTGCAAGCTCCAAAAATAGTTGGCACTCTCAAGTGGGGGTGAAAGCACTTGGGTACCACTTATGTTTTACTGGCTTCTATCCCAAAATGGGCCTACGCTCTCAAATTGGGATGAAAACACTTGGTATTTTTGTTGTCTTGGCAGTGGCACTGGCCTTAGGAAAAGTCAAAGGCACTTTCACCCTTACTAGACTTGAAATTGACTTGCACTACCAAATTGGGGTGAAAAGGAATCTGGGTCCCACCTGCATTTCTATCCGAAATCGAGTTGCACCTTTGTGGAAAATTCAAAGGTGCTTTCATCCTATCAAACTCCAAAAAGAGATTATACCAGTAAGTTGGGGCGAAAATGATTGGGTCCCACTTGTATTATTTTGTTTGAAATGGAATTGCATTGATTTTTAGGAGCTTTCACCAAAACAAACTTCGAATTCAAGTTGCGCTCCTGAGTTGGGGAAAAAACACTTGGGCCCCACTCAGCTTCGACCAACCTCTAGCCCAAAATGGTCTTGTGTTCCAAGTTGGGGTGAAAGCGCTTGGGCACCACACCATCCTTTTTTCTTAAAACAAAAATGACACTAAATTTTAGAACAAAAATGAAGGCACTTTTGTCCATGTTAGCCCCGAAAAGGGATTGTGCTCTCCATATGGGGTGAAAAAACTTGGGCCCCATTGGACACCTTTGCTAAAACTAAGTGATGCTCTCAAAGAAAATTCAAAGTTGCTTTCGCCCATGCTAGGCCCGAAATGGGCTTTGCGCGCTCATTTTGAGGTAAAAAAGAATTGGGCCCCACTTTGAATTTTCATCCAAAATGGGGCTGTGCTCTTGAGTAAAATGCAAAGGCACTTTCGTCCGAATGAGATTGCGCTACACTTTTCCACCAAAATCAAACTATGCTGAAGCATGGCGTGAAACTACTCTCACCCATGAAAAGACAAAGACCTTGCATGATGAGCGAATAGAAAGAACTACATGCTTCCTTGAGCGCAACCAACAAACTTTGACAACAAAACATGGAAAAGGAGGAATACATTCTAAAAAAGAAGAGTTTTAGGGAAGAAAAGATTACTGCATAGAAAAATTTCTCACAAAGGAAACAATGTGGCAGGGATGCCAACAATAATTAATAATTTAATTTTTTTATGTTTAATTAAACTATAAGTATGTTTAATTTACATATATTTCACTAAAGTTCAATTCTTATGAAAGGTTTGATGATACAAATTTTCTCATTTAATAACATTAGCAATATAGAAATGAAACAATAATAGCCCAATAGGTTATATTCCTCAACTTTCAAGGATTTGTCTTAAGCTCTAATATTACTAAATGATATATGCATTATTGATGCATAATCATCAAACAATGTATTATCACTATGTGTTTATGATGAGGTGGGGTCCATTTTAATCTCATATAGCCAATTAAGAACAAAAATATTAATAATATAAAAGATCATATATACTTTAAGATAAATATAGTGATAGGGTTTCAAAAATTATGTATAAGAATAAAGAAGAAATATACAAATGGAAATATGATTTTTTTACAAGTATACAAGACATTGATGCTAGAAGACAATTGAACAAAAAGATAACAATGGTGATTATTTCAGGGGGAGACTAGGATAAGTTGATTTGGGAGTTGAATAGCTCAAGAGAATACACAACAAGAAGTGGATATAATGTAAAGCATCGACAAGATAGAAATATCATAGGAATATGGAGAGATATGAGAATTCCTAAAGTCAAAATGTTTGTTTGGCTAGTAGTTCATAGAAGAATTTTATCCTAGAATAACATTATGAAAAGGGATTTTCATGGCCCCTCACAATGTCTTTCTTTTCAAAAAGAGGAGAGTATCAACCATCTCTTGGGTCATTGCTCAATAGTCTAGAATCTATGGCAATGGATTCTTAATATGTTTGGTAAATGCATGGTGATGAATGACATAATTGAAGAATGGCTAAAGCAATGGTGGGGCACTTTTAAAAGTGAGACTTTATAAATAATTTGGGGTATATCAAAACATTCAATATTTTAGATTGTAAGGCTAGAAAGAAATAGAAGAATATTTAAAGAAAATGAAAGCAATTTAGAGGTAACGAAAATTAATATATTTTTTCCTTAGAGGAGTCTAAACCAACCCTATCAACTCATTCGATCTTTAATTTGGAAGCATAGAGCCTTGATAGATGGAGTCAAGTCATCAAATAGAATTATGATGTTGGATATATGAGAAACCATAAAAGCAAAAAATATAAAGTGGAAACCATCAAATTTAGAGTTGGTCAAATTTATTTTTGATGGAGCATCTAAAGGAAAATAAAGGACTAGTAGGAGGAATAATTAGAAATAATAGAGAAGATATTTTGTCTCATTATCCTTTCAATAGTGGATTTAAGATAAATAATGAAGCCAAAGCTTGGTAACTTTCAAAGGGTTAAAAATTTACAAACAAATGAAATGAAATAAAGTATGAATGGAAGGTGATTCACTCATAATAATAAATGCAATGTTTAGGAAAGCAAAGGCTCCACGGAATATACAAGAGATAATTGTGGAAATTCAAGACCTTTCTATAGAGTTTTAAGACATTAGGTTTACACATATGTTAAGGTAAGGAAACAAATGTGGAGATAGACTAGCCAATAGAGGGTTTTTAATTGAGGATCATGAAGTTAAATTATTTTCCATGGTTAGGGGAAGTAGTAATTTTAGTTGAACCTGACAAGAAAATATTGGTTGTGTGTAAGAAAATAATGATTATAATTTAATTTTATGTTTTTCATTGGTAATATTTGTTTTTATTTTATAACATTAATGTGTTTTCATATAAAATATTTATTACAAGTTTTTGTGGTTGCACTTATGCTTGAAGAAGGAAACTAGCAATCTAGACGCGCTAACGCAAACTATGATAGTGTGATGTTTTAAAAATATCATTCTACTATGATTCAATGCATATATAGTAGAGGTGGATTTTTGGTATTGTGAAGGATGTTGTAGGAAAATGTCAAAAAGGGATGTTGAATTCTGAAATATATGTATTCACACAAAATAATGAAAAAAATCTATAAAATGAAAATAAAAAGTTAGAATTTTTATGAAAAATGATGCACGCATCTAGCTATTGAGATGAGAATTGAATATGTCTGCAACCTATCAAGATATACAGGAAAAAGTTGTGATTTGTCAATGGTAGGAGACTGGAGTATAAACCCATGTTCTCCAACAAAAAAATATATATAATATATTAAATTTATTAATAATTATTAAATTCTCTTTAATTACATAGAAACATGAAACAAATTTTTAATATTAAATATCAATGAGAACTATTATTTGAATTAAATTTTTAAATTGTCGTTTTATAATACCTGTCTTAAATTATAAAGTTAAAAAAATACAACTAGTAATATGAAAGTAAAAGACAAGTTTGTTAAATGCAAATTTTATTATTGAATTGATATAATATATCGGTCCATTTTAGAATAGTTTGAAGCAATTATTTGTTTGAGATTTGTTTTTCTTAGTTATAAAAAATATATATTTAATTTTAATTAGTTTATTTAAATTTAAATGTAAAATAAAATTATGAGATGAGAGGAATTTTACACCTTAAACTAAGTCTTAAATCTTATGAATGAAATAAAAATAATCAAATATCATTAACTCAACTGATTAGGTTCCTTAACTTTTAAAGAGGAGATTGAGGTTTAAATCTTGAGAAACTAGTTGAAATACCATTAAATGATCACGATTTAATATATGTAGGTCCATTTCAATCCCATACAACTCATTAACATTTATTTTTCTATTTAAAAGACAATTTCATGTATTTAATATTATTTTAATATCAAGTTGTTGTAATACTACCAATAAGATACAATGAGGAATTTTAATCTGAAAAAAACATTATTTTAATATTTTTGCATATACACATAAATGTTAAGAATATTTATTACATCATAAACTTCTATATATATATATATATATATATATATATATATATATATATATATAATATTATATAATTATTATTATATTTATTTAATTTTTCATTCATCCTATTTAATTTATCTCATAATAAATTAATTTTAAATTATAATATTTTTTTAGTTAAATAATTATTAAATAACTTGTCTACTTTATTCACATATATAAAAATTGTGACGTAAGATAACATAAATATATTGAAAAAATAATAATTACGCCGAGAGACGTTCATACAATGGGGTGAGAGACAAAGAGGTCATACATGTCACGTAGTAAAAAACAATTTTTTTTTATTAAAAAAGTCGACACTAACAAAAGCATTTAAAATATTTAAACTAAAACAATTGAGTAACCAACCGTTGTAAACATTTAAAATATTTAAACTAAAATCGCCGACTAATCAACCATTGAACTGTTCAATAAAATATTGTATAAATACATGAACATCCATTGCAATATACTAAAAACAATCCACATCGCAATTGATTTCGAACTGCTTTTGTAAATTGTGAATAAGGAGAAATTCATTCGGGACTACTTATTTAAAGTTTTGAACAATAATATAGAGTTACATTCACCAATGTTATTTAGTTGGGTAGGTGCAAAGATGTAATCCTGTAGATGGTGCCAAGTAGCATAATTAGAAATTCTTGACAGCATTGAAATTAAAAATGCACACAATCGATACTAAAAACCTTTGATACTGCTCAAAATATTTTATACTAGAATTGACTTAGTATATTATATTATTATATATATTATAATACTATATTATTAATTTCTAGGGTTTCATTGATTTATCGAAATGTATATATTATATATTATAGTATTGATATAAAGTATTAATTTCTAGGGTTTCAATTGATTTATCGAAATGTATGATAGCTATAGTATTATTATAATATTAATATTAGTATTTTTTTTAAAGCGAAAAACCCCTTACGGAGCTGCCTTGGTCTGAGAGACCACGAACAAGGAGTTCTACATTGTCAAAGCCACTTGGGGGTCGCACCCGACCATGCCCGCACCAACATTATCAATTGGATTTTAGATACCCAATTCAGCCTTTTGGTAGGGTGAAGATTTGAACCTGGGACCTCCTTTGGAGGATTGCTCTCTCCTCTCCAACTCACCTACAACACTTGGGTAATATTAATATTAGTATTATAAGTTGGACTATAGTATTATTAATATAAGATTAATATTATATATTATAATATTATAGTATTATAATATTATAATACTATAATATATTATATTATAGTATTATATATTTTAATATTATTATGATAATGTATATTATTATTATAGAATATTAATATCAATTTATATATATATAGTACTATTTTAATATTTATTAATTTAAACTGATAATATTTAAAATATTTTTTTACAGGAACAAATATAAAATACACCAAAAATAAATATGTCAGAGGAGGAAAAGAAGCAACAACGTTTGGCATGTCAAAGAGAATATAAGAGATAGAGACGTGCACAGATGATAGTTAGCCAAAGAGAAAGAGAAAATGAGAAACAAAGACAAAATCATGCAAAACGCAAGGCATAATCAACAGTTGAAAAGATACAAGAAGAAAGATAAAAACAAACAAAACGAAAAAGAATGTCTTGTGCACAAATGACATAGGAACAAGACATAAGAGAGCACCAACAGATCATAGGCACAGATAACGAGGTGAATAATGAACTTCAAATCCTCCATCAAACACTTGAGAGAATTAGATGATCTAACCAAAACAGACAAAGGCAACAGGGTAATGGAGAAAATATTGGAAACAATGAAGTAGTACGGCAAATGGATGCATCTGAGGCATCTTCTTTTCTTAGAAGAAATTCTTCAAATATAGTTGTCGTTCAACAGACACAAAGCAGATGCAATGAGATTAACAGGGAGATGCATCAATAAAGGACATAGCAGCCTCGAAAAGAAGGAAATATTGAAGGTATAGCAATAAATATACAACAAATTCCAACATATGGTATGGATTTCAATGAATCGCAGACTATATTTCAACATCAATTAGACAGTATTGCATCACCATCAATGTGTTATATTTGTGATGACTGCTATCCTAAAATAAAGGTGCATTTGACATACAAAGGTCCAGTATGTAATAGGTTTCGACAAGAAAAAGGTCCTAATTGATTTTCTACAGAGAATAATATTGATCCTGGACTACAACCACCTAAACTTGCGAATTTGACATAAATTGAAGAAATTTTGATAGCCCGTGTTAATACCATATTACAGGTAACATATGATACGGGAGGCCAATACAAATATAAAGGGCACACAATAAGTTTTCCTCAAGAGGTGAAATAAATTGCTAAGGTATTGCCTCATTCAATAAGTGATTTGCCAATCAGTATTGTTAGGAGAAAAGATCAACACAGTACAAATTATAATTTTATAGTGAATAAAGAGAGAGTATACAAAGCTCTTAAGTATAAGGTTGAGCATGATAAGTTTAATAAGGATGTACAAATTGATGAAAATGTTTTGAGTGAACTCCCAACATACATCACTACAAATGTCTTTCATAAAATTATTTCTGTCCATATGGAGTTCAATTTCTGATATGAATGAATATGTATTTATGGGTCCAATTCTAGAGACTGATGAAGAAAATATAATTGATCACACCACATCAATGGCCTCCAAACCGCCTAATGCTCCGAGGGAGATGGAACTCATTCGTGCATGGGTAAACAACCCTAATGCGGATCCTGGAACACTTATTGATTGGCTTGGAATTGGAGCATCTCCTATAAATGAGTATGTTACAGAAGGGTTACTGGATATGGCCTTCTCGACATTATTTGCAGATGGAAATTGTGATTGGTTGCAGCATAGAATGAAAAATCTTCATCTACATAAATTCGTAAAACATCTAATTTGATATAGAGATCATCATTTTGGAAAACATCCAAGATTTAGATATTTCATGATGAACATGATTATGCGACATTGTGCAAAAAATTCTTCAGTAGTATTTGTAAAGAAGAGTCTTCAAGACTTACCCATTACAATCAATGAACTGCGTGAACATATGGAAAATATCCCTCAATCCCATCTTGTAGATCGCTTAATGCATTTTGGTACATCGTTAATAGGCACAAGATCTTACTGGATAAAGTGTCATGCTGAGTTAAATGACTTATTACATCAAATTGGGTCACCCACTATTTTCTTCACCTTAAGTGCAGCTGATCTATATTGGCCCGACCTACATGCATTGATGCCAGGAACTCCACCAATTGATCCTCATGAAGCACAAAAATGGAGAAAACAAAATATTATTGACTATCCTCATATTGTAGCTTATTACATGCATATTCGAAACACCACATTTCGAAAGGAGGTGTTGCAAAAAAAAATAAAAGTAAAATAATTCTAGTGTAGATATGAATGGCAACATAGAGGCTCTCCACATGTCCATGGTTTATTATGGTTAGAGGGATCTCCGAATATAGATAATTTAGATTGGAAAAATGAAAATCAAGTTAAAAATACACAAAGATATTTTGATAATATTATGCATGCATGGAATCCTCGAGGAGACCCTCACCAACGGAATATACAGGTAAATATAAATAACTATTTAGATTTATATTTATATGAGTTTAGATTTAGGTTTGTATTTATATAGTTGTGAATTACAAGTATTACAAAGTTTCGATCAAAATCCATGTTTGAGAAATACACGACAACTTATGCAAATTGATGCAAATCTAGATTACGAAGAGATTCTCAATTGTGTAGAGCACCACACGCTATGTAGAGAGGGTGCTTACTTACGAAAAAAATAGGGAAGATGGTTTGTAGGTATGTAGAGGTAATTCAAAGTATTTCAACTATTGATGTAGGAGAATCCAGCAGCACTTGTAGCAGAGGCATCAGAAGGCAGGAGGGCCACTTCAAAAGAAATGGCTAAGGAAGAAAAACGTCGCGATTTCACGACGTGTCACGAAATCGCGACAAAAAAAGGCCAAGAGGGCGAGGATGAAAACCTGTCGCGATATCGCGATAGAAAAAGTGTCGCGATATCGCGACACGACGAGGAGAGAGAAGGCACGGGCCGAAAATGTCACGATTTCGCGACATGTCGTGAAATCATGACCAAAAGCGGAGAATGGAGGCAGCAGGCAGAAGATGTCATGATTTCGTGACATGTCGCAAAATCGTGACCCAAACAAGAAGAAGGGGGCTACAGGCAAAGATGTCGTGAAATCACAACATGTCACGGTTTCGCGACCTAGAAGCAAGGTGAACAACGGAAGCAGAAGATGTCACGAAATTGTGACATGTCGCAGTTTCGTGACCCGCTGAAGAAGGAGAAGGCACAAAAGGGAAGATGTCATGAAATCACGACATGTCACAGTTTCACGACACGCCAAGAAGAGAAGAAGCCAGAGGAGGAGAACATCGCGATTTCATGACAGGTCACAGTTTCGCAGCCAGAAGGCGAAGAAGGAGCCAAGGAAGAAGGATGTCGTGATTTCATGACATGTTGCATTTTCATGACGAAGGAGCAAGCGAAGGAGCCGAAGGAGGAAGATGTCGTAGTTTCACAACCTGATGGAGGAAAGAAGGCAATGGAGCCGAAAAGTCATGATTTCACGACATGAAGACAAGATGAAGAGCGAAAGAGGAAGATGTCACGATTTCATGACATGTCACAGTTTCGCGACCCGCAGAAGAGAGAGAAGGCGCAAAGGAGAAGATGTCGCGATTTCATGACATGTAGTTTCACGACCCACCGAGGAGAGAGAAAGGTAGGAAGAAGAAGTGTCACGATTTCACGACAGGTCATAGTTTCATTGCCAGAAGGCGAAGAAACAGCCAAGGAGGAAAGATGTCACGATTTTGCGACATGTCACATTTTTGCGACCAGAGGGCAAGAGAAGAAGCCAAGGGAGAAAGATGTCATGATTTCGCAACATGTCACATTTTTGCAACCTGAAGGCAGAGAAGAAGCCAAGGGAAGAAGATGTCGCGATTTCGTGACATGTTGCATTTTCGTGACCAGAGGGCAAGAGAAGCCAAGGGAGAAAGATGTCGCGATTTTGCGACATGTCACATTTTCACGACCAGAAGGCGGAGAAGAAGCCAAGGGAAGAAGATGTCACGATTTCGTGACATGTCGCATTTTCACGACCAAGAGGCAAGGAAGGAGTCAGCGAAAGATAATGTCGCGATTTTGCGACATGTCGCATTTTCGCGACCCGAAGGAGCAAGAAGAAGCAGAGAGGAGAAGATGTCACGATTTCGTGACATGTCGCATTTTCGTGACCCGAAGGAGAGAAAGGAGGTGAGGAAGAAAAATGTCGCGATATCACGATCGAAAGAGAAAAGGATGCGCAGGAGGCAAAAATGTCACGAAATTGCGACATCCTTCTTCCTTGGCTCCATTTCGCGATCGAAAGAGAAAAGGACGTGCAAGAGGCAGAAATGTCACGAAATTACGACATCCTTCTTCCTTGGCTCCTTCTTCCTCGCCTCCTTTCTCTCCTTTGGGTCGCAAAAATGTGACATGTCATAAAATCGCGACATCTTCTCCTCTCTGCTTCCTCTTGCTCCTTCGAGTCACGAAAATGTGACATGTCATGAAATCGTGACGTTCTCCTCCTCTGGCTTCTCTTCTTGGCGCATCGTGAAACTACGACATGTCACGATTTCACGACATCTTCCCTTTTGTGCCTTCTCCTTCTTTAGCGAGTCGTGAAACTGTGACATGTCACGATTTCGCGACATCTTCTGCTTCCATTGTTCACCCTGCTTCTGGGTCGCGAAACCATGACATGTCATGATTTCATGACATCTTTGCCTGCAGCCTCCTTCTTCTTGTTTGGGTCGTGATTTCATGACATGTCATGAAATCATGACATCTTCCGCCTGCTGCCTCCATTCTCCGCTTCTGGTCACAATTTCGTGACATGTCATGAAATCGTGACATTTTTGGCCCGTGCCTTCTCTCTCCTCGTCATGTCGCGATATCGTGACACTTTTTCTATCGCAATATCATGACAGGTTTTTGTCCTCACCCTCTTGGCCTTTTTTTATCGCGATTTCACGACACGTCGTGAAATCATGACATTTTTCTTCCTTAGCCATTTCTTCCGAAGTGGCCCTCCTGCCTTCTGATGCCTCTGCTGCAGGTGCTGCTGGATGCTCCTACATCAGACACCCAAGGTTGGTGGAGAAGTGATCTCCACTTCTGCACTATCTGGTTACTGACTCCTGCAGCACTTTCAGACTCTTCTCTGCCTCAGCAGACTGCTCCAACCCCTTCTCCTGGTTCACATTACTTCTGTTCTACGTCAGTGGTATCAGAGCCAGTGATTCTGAGTGCACAGCAGATTTGTCGAACGTGAGGCAGTTGCACCAGGATCTGTGGGAGGGTGCTGAGAGAAAAGTTTGGAATTTGTGGAGTATGGCCGCGTGATTTTTTTGTTCTGCATAAGTGAAAAATGATGACAATGAAAGAGTTCAAGGCGTTGCAGAAGCAAGTGCAAGCCATGCAAGAGGAGCTGTTCATAAGAGATTTGCAGAGGCAAAGGAAGGCCCTTCAAAAGGAGCTACGTGAGGATAAACTAAAAAGAAGAGGCCGGGGAGAAGGAACTGGCAGAAGAAAATATGGAATGCTTCAGAAGTTGAAGTCGTTGAAGGCTGCATGCATGGAGGAGCGCAGTAGTGCCAAAATATTCCTAGAAGAAGACAGAGATTTTTCTGGGCAAGAGGAGTGTAAGCAGGCTGTAGAAGAAGTATGCAATAGTGGGAAAATTTGTCTGGAAGAAGACAAAAGTAATGTGAACTAGGAGAAGGGGTTGGAGCAGTCTGCTAAGGCATAGAAGGGTCTAGAAGTGCTGCAGGAGTCAGTAACTAGACAGTGCAGAAGTGGAGATCACTTCTCCACCAAACCTCGGGTGTCTGATGCAGGAGCATCCAACAGCAAAGGCATCAGAAGGCAGGAGGGCCACTTCAGAAGAAATGGCTAAGGAAGAAAAATGTCACGATTTCATGACGTGTCGTGAAATCATGACAGAAAAAGGCCAAGAGGGCGAGGACAAAAACTTGTCATGATATCGCGATAGAAAAAGTGTCGTGATATCGCGACACGACGAGGAGAGAGAAGGCACGGGCCGAAAATGTCGTGATTTCGTGACATGTCACGAAATCGCGACTAGAAGCGAAGAATGGAGGCAGTAGGCGAAAGATGTCACGATTTTGCAACATGTCATGAAATCGTGACCCAAACAAGACGAAGGGGGCTGCAGGCAAAGATGTCACGAAATCATGACATGTCGCAGTTTCACGACCCAGAAGCAGGGTGAACAACGAAAGTAGAAGATGCCGGGAAATCATGACATGTTGCAGTTTCACGACCCACTGAAGAAGGAGAAGGCACAGAAGGGAAGATGTCATGAAATCATGACATGTCGCGTTTCGCGATGCGCCAAGAAGAGAAGAAGCCAGAGGAGGAGAATGTCGTGATTTCGCGACAGGTCACAGTTTCGCGGCCAGAAGGCGAAGAAACAGCCAAGGAGGAAAGATGTCACGATTTTGTGACATGTCGCATTTTCGCGACCAGAGGGAAATAGAAGAAGCCAAGGGAGAAAGATGTCGCAATTTCGCGGCCAGAAGGCGATGTTGCGATTTCGCAACATGTCGCATTTTCGCGATGAAGGAGCAAGCGAAGGAGCCGAAGGAGGAAGATGTCGCAGTTTCACGACCTGATGGAGGAAAGAAGGCAATGGAGCCGAAAAATCATGATTTTGCGACACGAAGACAAGATGAAGAGCGGAAGAGGAAGATGTCATGATTTCGTGACATGTCACAGTTTCGTGACCCATAGAAGAGAGAGAATGCGCAGAGAAGATGTCACGATTTTGCGACATGTCGTAGTTTCGTGACTCACTGAGGAGAGAGAAATCCAGGAAGAATAAGTGTCACGATTTCACGACAGGTCGCAGTTTCGTGGCCAGAAGGCGAAGAAACAGCCAAGGAGGAAAGATGTCGTGATTTCATGACATGTCGCATTTTCACGACCAGAGGGCAAGAGAAGAAGCCAAGGGAGAAAGATGTCACGATTTCGTGACATGTCACATTTTCGTGACCAGAAGGCGGAGAAGAAGCCAAGGGAAGAAGATGTCGTGATTTCGTGACATGTCGCATTTTCGCGACTAGAGGGCAAGAGAAGAAGCCAAGGGAGAAAGATGTCGCAATTTCGTGACATGTTGCATTTTCGTGACCCGAAGGCAGAGAAGAAGCCAAGGGAAGAAGATGTCATGATTTCGCGACATGTCACATTTTTGCGACCAAGAGGCGAGGAAGGAGCCAGCGGAAGATAATGTCACGATTTTGCGACATGTCACATTTTCGCGACTCGAAGGAGCAAGAGGAAGCAGAGAGGAGAATATGTCATGATTTCGTGACATGTCGCATTTTTGCGACCCGAAGGAGAGAAAGGAGGCGAGGAAGAAAAATGTCATGATATCACGACCAAAAGAGAAAAGGACGCGCAGGAGGCAGAAATATTGTGAAATAACGACATGTTAGGTGTTCGCAACCCAAAGAGGAAAGAGAATGCGATGGAACTGAAATGTCGTGAAATCATGACAAGAAGGAAAGCAGAGCGCCAAGGGGGAAAACTGTCACGATTTCGCGACATGTTGCATTTTTGCAATGCAAGGGGAAGAGCCGACAAAAGACACGAAAATTTCACGATTTCGTGACACGTGGTCCATGACTCGAGAAGAGCAGGCAGATGCAGAGGCTGTTACAGAAGGGCATGTGGCAGCAAGATGTAGGCAGCGACAGAGCATGCCCTCACTCCGAAAATGATGTTTCAATAGGCCGAGGTGCAGGCGACTGTAGGGCATTCCGCCACTTCATGAAATGATGACCCACGACATGTGGCATCCAGATATCGGAAAGAAGACGAGGATGAAGAGTCACAGTAGAAAGGGGACCACAAGGGAAAGATAGAGCGTCGATCAGAGTGGAAGCAGGAAGCGGTTATGGCGATCCGCATTTTGGGTAATGATTACTCAGAGGGTCGGGACCTCTATAAAAAAACCCTAGCATTGTAATAGATAGGGGGTTGGAAAAAAATGAGTTGCGTTGGAGAAATTCACAGATTGCAGTTGCTATAAACTATAAAAAAAATAGACTCGCGAAGTCAAGCTGCAAGCCGAGTGCAGAAAACCGGCTTAGGGTGTAGCGTGTTTTCCTTCCTTGGGATGGCAGGATTAGGAAATTGCAGTAGAGGAAGAACTAAGCGTGCGTGCTAGTTATTGTAAAACCTGCGGGTTATTACTGTGTAAGACCTTTACAAGTTAGTGAATGGAACATCGGGTTTCCTGTTCTTGTAAAGTCTGTTACCAATTTTCTGCGTGAAAATTTGGATTTCGTGGATTGCATTTTTCTGTTCTGCGTCAACTATTCCACATATACATAAAAAATTTGTAACTAATTCCATTTATCTTATTTCTTTTATTTAGGTACAATGCATCATGGCCTCTAAATCTAGAATGTTCAAAATTATACGAAGATCCTGAAACAGGAAATAAGAAGTATGAACCAGCAAGAAATTATGAGTGAGTAAACACACATAATCATTACATTTTATAATTATGGAGAGCAAATGTAGATTGACAACTTGTTCTTTCAAAGCATGCAGTTATAAACTATATTGCCAAGTATGCTGTGAAAGCTGAAAAAAGCTCAGAAACTTTTCAACAAATGTTGATGCGAATAGCAAATATGCAAAATAATGATGATCCAACAACAAGAGCATATAAACGTCTTCTAACAGAAACACTTATAGAGAGATATATAGGAGCACAAGAAACATGGCATATGCTATTAGAGCTTCCATTGGTTGAATGCAGTCGAGTATTTGTTCCTCTAAATGTTGGATGAAAAGTATTCAAGGAGGTGGAACATAATGATGAAGATGAGACCGAAAAAGAAGGTAAATATTTAATTGACGGATATATGCAACGACCTTATAACATGGAAAGTGTTTCACTTATAGATGCAACTAAATCTTGGATATATAATCCTAAGAGAAAAATGACCTCAAATGGAAATATAGAAAAGAAGCAGCTATTGTGAGGGTATTTCCATGATTTATCACCAATCCTGAATGACAATCAAAAAAATTTGTTGAGTTTTTTGGTCAAAGCTGCTACTTTACAAACCATTTAGAAATATAGATAGAGATATCGGACTTGATGATGGAAATATCATTTCAAATTGAGAAACATTCAATTACAACCCGTGGCATGTTGAAAGGATAAGTAGGCAAAACAATACAGAAGAACATTATAGTGAATCTGAATATGATGATGTTGGAGTGGTACAACAAAACACGACTGAACATGAATGGGAAATTATATCCAAACTATACCGTGGGCAACTCATGGACGTAAGTGAAATAGATATGCTTGGAAGAAGAGATTTTGATAAACTTGAGCCATGGAATATACAATATCAACGAGAAGATTACACAAAAAAGCAATACAACATATAACCTTCATGAAGGAAAATGACTTGCTCATTCCTGATGATACCACTTCGAATTATCCATATGAAAGCTTAAGCATCAAACAAAAAAAAAAACTTTTGATATAATCAAGGAACACTATAATGAATGTCAAAATGTACCTCCATTGCACATGATAATACAAGGAACAACAAAAACAGGGAAATCTTCTCTTATAGGTGCAATTCGTCAATTACTTGAAAAATTATCATCTCCAGAACGTTGTCCCCTATTACTACTTGCACCAACGAGATTCGTTGCATTTAACATAGGTGCAACTACTATACATGGAAATCTATGAATTCCTATTGCATTTAACAAGTTTTCAAGAAGATTTATAGCATATAAAATATATATTGATTGATGAGATGAGCTTCATAGGCCAAAAATTATTGGAACAAATAGATTCACGTCTTTGTCAAGCATTTCCACAGTATTCTAACATATGCTTTGGAGTAAGGTCAATAATTTTGGTCGGTGATTTAGGATAGTTACCACTTGTGATGGATAACCCACCATATGCCAGTGATAAGTATGCAAAATTATTATGGCAAGAATTTTCAACAGTCATAATATTGGATAAGGTATTCCAAGAGGAAGGCGATAGTGAAGAAAAAAAAATATTTTGTCAACTTCTTACAAATATAAGAGATGCAAATCCAACTATTGATGACTGGCAATTATTGATGAGAAGGACCAATACATCATTAGATGCAGCTTCAATAGAAGAATTTGACAATAGCTTCCATCTATTTGCCACGAATGAGAACGTGCATAATCATAACATGAGACAATTGTTAAAATCAAAATATCCTGTGGCACATAGTATTGCAAAAAAAGGGGGAAGAACTAATCTAGGAGGAGGTGATAATGAAGAACTTGAAGTTGAGTTACTAATTGCAAAAAATGCAAGAGTTATGTTAACAACCAACTTATGGACTGAAGCTGGACTTGTTAACAGTGCATTAGGCTATATTCAAAATATAGTCTATAAACCTGAAAGGTCTCCACCAGATCAACCAACATATGTTTTGGTGGAGTTCGATAACTACGTAGAGATGTTATTTGATGATACATCTCCTCGAATTATTTCAATTACACCAGTAGAAAAGGAAAAGATAAGACAACTTCCATTAAAATTAGCTTGGGGATTGACAATTCATAAGTCACAAGGTTTGACACTGAATAAAGCAACAATTGACATAGGACAAACAAAAAGACAAGCGTTAACTTTTGTTGCCATCTCAAGAGTTAAGGCATTGGAAGGACTTAGAATAATACCATCATTTTCATATGATTGATATGAAAAACTGAAGTTAGGAAAAGGAGTTGCTAAGAGAAAGGAAGAAGAAGAGTGACTAAAGTCTTTGGAGCTTAAATGATTGGCTCTAGCCAATCTATGAAATAATAAGGTGTTTATCAACATCAATATTTGAAATAATAAGGTGTTTATCAACATCAATATTTGAAATAATAAGGTGTTTATCAACACCACCTATTGGGATTCAGATTTGAAATAATAAGGTGTTTATCAACACCACCTATTGGGATTCAGATTTGTTATCACTGGAGCATTTTCATCTCACTCAAAGCTATTTTAAATATTTTTGGCATGTTATATTTATCAATACATTTATATATATATTTTAAATATTTTAATATAATAATTATGCAGCCGCGGATACTACTAACTTAAATATAAAAGATATATAAAATAATACAATCAAGGTTGGCCCTTACTATTGATTGCTCTCCCCTCCTCATTCTATTGGAATTAAACTATAGTGTTGCCGCTTCGCTTCTCTCTAATTCACAGTATGTCGTTGCCCTTCCCCTCCTCTATTAATAGCAAAATTCCCTTTCCCACCTTCTCCATCACCTTCTCCATCAATGGTGCAGCATCAATCCTTAATACGTAATATGATGGATTCGGCCATTCCCCCTTTGAATCCATTATTGCTTGGTTTGAGTAATCTATCCCAACTCGATAGTCGATATAGCTCGCATGAACCTGTGATAGCTAGTCTTTCACTCCTACTAGTCCCTAGTCTTCCCACCTGGTTGTTTTAACAGATTCTGCCTCTCTTGGACTCAATCCATCGATTTCGGTCCCCAAATCTCAATCCCCGATAGCTGGAGAATGAGTTGACCAGCAAGTATTCGATTTTGGGTGATTAGCCAAAGCATGATAACATAAATATATTGAAAAAATAATAATTTTAATTGAGATAAAATTTAGAAATTAAAATTTAATTTATGTTATAAAATATGAAAGTATTTATCCAGGTGTTGCAGGTGAGTTGGAGAGGAGAGGGCAATCCTCCAAGGGAGGTCTTAAGTTCGAATCTCCACCCTACCAAAAAAGTTGAATTGGGTACCCAAAATCCAATTGATAATGTTGGTGTGGGCATGGCTGGGTGCGACTCCCGAGTGACTTTGATGGTGTAAAACCCCTGGTCCTTCAGACCAAGGCGGCCCCACAACAAATTCTTAGCTTAAACAAAATATGAGAGTATTTGAGGCTAATTTTTATTATAAAACATAAGACATTTGAATCCATAGTTTCCATACATAAATTTTATAAAAGCAAGTTTGACTTATTATATATATATATATAGATAGGGTGGTATTTTTTTGTGCGTACCTTTTTAGAGTTATAAAATACACTACTTGTCTTCTTCAGTCATACACTATCATCATAAATTTCAAGTTATGACTCCACGTGCCTCTTGAATAGATTTGCCGGTTCAAAATGCTTAAAGATTTAATTTATTAATTAACTGTAAATGTAATCCTTCAATTATATATAAATTACGCCTTGACCACAATAATTATCAAGAAGTTGTTTAGTTGTCCAATCAGGGGTGCAATCACTGTCTATTCCCCTGATTGGACGTCCTTACATATCTTGAAAGCTAAAATGAATTCATTCCTATCTGCAATCATCATTCATGAATTCTATCTGCATATATTTGTACTTGTTGAAAAATATAACGCAAGGATTTGTAGCACCGTAATAGTGCCCTTAGAAAGTGGGCTCAGCTGTAGGTGGCATGAATTATTTAAGAGTGGCTTCGACGTCATTGTCGTATTTTGTTCCATACGCTTAAAGTTTTCCACCATCGAGAAATAAGCTTCTAATTCTAAGGAGGAAGGTTATATATGTTGCGTAGATTAAATAGAACATGCGTGTCTTTTGGATTCAATAGGAAGCTTAGTGAACTTGAGAAATGTAATGTGCTTTTAAGACACTACTTATATCATATATGCCTTAAAAATTATTGCACTTTTATTTTAATATATTTTAATTTTTCTTCTAACAAGGCTTTGTGAAGTAGACATATTTTAGATGGAGTAATCACACTTCATGAGACTATGCATTCACTTAAAATTAGTAAGAGGGAGGAAATGGTGTTAAAGTTTGACATGAAGGAAATGGTGTTAAAGTTTGACATGAACAAAGTCCAAGACCAGGTCTCATGGTGTTTCCTAGATAGCATACTTGAGAAGATTGGATTCAAAAGATGTTGGAGAAGGTGGGTGAATACCTGCTAAGAGGACCTAAATTCTCTGTTAGTAAATAATATTTTAGTTGGATTCTTTGGAAGCAGTTAGGGCTTAAGGCAAGACGACCCATTGTTCTCACATCTCTTCATAATAATCGTAGAAGCATTGGGAATGCGCATTATACTCAAAACAAGAAAAAATATTAAGTGGGTTAAAACCATCTATATCCATAGAAGGTGTTATTCACCAACAATTTGTGGATGACATAATTTTATTGGGGATACCATCTATAGTTGAGGCAAAGGAATTTAGGAGGATATTAAATCTTTATGAAAAATCATCCCAAGAAATGAAAAATATAAACAAGAGTAAGGTGTTTTTTATAAACACTATACAGAATGAACAAAGAAGAATTATAGCAGAGCTTGAATGTAGTGTTTTTTGCTCTCCCTCTTGTCTATTTAGGAATGCCAATGTTCATATGGGCATGCAAGGATCACATGTGGAATGTGTTGATTGATAGGGTCTAGAGTAAATTAGTTGGTTGGATGAGGAATTTGCTGAGTCAAGAAGGCGAGTTATATCTTCTTAAGATTTCTCTGAGCAATCCTTGCATATTTATTATCAATGTTTAAGATCTCACTTAAAGGAGTTAATACAATAGAAAGTAGTCAAAGAATATTTATGTGGTCAGGGACCAGAGGAGAAGAGCATAATTTTGCTTGTAGCTTGGAATAGAGTTTGCAATGATAAATCAAGTGAAGGACTTGGACTTAGATTAATAAGGGATATAAACAAGGCTTTGGAAAGAAAGGTAGGATGAAGGCTATTAAAGGAGGAGCATGCTTTATGGACAAGAGATAAATACATTGACAACCAAGTGGATAGCATACTTTTGACCACACTAAAGCTCTCTTGGGGATCTTCATTGTGGAATCACATAGTAAAGGATAGAGAGATGCTATGTAAAGGCATGTAATAGAAGGAAGAAAATGGTAGGTCTATCCACTTCTAGGAATATGTGTGGCTAGAGAAGTACCATTTAGTGAAGGATGACGAGTAAACAAGAATCAAAGTAGAGTTGGAACAAAATTATAGTAATATGATGAGTGATTATTTGTCTATAAAAGGAGGAGAGGTATGATGGAAGGAGCTAAGGATCCATAATAAGTATGAAGAATATCTACACAAGCTAACAACTAAAGTAAATGATTATTATGTAAGCCCTAATTTGGCTAAGGATACAATAGTATGGGGAGTTACTCAAGAAGGGTCATTCACTATAAAATCAACGTGTGATCTTTCACTTGTAGTTCTTAGGGGGATTTCAATGGGACTGATTATAGGGAAGGAAAGCAATACCAAAGTTTACAATTTTTCCTTGCTTGGTAGTCCAAAAAATATTTTAAAAATAGATAACTTGAATAAGAGGGGTTTTCAATTCTCTAACAAATGTTACATTTGTGAATCTAATGAGAAATCAATGAGTCACATATTTATTGAATGTAAATAGTCCCTCAAAATATTTTATGATATAATAAATAATATGGGGGTGGTTTACGTGCTACCTAATAACATGATAGGTTGGATAGAAAAGTGGAAGCAACCATTTAAGAGCCTAAGACTAAATCAAATTTGGAATTTGATTATCTTTCATGAGGAGCTTGGTTTGAGAGAAATAGAAGTATTTTTAAATGGGAGAACAAATCTACATATAGGAATAGAGAGCACATCATAGTAGCTATGGTGGATAATATTAAAGTATTTAAAGTGCATGATAGTTCAAAGTCATTAGATGAGGCAAAATTAAGTGAAAATTGGAATCCAAGTCCAATTGGAGTGAATGTGAATCCTTGAGGAGACTTTAGGAGCTTGACTAAGTAGTAGCCACCCAAACAAGTATGAATAAATTTAAATTTTTATTAGGCTTCAAAAAGCAACTTAGGGAAGGCTAGAGGAGGGGCAATGATAAGGGATAACCAAGGAATGGTGATGAAAGCAATGAATGAGTACTTGGGCATTATGACTAGTCATCAGGTTCAAGCTAGAGTGGTTTTGGTAGGAGTAAAGGTGATAGTTTAGTTGAGGGCTAAGAAGTTAATAATAATATGGGATATTCATTGAATATTATTAATTACATTAATAAAAGGGTGGTAGCGAGTTGTAAATTAGTAGACATAGTAATAGATACACTAAAATACTTGAATTCATGGATAATTAAGTGGTATATGTGTATAGAGAAGAAAATTGGGTGGCCGATTGGCTAGCCAACTCAAGAGCTCTTATAGAGGAAGGTGAATGATGGATACCAATAGATGAGATCCATAAAAATGTACTCCAATTTGTGATAAAGGAGGGAGGAGATATAGAAATTCAATTCACTAGATGAAAGTTTCAAATTTAGAATGTCCATAGTAAAATTATTTTATGGAGATCTATAGGCTTATCTATTGAGGGTTCTATTTTTAGGGAGATTTGTGGGATTTTTTTTCTATTAGCGAAATATATTGGTTTTGTTTCTAAGGGATATGTTTGGTGAGGGTTTCATGGTTTGGAGATCTATGAACTTGTTCACTAAGGGTTCCATTTTCTAGATATTTATGGATTTGTCTGGTGATATTCCATTTTCTAGAGATATATGGATTTTTTGTTGAGTGTTCCAAGCTCTAGAGATCTATGGACTTGTTTGTTTTTTTTTGAAAATTAATTTGAAAAAAATATATTAAAACAAAGATCATTTAAAAGTTGGGATGATACTTTTCCTAGCCTTAGCCAAAGAGAACACATGTTTACAATAGTAAAAGAAGATTTGTATTGGAGCCAAATATCCTAAACTATATTTCTACAATAGATGTTCACCTGTTTACAACTATAAAAGAAGATTTACATTGGAGCACAAATATCTTAAACCATATTTCTATAATGGTTGTCCAAATTAGCTAAACACTAGATTTGATCACCAACCTGCCTAATCATCTCATCCTCAATAGCCATGTCACTATGCCACTGAACCCCTACCTTCTTCTTTGTGCCCATCTTAACCAGGAAGTCTACCACTTTATTTAGATCTCTACTCACATAAATTGGAATCACATCATCTAATTTGCTCCACAATTCTTTAATTTGAGTGACATGAATCCTCAACCTCCATGTCTTCAAAGTAAAGTTCCTCATGCAATCCAGAGATCCTACCATTATTTAAGAATTTGATTGTAGGATTCTCCTCTTGTAGCCTTTTTTGATTGCCCAAATAGAAGCAAATTTGATAGCTAAGGCTTTCACTTCATCATTCGTGGCCCTTTGCAAGTCTTGCAATTCCCAATACAACATTGTCCCAACATGATTCTTGCAAACCACTCCAATTCCAACTCTATCGAGATTGCTTTTTGTAGCTCCATTAGTATTAATTTTAATCCAACCTTTTTGGGGTGGTTTCCAAATAGCTCTATCCTACCACTATTGAATTTAAACTTCCTTATTCATTATCCCTATAACATCTCAATTTTCCTCTTTAGCATACACTTCCACAGTTTCTATGACTTTGTTCCAAATGACCTGCCAAAATCCATCTAAATATGAAAAGGTCTCTCTAATTTTTTTCCATTTCTCTCCAATCATACTTGCCACCAAATGAAGTTCAATCCAAGATCCCAATGAATACAAAGAGCTTTAGATTTAAATATACCCATTCCCAAATATTAATTCGATTCATATCACCATTAAATCAAATTTTATAAGATAAAAACCATCTCTCCTAGATTTGGTGCATGAATGGACACTCAAACATCAAGTGGTTAGATGTTTCATCATTCTTGCAACTTAAAACACATTGATATGGACCAATTATTCCCCTATTTCTAATATTATCAAAAGTAAGAATTTCATTATGCATGAACTACCAGGCAAAAAAGTTTACTTTCGATCAACCCTTGGACTACCAAATATTTCTCCAATCCTCAACCTGATATGCATGAGGAGGAGGTTCTTGAAGGATCTTATCATATCCATCCTTCACTGTGTAGACACCAAGGCTCCCATAAACCCAAGCTAATTCATCCTCCTCATCTCTACTTGTGAGAAATTGTTCTGCCAAGATTTTAGTCATGATGGGTGTCAATTCTGGAGGGATTGAAATTGGCCACTCATATAAATTCTTAAACTACTTAAACTTATAATCCCCTAGTTGACTAGTGTTGAAATAACTTTCAATTTAGACCCAACCCCTGGTTTCCATGGCTATTTTTATTGGTTGTAGTTATGGAAATTCAACAATGATAGGTGGGTACTGATCCCATGAATCTGTAAAAAATCATACTTTCTTCCCTCTCCCAACTTTCCAAAATAGTCCATCTTTCATTATCTAAGATCCTAACTTTAGAGCCTGCCACACTAAGGATCCATTAACATCCAAAGGTAAATAACCTACCTCATTTGGGTTTACCTATCCCAAATATTTACTAGTTAAAATTCTACTCAATAAAGAAGTTGGTTGGAAATCCACCTCTAGTAAAGCTTTCCAACCAAAGATTTATTATTTAAATTTGGTCTTCTTAGTCCCAAAACTCCTTTTACCTTGGCTTGACTTACTTTATCCCAACCTACTAAGGCCCATTTCATCTCTCCTTTCACTCCTCTCAATAAAAATTTTCTAGCCATCTTGTCCAACTCTTTCCATATGGTATGTGGGGCAGCAAGGATAGAAAATTTATAAATTGGCATTGGCCTGAATGATTGACTATAAAAAAGTTGAACTACCCCCATAGCTTAACCATTTGTGAGACCAATGATTAATTATTTCCTTGATACTAAAATAATTAAGTGCGAACACTAGAAATATATTTCATATGCAAAATTTTATATACAAATAATTAGACTATGAATAGCCTAATGCAGTGCTACCGTTAAGGTAGCTAACTTACTAATAAAATAGTAAATCACACTAACTAACACACTTAGCAAATAAAGTGCTAACCTACTAAAAATAATAAATTATCTAACACTATTAATATTTGCCTAACAATGCAATTATTACATAGGTGGAAAATAATGGCAATAACCTAACTTACTAAGGTAAAAATGAATTTACCCTAATAATATACCTAGGATAATTTACTAATTACCAAATGAGGTAATAATCATAGTTATTGTAGCATAGTAACTCTAACATCCTCCCTTATTACATTATTTGGGTAATGGATATAATTGCCCCAATATAGTGGAAAAAGATGTTGATATGTTGGCTCTTGCTCTGGCTGCTCTAAGAAAAAAGTGGGTCATTCCTCACTTTGTTTTCACATCAAAAAATGTCTTTATTGTAATCTATTCATCCTATCGAATTGCATGGGTAACCAATCATCGCAACCACTAGGTGTACTAGAGTAGATCACTAAATATGAGGTTCATTCTATTATAATATGATTTTGTAAAAGTTTTGATAAGGTAGCTAAGGTGTTGGTCGCTACCGAAAATGCACCCTTATAAGTTTACCTCTTTTTGCAAAACATGTTGGAATGGAATTTTTACAAGAAGTTTGACTAAGGTGTTGGTCTCTACCAAAAATGTACCCTTATAAGTCATCCTCCCTTTTTAGCAAAAATATTTTGTGAGGTAGGAAAGAAATGTTTATCCCCCTTAAGTGCAAAATATATGCAACTTATGAAGCTTGTTAAGGCTTTTACAAAGATTGCCTCCTAGGAAAATTTCAAAATTTTCACCATAAAATCCCCCATTTTATTACAAGTACTTAAAACAAAAAGAGTTTGCTATTTATGAAGCCGAAAAAGAGGTACAACCACCCCTTTATTGCAAGTACTTAAAAAAAAAATTTGCTATTTATGAAGCCTAAAAACGGGGTTGCAATGGTGCTGCCTAGGTTTACAATTTGTTTCCCTTACAAAGCTTGTATGAATCATGAGCACTTTGTGTGCTATTTCTAAATCTGAATCAGAATCAAACACTTCACTAGAAACATGGCCTCTTTGTTGTCTATTTTACCTCTGTGATGTGCCTTTTCCCTTTTTGTTTTTCTTATTTTTAAACCAACACCGATTGGTGTCATGGTTGTCCTTTTTACAATTTGTGCAGAACTTATTTTCTGATTAGGTTGCTTGCCCTTATCTTTGGAAGATGACTCCTTATTCTTCTATTGTCCCTATTTATGTGTAACAAGTGCAGTGTTGGACACTTCATATTTTTGTAGCTAATTTGCTTCTTCAGTTTGAAGCAAATTTACTAACTCCACAAAGGTCACTTGTCTTTTAGACACTTTAAGAGGTGATATTAACAGTTTGTTGTTAGTATTACAATGGCATTGAGAGGGGGGTGAATAAGTGTAGCTCTTTAAACTTGAATTTATAGCTCTTAAAATCGTAGCAATTAAAACTTATTAATAGATACAGCAAGCATAACAAAAGAGCATCACATAACACAAGATTTAACGAGGTTAACCAATGTGGCTACTCCTAAAAAATTGACTGCTTGGAATACCATCCAAATCCATCCTTTGCAAAGCACCAAATTTATAATCAATTTACCAAAGACCCACCTGGAAGGAGCACCAACCCCTGATTTACCAGCACAAACTAGAAGGAGCACCAACCCTGATTTACCAGCACCAACTGGAAGGAGCACCAACCCCTGATTTACTAGCACCAACTGGAAGGAGCACCAACCCCTGATGCCAAGCTGTAACCTTGACTTCAATTTGAATCTATAAGTTTGATAGTAAGATACCTTTGCTTTTGCAAGACCCTGACTGGTCTTCTTCACCTTTGCATTCTCTGTGCACTCTGCTCTCTCTGTGCAATCACAACAGCACCTGGTCAAACTTCAACCTTTTTGCTCTCTACGCACTTTGCTCTCTTTACACAATCACTTCGCACACTCTACTTTGTTACAGTCAAACTTCATGATTGTCTTCTCCCTTTTGTGCACTCAGCTCTCTTTGCGAATTTTGCACTTAGCGTGATTAGACACGACTTGCTCTTTATGCACAATGACCGTATATTGCCCACCATCGACCATCCACTCAATTCTCCAAACATCCCTCCTTTTATAAAAATATTTTTTATGATGAAAACCTTAATCTTAGTCAACTGTAAACCCTAATCTTGGTCGACTTTCATAACAACTGTAAACCCTAATTTTAGTCAACTATCATCCTTCTCATTTCAGTCGGGTTCTCCTTCTTGACTTGTGTATTTACGACCTATCACGAAATCATGACATTTTTGCCTCTGTAGATTCTTTTGTTGCTGTTGCCGCGAAACTACAACATGTCGCGATATTGCGACACTTTTTTCTCTCTCCTCTTTCTCTTTGTCTTGGCCCTCAAAAATACAACATGTCGCGATATCGCGACAGTTTTTCCACTTGCCTTTTTCTCTTCCAACATGTCGCGAAATTGCGACAGTTTTTCCACTTGCCTTTTTCTCTTCCAACATGTTGCGAAATTGCGACAGTTTTTCCACTTGCCTTTTTCTCTTCCAACATGTCGCGAAATCGCAACAGTTTTTCCTGCTTTTTCTCTCTCTTCCAACATGTTGCGAAATCGTGACAGTTTTTCCTGATTTTTCTCTCTTCCAACATGTCGCGAAATCGCGATAATTTTTCTTGCTTTTTCTCTCTCTTCCAACATGTCGCGAAATCGCAACAGTTTTTCTTGCCTGCTGGATATGTCGCAATATCGTGACACTTTTCTTACTTGTCTTTTTCTTTGATATTTTGCATATGGGCCACTTCGGTCTTCTTGGAAAATCACTGTACATACTCTGAATAACCTTTGAACTCCTGTCTTCTACATCTGAATAGCTTTTGAACTTCCTGTCCACTACATCAACAGATCTATTTGACTATGTTGACAATAATGACAATACTATTGCTGCACCTTGCTCAACATTTGAAGGAGTTTAGAAGAGCCCTTAGAATGACTAAATTCAAGACCTTATCTTCAAAATTTTCTCCCAAATCATTCAGTTTTGATTTTATTTTTGCCACTTTGTAGAGGAATAACTCTACTGTTTCACCTGAATTCATATGGAGAGTATGAATTTGTAATTAAAGGTTAAGAATTGTGGCTTCAGTTTTTCCTTTAAAAATGGTAGATAAAGCATCTCACACTTCATTACCATTGTCAGCATCACAAATGTGATGCAGGAGCATCCAACGAAAGGCAAAATACAACAAAGAAGAAAAAGTGTCACGATATTGCGACATGTTGGCAAAGAAGGAAAAGTGTCGCAATATCGCGACATGTCGGCAGAGAGAGAAAAAGTGTCGCGATATCGTGACATGTCACATTTTCACGACCAAAGGATGAGAGAAGGTGCAAGGGAGAAAAAGTGTCACGATATCGCGACATGTCGCATTTTCGTGACCAAAGGATGAGAGAAGGCGCAAGGGAGAAAAAGTGTCGCGATATAGCAACATGTCGCATTTTTGCGACCAAAGGACGAGAGAAGGCACAAGGGAGAAAAATTGTCGTGATATCGTGACATGTCGCATTTTCATGACCAAAGGACGAGAGAAGGTGCAAGGGAGGAGAAGTGTCATGATATCGCAACATGTCGCATTTTTGCGACCAAAAGGCGAGAGAAGGCGCAAGGAGAAAAAGTGTCACAATATCGCGACATGTCGCATTTTCGTGACCAAAAGACGAGAGGAGGCATAGGAGAGAAAAAGTGTCACGATATCGTGACATGTCGCATTTTCATGACCAAAAGACAAGAGGAGGTGTGAGAGAGAAAAGTGTCGCGATATCGCGACATGTCACATTTTCGCGACCAAAAGACAAGAGAAGGTGCAAGAGAGAAAAGTGTCGTGATATCGCGACATGTCGCATTTTCATGACTCAAAAAGGGCAGGAAGGCAGAAAAGCAAAAGTGTCGCGATATCGTGACATGTCGCATTTTCACGAATCAAAAAGGGCAGGATGGCAGAAAAGAAAAAGTGTCGTGATATCGCGACATGTCGCATTTTTATGAGGCAAAAAGGGCAGGAATGCAGAGAAGCAAAAGTTTCACGATATTGCGACATGTCGCATTTTCGTGACCAAAGAAAAGAAAAAGGGCAGGCGGTTACAAGGGCCATTACAGAGGAAATTATCGAGTGGTGGGTATACCGAACGTCATCATTGGTTGACATGCGAAAAGAGTCTACAGTGGTAGCACTGAACAACACGTGGCACCAAGGTGCAATGAAAGCAAACGAAGATCAAGAGTTGAAAAGAAACATGTTTCGAAAGCCAAAAACAATGAAGAGACACGAGAAATGAAACGAAGGGCTAGAAAATGGAAACGTAGAGTCACGCCAAAAATTTTAAAAGGGGAAGCAAAGGCATGCACAAGGGTTGGAAAACTGCTGAGACCGAGTTGTAGAGTCGAAGGCAAGAGGGCCATTTTGGACCTGTTTGGGCTATTTTTCTTCCAGGGGGAGAAGTGCTGTAAAGAAAAAAAATAAACTATATTTCGGAATAAAGGAGTTTATTTTGCAGATTGCTGCCATTTTTTGTAAATCTTTTCCAAGTTTTTGAATGAGAATTGGGTTCGTTGGTTCTTGAAAATTTTGTCCCCCATCAAGTAGTATCAAAACTGGCAGGAAGGAAGAAAAGCAAAAAAGTCATGATATCACGACATGTCGCATTTTTGTGACTCAAAAAGGGCAGGATGGCAGAAAAGCAAAAGTGTCACGATATCGCGACATGTCACATTTTCACGACGCGAAAAGGGTAGGAAGGCAGAGAAGCAGAAGTGTCGCAATATTGCGACATGTCGCATTTTCGCGACCAAAGAAAAGAAAAAGGGCAAGCGGTTACAGGGGCCGTTACAAAGGAAATTATCGAGCGATGGGTATACCGAACGTCATCATTGGTTGACAGGCGGACAGAGTCTACAGTGGTAGCACTAAACAACACGTGGCACCAAGGTGCAATGAAAGGAGACAAAGATCAATATTTAGAAAGAAAAATGTTTCGAAAGCCAAAAACAATGAAGAGGCACGGGAAATGAAATGAAGGGCCAAAAAGGGAAACGTAGAGTCACGCCAAAAATTTTAAAAGGGGAAGCAAAGGCATGCACAAGGGTCGGAAAACTACTGAGACAGAGTTGCAGAGCTGAAGGCAAGAGGGCCATTCTGGACCTGTTTGGGTTGTTTTTCTTCCAGGGGGAGAAATGCTGTAAAGAAAAAAAAATAAACTATCTTTCGAAATAAAGGAGTTTATTTGGTAGACTACTGCCATTTTTTGTAAATATTTTCCAAGTTTTTGAATGAGAATTGGGTTTGTTGGTTCTTAAAAATTTGGTCCCCCATCAAGTGGTATTAGAGCGGGAGTTCCTGAGTGTGTAAGCAAATCATCGAAAGTGATGCAGTTTGCACCAGGATCTATGGAAGAGCGTAGGGTTCCTGAGTGTGTGAGCAGATCATCGAAAGTGAGGTAGTTTGCACCAGGATCTATGGAAGGGTTGTGAGAAGAGAGTGAATAAGAATGCCTCCACGAAGAAACTATGGTGGTGGGAAGAATGTGGTACCTGAAGAAGATTTCAAAACTTTGCAGAGGTAAGTGCAAGCCCTGCAAGAGGAGTTACGAAGAGGGGTTGAGCCAAGGAGAGAAGACCGTAGTGAAGATGAAGCTTGGGAGGTTGATGATCCATAAGATGAAGAAGAAGCAATGGATCCTACAGAAGCCAGATTAGTTAAGGCCATATCTCGGATCGGGAAGAATCCAAAGTTTGATGTCTCCACGTATTCTGGGAATCTCAATCCAGAGGAGTTGATTGATTGGATCAATGATATGGAGGAGTATTTTGAGTATGAGGAGGTTGTAGATCCAGATCAGATCAAATTGGTAAAAACAAAGTTGAAAGGCCATGCTAGCATATGGTGGAAATAAGTGTAGCTAGAAAAAAATAGGAGAGGAAATGAAAAGATAACCAGATGGGATCGAATGATAGAGAAGTTGAAGAGGCAGTTTATTCCTGCAGATTACGAATTAGATCTGTTGAGGAAAATGCAGAGCTTGAGACAGTCAAGCAAATATGTCAAAGAATATACAGAGGAGTTTTACCAGATTTTAATAAGAACTAGACATTCAGAGGATAGTAAGGAGAAAGTAGCTCGTTACATAAATGGGTTAAGAATGAATATCCAAGAAGAACTCAGTTTGGTCAGAATAACCACCATTGAGGATACATATCAGTTTGCCTTGAAAGTTGAAGAGAAGCTGAACAGAAGGTTTGAGGGTAAGAAAAAGGAAGAGGTCATGGAGAAAGAACTGGTGGAAGAATAGATGGAGGACGAGATGAGAAGAAAGAAGAAGCTAGCAACAGTCAGGATTAGAAGGGAGATAATGATTATAGACCCCATGATCAGAACAATGGCTACCCAAGAGGAAGAGGTAGATCTAGACGTGGGTATGGAAGAGGAGGATTTCATGGAACCTATTTCCATTATGGGGAAGAGGGACATCGGGCATATGAGTGTCCCCAACACCAAGAGAGGACGAATAGAAGACTTGAGGGTCATGCCAAAGCTGCTGTAGCAGATGAAGGTGTTGAATCAGAACATTTTGAGGAAGCAGAGAGGAGAAGTTATGGTCACAAGGAGAATCTTGTTGAATGAGGAGAAAGAACCAGACTAGAGGAGGAGCATGTTTCGTACAAGGTGCAAATGTTCAGGTAAGGTATGTAATGTTATTATAGATAATGGTAGTACTGGTAACTTGGTCTCTGAAGAAACGGTTACTAAGTTACAGCTAGAGAGGAGGAGACACCTGCATCCATCCCAAATTGCATGGTTGTGGAAGGACCATAGGGCATTGGTCAATGAACAGTCCTTAGTCAAGTTTAATATTGGGAGATACCAGGATGAGGTCCTATGTGATATCCTGCCTATGGATGCTTGCCATATGCTATTAGGAAGACCATGGCAGTTTGATCACCATGTAGTCCATGATGGACATGCCAACACTTACTCCCTAACAAACGAAGGAAGTAAATCCACTGAAAGAGATGGATGAAAAGAGTTTGCTAACAACAATGAGAGTGGAAGTTGTGGGGTTTGAAGAACTTAAGGGTTTGTACCCTAAAGACCCAAATTTTGTTGAAGCTTGGAGAGCTTGTACAACCCCAATTAAAAAGAAGGTGATAGAACAATATAGAAGTGAAGGTCACTTCTCAATCCACCCCGGTTGTCTGATGTAGGAGCATCCAACGAAAGACAAAATACCACAAAGAAGAAAAAGTGTCGCGATATCGCGACATGTTGGCAAGAAGGAAAAGTGTCACGATATCGTGACATGTCGACAAAGAGAGAAAAAGTGTCGCGATATCACGACATGTCGCATTTTCATGACCAAAGGATGAGAGAAGGTGCAAGGGAGAAAAAGTGTCGTGATATCGCGACATGTCACATTTTCATGACCAAAGGACGAGAGAAGGTGCAAGGGAGAAAAAGTGTCGCGATATTGCGACATGTCACATTTTCACGACCAAAGGATGAGAGAAGGTGCAAGGGATAAAAAGTGTCGCGATATCGTGACATGTCACATTTTTGCGACCAAAGGACGAGAGAAGGCGTAAGGGAGGAGAAGTGTCACGATATCGGGACATGTCGCATTTTTGCGACCAAAAGACAAGAGAAGGCGCAAGGAGAAAAAGTGTCGTGATATCACAACATGTCGCATTATTGTGACCAAAATACGAGAGGAGGCACAGGAGAGAAAAAGTGTCACGATATCGCGACATGTCGCATTTTCACGACCAAAAGATGAGAGGATGCGTGAGAGAAAAGTGTTGCGATATCGCGACATGTAGCATTTTTGCGACCAAAAGACAAGAGAAGGCGCAAGAGAGAAAAGTGTCGCAATATCGCGACATGTCGCATTTTCGTGACTCAAAAAGGGCAGGAAGACAGAAAAGCAAAAGTGTCGTGATATCGCAACATGTCGCATTTTTGCGACTCGAAAAGGGCAGGATGGCAGAAAAGCAAAAGTGTCACGATATCGCGACATGTCACATTTTTGCGATGCGAAAAGGGCAGGAAGGTAGAGAAGCAAAAGTGTCACGATATCGCGACATGTCGCATTTTCGCGACCAAAGAAAAGAAAAATGGCAGGCGATTACAGGGGCCGTTACAGAGGAAATTATCGAGCGGTGGGTATACCGAACGTCATCATTGGTTGACAGGCGGACATAGTCTATAGTGGCAGCACTGAACAACACGTGGCACCAAGGTGTAATGAAAGCAGATGAAGATCAAGAGTCAAAAAGAAAAATGTTTCGAAAGCCAAAAACAACGAAGAGGCATGGGAAATGAAACGAAGGGCTAGAAAAGGGAAACATAGAGTCATGCCAAAAATTTTAAAAGGGGAAGCAAAGGCATGCACAAGGGTCAGAAAACTGTTGAGACCGAGTTGCAGAGCTGAAGGCAAGAGGGCCATTCTAGAATTGTTTGGGCTATTTTTCTTCCAGGGGGAGAAATGCTGTAAAGAAAAAAAAACTATCTTTCGGAATAAAGGAGTTTATTTGGCAGACTGCTGCCATTTTCTGTAAATCTTTTCCAAGTTTTTGAATGAGAATTGGGTTTTTTGGTTCTTGAAAATTTGGTCCACCATCAAAATGTGAGGTTGAATTTCATCAATAGTCAATAGCAAAATCAACATGAGAAGTTTGTTGTCCCTTTTATCCCATGCCTTATGATCTGCTCCTGGTGTAGTGGGTATTTTTATAGTATCTGTCACTAGATCCCACAATTACTCTATAGTAAGAATGACCTTCATTTTGGTCTTCCATGTTGAGTAATTAGAACCTTTGAGCAACTGGGTATTATTGAGATACTTTCTGATTGTAGCCATTGTGTAGGTTCTTTATTTGCACCAAAATGCTTTCTCTTTCACTCTAATTGATATTTAATGACACCTGCCTAAAACTCCTCTTGAAGAAGGATAATTAGTTTGAGGAATTTTAAGCCAAAAAAATAAGAAATGAAAGATTATCCACTCTAATTGATATTTAATGGCACCTGCCCAAAACTACTTTTGAAAAAGGATTATTAGTTTGAGGAGTTTAAGCCAAATAAGAATAGAGAATTAGGGTTGCATATGGAGTGAATTATAAAAAAAATGGCTTATACTTGTGCATAGAATTACAAAAATGAATGTGAAATTTAGGATTTTGAGTGCTCTTGATTTTGATGACTTATAATTGCAAAAAACAAAAAAATAAATGCAATAAACAATCAAAGAGTGACCACAAATTTTTACCACTTAGGTGTAGGATGCAATCAAAAATGCACCTAATGCCAATTTAACAAAAGGTGTCGATTGCTATCGAAAGTGCAACTTATTACAATAATTTTTCCAAAAAAAAATTGATTTGTGTTGTGCAAAAATTTTGATATTCAAAATTCTCCCCTTGTCTTACAAGTTTGCAAAGAATGTGATAAAAACAATTGCCCTCCTTTTTGTGTTGTGTAAAATAAACAAGTTTCAATGGTTCAACCTTTGATTTTTCATGATTTTCCCTGACAGTTTGCAAAATAAAAAAAATTGTGCAAGATTTTTGTGTTATATCCCTCCTTGAGAGAAAACAAAATGCACAAATTTTGCAAGTTTTACAATAATTTTTAGCAAAATTTTGTTGTCAACAATTTTGTAGCAATAAATTGCAAAAAGTTGTAGCGATTATTTTCGTCAGCAATAATTTGAGCAAATTTGTAGTAATAAACTGTCATCACACTTTTTTGTCAAAAAAAATGTAGCAATTTTTTTTAGCAAAAAATAATTAAGCAAAAATAATGTTTTAGCGAAACTTTTAAACTGTTAGTGAAAATGCAACCCGTGACCTCGAGGGTAGGGTTTTATCATCGAGTGTCAAACCATATTAGCTACTAGGCTGGACAAGAGTAAATCGGTGCTTACCCACCTTTATTTCCTTGGATGCGGATGAAACCAAACTGTCTTTGGTCATCAAGTAGCCAACGTCTACAACAAACAAATAAACAAATGCGTGCTATTTCAGCTTGTTTTGTTGGTCGATGATCCCAAAATTGTCAATCGCCCATGTGATTAGTGATGTCAGTGTTGTATCACTCTTACTATTCTTACATTTTTGTAGGATCACGGTGATTGTAGGTGAGTACGCACAGTTGCCAACTAACAGTTGCAGATAAAGCTATGATCGAAAACCTCTGAAACAATATTTAATTGTTGCACCGATCATAGAAGGGATTTGTTTAATGCAAAGCATTGTTCATGTAGGTAAATCTAAAAGCAACCGTATTCTTGACTGTAATTTTTTTGAACCCAAGATCATCTACAAAAATAAATTCTCACGATCGCTTCGACATTCACCAAGATCTGCTTCTTCAATATGCAACATAGAATAGATTTATTCTTGCTCCAGTTCTAGCTAGATTAGTTGGGAACTGTTGTAGCTTTAGCTTAGATAAAAACTCCAAAAACACAATGTCAGATGGTAATATCATGGACTGTGTCTAGATCTGCTCCCTAACGGATATTAGTGATAAATTTACATGATGTTGAAGGGATTTTCTTACGATGCCTCCATTTTTGTAGGCTGGCAATGAACCATGTATGGGATAATATCCCACATGTATGATGCTATAAATAAAAAAATGCTTTAAAAATAATATAGCGTTTATACATGGATTTCTACCTTGCGGTGGACGATCCCATTCTCTTGGCCTTTTTTCGACCATCACATGCAATTAAGCATTGCCACTTGCAACCCTTTATTGCACAACTATCTGGTTCAATATGTCATCTTCATCCATACTTGTCACCTATCTTGCTAGGACACATCACGTAAGTGAAGGTGTTAGTCCACGTAGATCTAAGGTGACTTATCACGATCTAGGTAGGAGGTTCACTTTTTTTTGACCATCTAGGTTGTAGCTATCCATACGGTCCACCTATATGCATTCTACTACATATTGGCAGGTCTATGTCACCTACCATATAGGATAGGCCACCGTAGGTCTAGCCTAGCTGCTAGTCAAGCGGTACAAGCATTATGTGTTAGCCACGCTATGTGGTCGTTCACGTCACCTTATAGGTTAGATTCCCTAGTAGTTCATCTATGGGTTTCTGGGCCCATAGGGTTGATTTTTGTGTTAGATCTGACCAATGGTCAGTTTTACCATCCTATCATTAGTAGCCGCTCTAGATCTTGTCCACGAGTGGAACTTGGGAATCACCAGGTATTTTCCACCAAGTGGAACCTGAATCTTAGTGCTACATCAATTGGAGCAGACCGAGCGAAACAAGTCTTTCCTGCTTTGATATCATGAAATAATGAAGTGTGAACATTAGAAATATATTTCATATGCAAATATTTATATACAAATAATTAGGCTATGAATGGCCTAACGCGGTGCTACCGTTAAGGTAGCTAACTTACTAACAAAATAGTAAATCATGCTAACTAACATACTTAGCAAATAAAATGCTAACCTACTAACAATAATAAATTATCTAACACTATTAATATTTGCCTAACAATGCAAATATTACATAGGTGAAAAATAATGGTAATAACCTAACTTACTAAGGTAAAAATGAATTTACCCTAATAATCTACCTAGGATAATTTACTAATTACCAAATGAGGTAATAATCATAGTTATTGTAACATAGTAACTCTAACAGATACAATCCAAAACATTCCTTTAGATATCTATTTTTAGTTTTTTAAAATGCAAAGGGACCTCCAAGTATACCACTGGGAGAGAAGTCCTTATGAATCCAAAGATCTCTAAAATTTTGTCCTGAAGCCTTTGATCAATATTGGAAAAGACCACTTTGGATTTTTTTATCATTGATGACTTGGTTTGTGGCCCTAAGGTAGAAATTAAGTGTATTTCTATTCATTCTTGCTTCCTTGAAGTTGGCCACTCCCACCAACCCTGTGTCATCCACAAACTGTACGTGAATCAAAACTTCGTCACCCACCTTGATACCTATTAACAAACCTTGTTGTTTCCTCCTCAAGAAGAGTCTACCCAAACCTTCAGCCAATACGATAAAAAGATAGGGAAAACTATGGACTTGTTTTTTAGGGGTTCCATTTTCTAGATATATATGGGATTTTCTATTGAAGGTCTCATTTTTTGGAGATTTTTGGATTTGTAACTTTCTAGATGCATCATGAGATTTATAGTGATAAATCTATCAATTTGGTTTTTTATGAGGATATACTTGGTAAGGGTTGCATTATTTGGATGTCTATGGATTTTTCATCTTATGATTCCATTTTAAAATATATATGGATTTGTTTGTGTTGGGAATGGGAAAGATATATGAGATATATTGATACAAGATTTGTTACAATATATAGGAAAGATGCCTATATGATTACAAGATAAGTGTCAAAGACACATGTCATAACTGACAGATAAAGTACACATTAACTCTAACATTCCCCCTTAATGTGTACTTTTCTAAAAAAGAACCCTAACAAATAAGTCAACATTAGATAACATTCCCCCTTAATGTTGAATTCTCTAAAGGAACCCTAACATCCTCATTTATTACATGATTTGGTATAGGCTTGTACTCTTTACGATTGACTCTTCAATAGTGTATACATCTCGATCTGTTGCCTCAAGGTCAACCACTTACTTGGATCTTTTACCTCTAGTTTAGTCGTCTAAGTACCTTAGGGTCATCCTGGGTGCCTTAGGGTCAACCACTTCTAGATCTGTTGCCTCTGCATGTCATCCTCTAGATATGTTGCCTCTCGTAGGTCACTAACTAGGTTCACCATAAATATCATCCCCCCTCATGGTGAAAATCAATCTAGAAGGTGTCGGTATCTATCGAAAATGCACCTTAATACAAAGGAAAATATGAGCCATATATGATTATCGGTCTCTACCAAAAAATAAACACAAAAAATGCAATATAAATGAGCCATAAAATCCAAATATGGAGGATAATAAAGAAGAGAATAGAATCTTCTGAAGTGTCTATGTATGTAGTCTTTAGAAGTTGATTCGAAAAAGTCCTCGGATAGAGTTTAGGGTGTCTATATCTGTAGTCCCTAGAGTAGGTGTCCTTATGGTAATCACCTCATCTTACCGGAATGCATGGGTAACCAGCCACTACATCCGCCAAGTATGATAGAGGAGAATACTAGATACTAGGTTCACTTACAAATGCCTTGGGAGTGTCGGGTTCAACCGAGAGTGCACTCCATGATACAATAATTTTTGAGCCTAAAAACATCATAGAAAACAATCTCAAAACTAAAAATGGACCCCACCATTGGGCCTAGCTCAAAAATATTTTTTCAACGACTATATATAAGGCTATAGTCAAATCTGAATAGGTCCTCCATCTATGAAAAATAAGAGTAGCATGCCTTTATAAGAAATTGAATTGTCCATGTGGCCTTCCAATCTCAGTTCCACTCTCCATGTGAAAAAAACATTAAAATAACTCATTGATCCCATTCTTTGAAAGCTAAGAAAGGCTTTATGGAGCCTTTTCTCAAATCCCCATACAATAAAGGGACTTTTACTTTATAAAATAATACCCTCCAATTAAAAATAAATTACCCCCTTTCATGACATGAAATTAAAAAATATGTATGCTTTACCCACTCATTTGGATTCGAAATTAGAACTTTTTAGCCACAAATAGACGGAGGTGCGAGCTTGCACCAAACTGGCGTGGGTATCATCCACTATACTGGTATGACCAACAAGTGGCACAGGTGTCATGGTGTTGATGCCTCCAACTGGCAGGACCCTAGGCCTCCCATAAAAAAAATCACTACTACCACAATCCAAACTACATCTCGCTCGACAATGGTGATGGAGGAGACGACGATGACTCTAACGGGCATGATGAGGTCCACGCATTCTCAATATCCATGATATTGTAGTTATGGACCAGTGTTGGAGGGCACCGTTTGATGAGGGTTTTATTTAAAAATAACAGAATATTAGGTCCATCATTAGTTCCTTCACCTTCATTTCCTATTGCAAGCTATAGTAGAGCTCCATCGTCTACTTCTTTATATGGAACTTAGCCATGGCAGCCACCGATAAACCACAAACCACTAATCTCCCTACACCAACAGAGGAATGAATTTTGATAAAAAGTCCCTCAATTCAGTGCTCAGTCCCATCAGCTCTCCATGTTGTTCTCCATTTGTAAGGTCTTCTAGGAAGCTGTTCTCCCTCCACACATCCTTCACAACCCACTCATCAGGCACCGAAGTTTCACTATAACATAATATGATTGATACAACAAGATTCACAATAAATATTTGGTCGACCATATTTTGCAACCTTACCAAGAAGTACACATTCAAAATATTGTTAAACACTGCATTTTTTGTCATCAAGGAAAGGCGTACGCTCTCCACAAGGTCTGCCATAGAAAAACACAACGATATGATGGGCAACACCACCCATCTCTATGATAGCAACTGAACAACACAAAATACAGGTATAATCATGGAATGCAACAATCCCAAAGTATATAGTATTCCCTCCATAGAGCAAGTACAAACTATCAAAGAGTTCAAACACTTCACTGCTAGGATGATGGACAGAGGCTAAATAAAAAAAAAACCAAACTCTACCATTAATGATAGCACTATGGATATCGAACACTCTACAACATTGCACATGACTTTGATTTAAAAAAAAACATTTCACATTCTCTACACATCATCGAATAGGGCTAGCACATCTAGATCCGTGTTGATCTTGCACAGACAAGACCTCTCCCGCGTGACTCTTGGAAATCATTATGCATATACTGAAGTAGGAAGCTAGCCAAAAATAGCTCATTGTTGCTAGTATATCTAGATACTGCAGCTTGGCATTACCACCAAACAGTCAAATCATGCACGCAGCTGATGCTTCTTTCCCAACATAGATTCAACGTAGTTACTGAACATCCTAGGTGAGGAACATATATCTCACGCTCAGCACCTTTTGTGACTAGTTACTGCACTTCAGCCTCTAGGTGTCATGACCATGACCACAAGATTTTGGCCCTTCTCATAATGGCCCTCGCTCCATAATTTTTTTTTTTGCAACTATGACATAGCAGCAGCATCGTTGCTTTTTTTTAATCACAAAATTGGGCAGTAAAAAATGGATAATATCACCATGATTACTATATGAAAAACATAGAGGATAGAGAAGCCCTAAAATATGACGTTGATCAGTTTGATGGTGATTGACTACAACAAAACTAGAGTTTTCATTACAACAGTACAAACACGCATAAATTATTCCTTATTAAACTCCTCATGGTTTTGCAACATTATGATCACTCTGACCACGTGGATTGATCGTCACTTCCCAATTGAGTTGCAAGTATCCATGTAGGACACGCCCATATCTGTAACATGCAAGAAAAAAAAGAAATTTTTTGATTCCAACAACTCCGTAAAACACTATCGCAACTTCGGCATAAGATAGAAAATATGCAGTAGTTGAATAAAAAGTTGTTTGGAACACATAATAGTTTGTACAAAATTCAGCTTATTATCTTCTATTATTTTCTTGTTAAACTGGGTGTCCACTTGTTATCAAATTACCATAAACTATTTCATGAGCACCCTTGTTGTGCCCGATAAAAGGGTTGCTCCACTGCATTGTCCACATTGCTTTCGCTCAAAAAAATAACATTCCTTTATCTTAGAAGATGCCGCCACTGCTACTATTACTAACGGTAAAAATATTTCAAGAAAATAACTTGAACCTCCAATGATACACTGACGCTATCAAGGATTTTTACTATTATATGGATGGGCCAGTAGGGGGATGGCGTGCTCATAAAAAATCTAGTCAATAAAATCTCTCCTCGATCCGTCGCAGTCATGGAGCATGCGAACACAATGATCTCTATGCCTTTCACACCACCGCATCCATCCAGAAGCCGCATCTCTCTGGTCGATCACAAATTTGATATTTAAAAAAAAAACATCCTCCCAATAAATCTATTGTGCTCTCTGTGACACAATGACTACCACCAAGATCCCATCGATACAATAGATCGTCAAATATATATATATATATATATATATATATATATATTCAGTCTCTAGCAAATTTAATCACTAACAACGACATTATAGCAAGAGTTTGCATCTAGATCCCAAGATTACCAGTCCACTATAGAATTTTGCGATCCGTAGAAAAAAATAATAGCAACCTCTATGCCAAGGCAATTAACAACTGTAATTTATCTAGAACAGGTTTGATAAAATTAAAATATTGAGGTGGTTACACGGCCCCCTATGCCCGTATTACCCCATAACATCGACGTCTATCACCAATGAAAAAACCACTCTAGATTTGAATGGAAGGAAAATGCCTTGACTATTCATTATGTCTGGCAAGGATCCAGTTCAGTAGGTGGGCCCCCTCTCTTAAGAAAAAAATCCAGACCCCTTAAGAAAAAATCCAGACCCAAAACAAATTTCAAAACCATTTTCATGGCTCCAAGCTTGAAGCTTTAGGGGAAGCCATGAAATCCTCTCCTTCTCTAATTGGATTTTTAGTTTCTGATCCACAAATATGGAGATCATACTCCCTAAGCCTTTGGGAGAGGGAAGGAATGAAGGAGAAAATGAGGGAGGAATTTCCATGAGGGAAATCTCCCCTCAAGTTTGTGCTCTGATACCTGATGTTGGGAATGGGAAAGATATATGAGATATATTGATACAAGATGTGTTACAATATATAGGCAGGAGGCCTATATGATAACAAGACAAGTGTCAAGGACACATGTCATAACTGAAAGAAAAAATACACATTAACTCTAACATTCCCACTTAATGTGTACTTTTCTAAAAAAAACTAACAAATAAGTCAATATTATATAACAAGCCATTAATTTTTTGAAAATGATGCAGAACGAAGTGGTGAGAAGCGCCAAGAGGTGGAAAAAATGGCTGGCGAAAGGCAATTCAGGTGTTGCCATGTGACACCAACAAATTTTGAATGCAAAATTTTTTATAGTTTTTTCTCAACCCAGTGATCGACTCTTTTGTAATTGTACAAAGTGTTGTGCAGTCAACGCCCGTGCATATTATTTTCAATGGTGTGTGCATCTTATTTTCCGATGCGCTCCTTCTCAATCTCAAAGATTGTGGAAGGGAGCATGGCACCCACATAAACGATTCCAATTCTGGAAAGATATCATCATCAAAGTTGCTCGCATCTTGGTCGAATCATAATTGATGGTGTAGAGGTGAAAATTACTTGGTTTGTTCGAGGAGGTTTGACACCTTTATGAATAAATCATGTTTTTGCTTGAAATGTATAGATTTACGCCTTGTTTTTACAATTTTTTGGGAAGATCAAGTTTGGTAACAAAGCTTGCAAAGGCTCCAAACCCAAGGGAGGTGATATCGAAACCAACCAACAAGTGGAGGGCAGTATCAGTCTTGGTGGACTAAAAAATTAGAGTTCCAGTAGTTTTGGCATTTGAGATGGGAGATTTTGGCTGCAATCAATTCATCGTGGGTCACACTTTATTTTCACACCATAGTTGAAATTTTTTAAATTGTTTGCATGGGAAAATTTTTTAAATTGTTTGAGACCGACCATGATGCATTTTTTTTTTTACCTTTGTAAAGGCTAGAATTTAGTGGGGTTATTTATTTAAACATGATGGGGTACTTTTAGCCTTTATTTTATTTAAAGTGGAAGGACCACTTTATCATTGTATGGAGACTTGTCATGTAAGCAAAAGTTAGAATGCTTGTGAAAAATAGTCAAGAATATATTGGGCATTATTTTTTATCAGTGGGTGAGAATCTATTTTTGTTCCACCACGAGTGCGATGCCAAGAATATTCTAGGGAAATATTCTCTGATGCCAAGAATATTGTAGATTCCTGATGTGAAGATTGTTGTTTTTTTTTTAGCAAATGAAGGCCCCATTGAGAATGAAACATAAGGGTATTTATAGTCATCGAAAAGGTTTTTTTGAGATGGACACATTGGTGGTGTCAAATTGTAATTTTGAGGCTGTTTCATTTGTCCTTTTTAGCCTCAAATATTGTTATCATGGAGTGCACTCTCGGTTGAACCCGACACTCCCAAAGCAAATTTGTAAGTGATCCTAGTATCTAGTATTCTCCTCTATCATACTTAGCGGATGCAATGACTGGTTACCCATGCATTCTGGTAAGATGAGGTGATTACCATAAGGACACCTACTCTAGGGACTATAGACATAGACACCCTAGACTCTATCCGAGGACTTTTTGGATCAACTTTTGAAGACTACAAATATAGACACTTCAGAATATTCTATTCTCTTCTTTCTTCTTCTCCTCCACATTTGGATTCTATGGCTCATTTATATTATATTTTTTGAGTGTATTTTTTGATAGATACCGACACTCATATATGGCTTGTATTTTTATTTGTATTAAGGTGTATTTTCGGTAGAGACCGAAACCTTCTAGATTGAGTTTCACCATGAGGGGGGATGATATTCATGGTGAACCTAGTTAGTGATCTATGAGAGGCAACATACCTAGAGGATGACTTATAGAGGCAATAGATCTAGAAGTGGATGACCCTAAGGCACTTAGACGACTGACCTAGAGGAAACATATCCAAGGAAGTGTCTGACCCTGAGGTAACAGAACGAGATGTATACACTGTTGAAGAGCCAAACGTGAAGAGCACGAGCCTAGACCAAATCATGTAATTAATGAGGATGTTAGGATTACTTTAGAGAAGTCAACATTAAAGGGGAATTTTATCTAATGTTGACTTATTTGTTAGGGTTATTTTTTAGAAAAGTACACATTAAGGGGGAATGTTAGAGTTAATGTGTACTTGTTTTTATCAGTTATGACATGTGTCCTTGACACTTATCATGTTATCATATAGGCCTCCTGCCTATATATTGTAACACATCTTGTATCAATATATCTCATATATTTCCCATTCCCAATAGTTTGCTGAGGGTTTTATTTTTGGAGATCTTGTTAGAATTATTGAGTTTTCACTGATGTCAAGGCAGATATCTTCAAGGGTGATTTAATGTTGTCATTGATGTCAAGGCAAATATCTTCAAAAGTGATTTTATATGCTTTAATATTTAAATGAAATATTTAAATATTAAAGTGGAAGGTTTATATTTAAATCAAAATATTTAAATATATAAAAGTTTAAATATAATCTACATAGGCCGACCTCCTTGAGCGTATCATACAAAAGTGAAATTAAATTCAAACGTTTAAATGCATGGGCTGAACTCCTTGGGTGCAAATGATAAAAAGGAAGCATATTAATATGACGCCATTAATTCACTTTGGAGATGGAAATAAGCTTGAATATACTTTGAGAGGAGAGTGAGCAGTGAGTAGAAGACAAGGGAGGACGTCCCGGAGAGGAGCACAAGTTTGGTGGCATAGCAACGATCCAAAGGAGGCTTTAAATATTTGATTGTGCCACTTTGATCTCAATCGAATGGTTAGCTTAACTGGTTTCCCAGCCCACATTAGGACACTATAGTGGAAAAGATCCGAAGTTCGAATTCCCTCAGTGGATTTTTGTTGTGCGATTGAAGTGCAAGGTGTGGAAGGTTTAAATATTTGATTGTGCCACTTTAATATCTACCATTGGGTTAGCCCAACCGGTTGCCTAGCCCATGTTAGGGTGTTATATTGTAGAAGGTTCAAATGTAGAATCCCATCGATGCCTATTTTGCTATGGTTTTGTTGTTCGAGATAGCATGATGAAGGATCCATATATTTTATTGTGCCCCTTTGGTTTCAATCGTTGGGTTAGCTCAGTTGGTCATGAGTCCACGTTATGACGTTGCACTACTATATATCAGAAAATCGAATCTCATTTGTGGCTTGCTAAGTTTTGTTGTGCAATGTAAGGGTAAAAGTTTTAATTAAATTTAATAAAAGGGAGATATAAGGAGTCATTTTGTTATTATAAAGGTTTATTTTACAAGTTATAAAAGGGGAGATATAAGGAGTCATGTAGTTATTATAAATTTTTATTTTACTAATTTTAAAAGGGACATATAAGGAGTCATGTTGTTAATAATAAGTTTTTATTTTTGTAAATTTTAAAAGGGAGATATAAGGAGTCATGCTATTTTTACAAAGTTTTATTTTATAAGTTTCAAAAGAAGATCATCATTATTAAGGCAGATTTGTAAAGCACATGCAAAAAAAATATCATCATTATCGAGGCATATTTGGAGGGCACAGTTTTGGAACAAGTCAAGACATCAAAGAAGAGAGTAAGAGGATTAAGTGCACATATTCACCCAAGCATTCAATTAAAAGGAAGGACAATTCAGCCAACTCGATATGAAGAAAAGGTGCACATGATAGTGAAATAAAAGCAAGGTATTAGCATCTCCAATTCAACACACAAGTAAGTTATCTAATACTAGACTTGGGCTACCTTTAAAATGTAATAAATGTGAGATATGTGAAAGCGAAAGTCTAAATGAATTTGAAGAACATATTGGCCATTTGAAGCTTTCTACACTTGTGCATATCATCCTCTATATGTTCATGAAGTTAAAATAATTTTGGGTAGAATATGTATAAATTTCCTTTTAGTTGAAGAAATAAAACTCAAGAAAAGATGAAGAACTTGATGCCATTATTGATCATATTTTAGAGTAAATTTGAGTAGTGTTTGTGAGCAGGTTTTGGAGTAGATTTGAGGAATGTTTGTGAGCAGGTTTTGGAGCAAAGCTGAGCAGTGTTTATGAGCATGTTTTGGAGCATATTTTAGTAGTGTTTGTGAGGAGGTTTTGGATTAGATTTGAGCAGTATTTGTGAGTAGGTTTTACAGAAAATTTAAGCAGTGTTTATGAGCAGGTTTTGGAGCAGATTAAAGTAGTGTTTGTGAGCAAGTTTTGGAGCAGATTTAAGTAGTATTTGTGAGTAGGTTTTGGAGCAGATTTAAGCAGTATTTGTAAGCAGGTTTTGGATTGGTGTCCATGAACTTGATCCAGGGGATTGGTGTCTCCTGTGGATTAGTATCTATGAACTTGAGAAAGGGGATTTGTGTCTCCTATGGATTGATGTCCATAAACTTGAGGAAGGGGATTGGTGTCTCTTGTGGATTAGTATCCACAAACTTGAGCAAGGGGATTGGTGTCTCCTATGGATTTGTATCCAAAAACTTGATCAAGGGGATTGGTGTCTCCTATGGATTGGTGTCCATGAACTTGAGCAAGAGGATTGGTGTCTCCTGTGGATTGGTGTCCACGAACTTGTATAGGGGATTGGTGTCTCTTGTGGATTGGTGTCCACGAACTTGTATAGGGTATTGGTGTCTCTTGTGGATTGGTGTCCATGAAATTGTATAGGGGATTGGTGTCTCTTGTGGGTTGGTGCCCATGAAATTTATTGAAGAAAAATATAAGCAATATTTTTTTTGTGGTTTTATCCCGAGAGGATGTTTCCACGTAAAAGCATTGTCTCTTATGTGTAAGGAAATTGTGCATTGATTTATTATTGCATTCATATTATTGATGTTATCATTTGGATTAAATTTTTTTATCTTATATTCTTCACCCCTCTCTCAATATAAGCTTGTATTCTTTAGATATACATATATTTTTGCTAAGGATTCTATTTTTTGAAGACCAATAATAAATGTAAATTTGTAAGGTTTTGAAATAAGGTAGTTTAATTTGTCAAATGTCCTATAACCTTTAAAGACAAAATGTTTTTGTTGATAGAACTAAATAAACCAGTCTAAAATTGTAAATGGATATAAGTCTTTTCAAAAATCCATATTTTATATTAATAAAAAAATTATATTTAATTTTACCTAGTTTTGAGCGGTCTGATATACTTAAAACTTTATAAGTTGTTTTAACATGAGATATTAATTTTAAGTTAAGTCAATGGAAAAAGACAGCAATAATAAACAAGGAAAAAAAAAAGGTTAGCAATCTTAATGGACCTAAAAAATTATATTATGTTAATTTTTACTTTGAGACACTATCTATTATACTCTAAATACACTAAACCATAAAAATATATTTATTTTCATTTAATGTTCAATTCCCCTTCTCTACGAGATTCTAGATGCTTAAAGGACTTGAAAAATATAGGCGGGCTTGGTATTTTTAATGTATTTGAGGAGGCCTAATGGATTTGAAAAATATAGGTGGGTTTGGTATTTTTAATGTATTTGAGGAGGGCTAATGGATTTTAAAGTGGGAGTGAGTAAATACTTCAAAACTCTATAAGGGGTTTAAGATTAAAATTTTTTGCAGGTAAGGTTGAGGTTGCATATAATGTTTAGTGACTAGAGTATAATTAAATAATTATATATGTAAATACCATACAATTTATGAATTTATTAAAATTAAAAATTATTACTTTACCTTAAGTTTAGGACACCAATTTTATGTTAACAATAAGGATGTGAAAAATAAAGGTAGCCAAATCTATAATATTAATGTTTCATTATTCGAACTTTCAATTTTATTAAAAATATTTTATTTTTTTCAAAATATTTAATAAAAAAATAAAACTTTTACCTAATAACCCGATAAATATTTTATTTATTTTCATACAAATTTAAGTCTCCTCCTACATCTGCAAATTTTGGGAGAACTAATGGACTTGAAAAAGATAAGGTAGTATAAGAATTAAAAATTGCTTTATTTTAAGTTTATGGACACCAATTTCAAGAAAGAATATGATTAATAAATGAGGAGATTAAAGTTAAAAATATTTTTATTTATTTATTATAAAAGGTTATATAATTTCATTATGCTCTAAAATTTATTAAATATATATTATTTTTCTTTTAAACATATTTTAATAGTAATTAAAATTTTGATTATTGTTCTAATAAATAATAAAAAAAAGTTGTTATCAATGTTCAACTCTAATTGATAGTTGAATCTTCTATAATATCCATTTTAGAGTTTTTCTATGCTCTTCCATCCTCAAGGTTTTAAAAAATAACTAATAAATAAAAACTAAAATTGTTACTTTAGTTTGTAGAGGAGGTTAACATTTTGAACACCAGTTTCAAGTTAACAAGAAATAATATAATTAATCAATGAGGAGACCATACTCAAGAATTTAAAATATTTATTTATTATGAAAGGTTATGTGATTTGATTGTGTTAGTCTTACAATGGCACTGATAGGGGGGGGGGGGTGAATCAATGCAACTATTTTAAAAACTTAATGCTTTAACTCTTAAAGCCAAAACAAAAGAAAGCTAAAACCAGAAACAGCAAGTACCACAAGAGAGCATAACATAACACAAGATGTAACGAGGTTCACCAGCTTTGGCTACTCCTCAAACTAGACCGCTTGGACTCCCATCCAAATCCAGCCATTGCAAAGCACCAACTTTACAATCAATTTACCAAAGACCACTGGAAGGAGCACCAACCCCTAATTTACCAAAGAAGAACCGGAAGGAGCACCAACCCCTGATTCCAAGCACCAACTTGGATTTCTATTTTCAATTTTGATTGACATAAAAATGCCTTCAGTGTTACAAGATCCTCACTGATCTAGCTTAAATCAAATCAATCTCATGGAAGCATACACTCTTTTACAGTTCTACCTTCTGCACACTTACAGCCCTTTCATATGGCATGCTCTTGCAGCTCACATACAACCAGCCTCTTTTCGCAAGATCTTCTATCTCGCAAAGAGCAACTATCTTCTCTCGTACGGTTATTCTTTTATAACCTTTCAATCCCGCATGCAATCGAATCACATACTCCGACCGTTCGAATCCATGCAATACGGCTGTTCGGTTCCATGCATTTCGACCGTTCGAAACCCCGCAATACGTCTTTTGGAAACCATGCAATACGGCAATTTTGTTTCATGCACTTCGACTGTTCAATTTCTTCGAATACGGCTTTTCGAATGCTTTTTCGAAAACCTTTCGATACTTTAAATTTGATTCTTCGAATACGGCTTTTCGAATTCTTTTTCGAAACTCCATGTATGATTCTTCGAAAGCTTTTCGATTCTTCATGTTCGGATTTTTTGTATGCTTCAAATACGTCTGTTAGAATGCCTGCAAATTCGACCTTTCGAATGCTTTTATTATCCTTCAAATTCGGCTTTTCGAATGCGTTTAAATTATGCATGTTTGGCTGTTGCAATGCATGTCCAACACCTGTCAACAATTAATCGTCTCTTCGACTTCGCCATTTTTACGTAATCGGTCGCATGATTTTCCCGTCTCGCTTTTTCGACACGTGTCACCTTGCATGTTCCCGCGGGTTTTACCTCGCCGATCGTTACTCGTCGCGATATCGCGACACTTTTAACTTATGCTGACATCACCCTGAAGGTTGTCACGAAATCACGACCATTTTGGCCTTGGAAGCTTTCCCTGCATCTTGTCGCGATATCGCGACACTTTGAACTTTTGCCGACGTCATCCTTCAATGCATGTCACGAAATCGTGACCGCTTTGGCTCTCGGAAAGCTTCTTCATCTTGTCGCGAAATACGCGACACTTTTAACTTTTGCGACGTCATCATCCACAAATCGACGCTCCGTTCCATTTCCTTTCATCCCGTCAGGAAAATCGTGACACTTTTCAACTTTGTTGACATCATCATCCTGCTTGTCACGAAATCGTGACACTTTCGATTTCGTACACTCTTCTTTGCCACAAAAAAGGAACATGTCACGAAATCGCGACACTTTGTTCTTCCGTACAACTCTCCTTGCCAACTCCAAAAATGGAACATGTCGCGAAATCGCGACACTTTGCTCTTCCGTACAGCTTGCCAACTCCAACAAAAATGGAACATGTCACGAAATCGCGACGCTTTGCTCTTGCTGACGTCATCATCCTCCTTGTCGCGAAATCGCGACGCTTTCGGCTCTTGCTGACGTCATCAATCTTCTTGTCACGAAATCGCGACGCTTCTGGCTTCCGTACGCTCTTTCTCCATGCAGTAGCGAAATCGCTACAACTTTGTGCCTTGTGCTTTTACCTTGTCTTTTTCATGAAATTTTGACTTGTAATATCATTGCTGCATCTTTCAGCTCTACACTTTTGACTAGTAGCGAAATCGCTACACCTTAGTTTCCCTTGTTCCAACATGTAGCGCCATCGCTACACCTTAGTTTCTCTTTGTTTCAACCTGTAGCAAAATCGCTACACCTTAGTTTCTCCTTGTTTCAACATGTAGCGAAATCGCTACACCTTAGTTCCATGTATTTTCATCATGCAACGATATCGCTACACCTTTGTTTCCTTTCATTTCAACATGTAGCGATATCGCTACACCTTTGTTTCCTTCTCTCACAAAGATGTCACGATATCACGACAGCTTTGCTCGCATCTTCTCTCTCCGATCATGTCACTAAATCGCGACAATTTGGCGTGCATTTTCTCTCTCCTACTTTTTGTCGCGATATCGCGACACATTTTCTCTCTCCTCATGAAAACTTGACATGTCACGAAATCGCGACATTTTCGGCTGCGCCTTCTCTCTCTCGACCATGTCGCGAAATCGCGACAAAAACATGTCGCGATATCGCGACGCTTTTCTTCCTTGTCTCTTTTTGCCACTTTAACTGGTCACTTCTGTTTTCCTTGAAACTTTCTCGCACTTGATCTGATCGACCTCCGAATCGCATCAATCGCATCAATCTGACCGTGTTGACAACAATGACAATACTTTTGCAATTCTTTTGCTGCACCTTGCTCAACAAACAACTCCTATCCATCACCTTGCTCACCAATCAACTTCTAACCATTGCATCAACTGATCAACCTGACTGTGTTGACAACAATGACAATACTTAGGTTGCACCTTGCTCATCAATCTCCCCTTTGGAATTGTTGGCAACACACGTAATTGTCCGCAATTACCCCGTAATTCTTCTCCCCTTTGACAATAATACCAAAGGGCGGCTGCAAAACTCCCCCTGAGTCCATGCACAACATTCATAGGCAAAAAATTAATCCAGTTAGCAAAAAGCATAAACATGAGCAATATGATGAATAGATCCATAAATTCTCCTCTCGAGAATTTGATCCCGATGTCTAGTCAAATCTTAGCCAATACTTGAGAAAAAATGACCTCTTCGGATCACGCCGTCTTCTCGAGCCTCAACCCTCTCGTACTCGTCATAGACTCACTAAGAACCCGCTTAAGAAGCACACATAGAACTTGTCCAATATCAGCACACAAGTTCTCACTAGAACCACGCTTAGCATGAACCCACAAAGAGAATTGTTAGAGACCCAATGTGATTTATCAACTTCATAGAAACATACAGAGAATTGTTAGAGACTCAATATGTTCTATACTTAATTCCCAATCTCAAACTCAACTATTAAACTCAAGACAACCAACCAAGGGTTCCACCAACTTAATACAAGTAGCTAGACTCACAAAAATAAGCCCTAGAGCACAAAGCTTCCACTATCTCAAACCAGAAATTAGGATTTACACCAAGCCAAGGGATACCTAGAAGAGTACCTTTTCACTCCAACCTTATTTCAGAAAACATACACCAATCATACTCATAAGAAGAATGAGTCCATACCTCATTTGAGTAGAAGATAATTGAACCTTCAAGCTGACACTACACACAACTCTCAAACTTTCAACCAATTTAGGGAAGGAATAAAAATAAATTAGCAATAAAGTGAACTTCCTTTATTACACCTTTTAGCTCCACTTCTTTAAACACAATCATCAAAACATGCCAATAAGATAATGTCAAAGCAAAATATGACAACTTAACCTTATACCTCCATCAATTATATTTGCCAAGTCAATTCAAAATACTCCAAGCAAATAATAATAAAAGATATACCTTGGCCAAACTTAGTTCTCCAACCTTTGGAGAAAGTGAATAACACCACCACAAAAGCTAAAGCGCTTTTATTGCTGCTATCCACGAGCATCACGACCAAGACGAAATTGCCCACAACATGGGTCAAACTTGGCACCTCCGCCCAACGCTTCTTCACTTCAACAAGCAGATTTCACATCTTTCAATAAAATTGATAGGAGACTCACTTGTACCAACTCTACAAATTTATCGCCAACTTAGTGCAAGCAATAAATACCGTATCACGGCACAACCGGATTCCTTTTTAAACTTAAAACCTGATCCGAGTTTTCTACGTATATCGCAGATCACTTTACTTTTAACAATGCAAATCTTGGAGAAGACATTTTGACAAACACTTTATGGCCAACCATAGAGCCCCTTACTCAACCTCAACTTCTTAACCTCGGATTGATATTTTATCAACAGCTAACCCGAACCGTCTCGTGAATTGAATAATCTTACCAATGCGACAAGAAGGATCTTGTAAGCTTTACCTCAAAGTGTAAAACAAATACACGCCGCTCGAAACACGTATATGCAGCTAGAGCAAACACGCAAAAAAATTCTGAACTCGTTATGATCCGAAGTAATGAACAGTTGGTGGAAGAATTATCAACAAGACAAAGAGTGACATATCTCAACACTACCAAATGTGACAACTCTTCAAATTAAACAAAGACACTTCACGACACCTTCAAAAACGACAACAAGAACTGACAACACACTTTAGCTGAAAACAACAATAACTCGACTTCTTACCTTTCATCCTCGTAAAATCGGCCCAAAAACATAGGAGCATTAAAATAAAATTTTAAGATTGCTCCCCCCGAGGATGTGCCACCCGGAGCCGCTTAAAGCGTAAGAGGAGTAATCTCCTTCTCGTCCAAGGAGACACGAATTCCTTTCTTCTCGTCTTTCTCCGTACTTTCCCGAACTTGGGCTTGAGTTTTTCAACTACATCCCTATTTTGCCCCCGTTCGTGAACTTGAACATTTTTCTTGCGGGGTTGTCTCTTGTGCGTTCTTGAAGGATGATTATTTTCCTTTCGCCGTGCACATGATTTATTCTCTCGTCTCGTATTGTATTCTTTGCGTTTGATGAAATCTAGGGTTTTGCCTTAGATTAGATACATAAGTGCTTGCACGTAACCTTGCTACGTGCCCTTGACCATTACATTTAAAACATTGCACATGTTTTATTCCCCGTCTCGTATTGCATTCTCGTGTGTCCGATGAAATCTATGGTCCCGCCTTAGATTAGATACATAAATGCTTGGACAAAACCTTGCTATGTGCCCATGGCCATTACATTTAAAACATTGCACAGGGTGTTCACTCAGGAAAGCAGATGTGTTTTTGTCAGTATAACTCTTTGATCTATTATTCTATCCACAATAAAATGCCTTGTGACCATAGTAGTTGCATTTAGAACAATAGCCATTAAAAGCATTATTATTAAAAGAGTGAGAGTGAGAGAATTTCTGTTGCTGTGGTTGCTTTGTCGTAGATTTTCTTTGATGATTTCTTCCTTTTGAGGATTCAACTTTCGTACTTTTCTTTTTTCAAACCTTCAACCGAGGACTTCTTCTTCTCTCGCATGTTCAGAGGATGAAGGTTGTTCATCTTCATATCCAAGACCAAACTTAGACGTGGAGCTTCTTTGTTGATTTATCATTGTATCTAGTAATTTGAGATTTATATTGGCCTCTTTTAGTTGTTTCTTCAAAGAAACAATCTCTTCTTCTTGTTGGCAACAAGCAGTCTTTTTCTCATTGAACTGAGACTTGAGAATTTCTTCAACCCTCTTGGACACATCTACTTGCAACTTTAGATTACTAACAGCTTTGTTAGATTCTTCTTCACGTTTGCTATATACATCGACTTTATCATTCAACCGTGTCTTCAAGGCTTCTTCTGCTTTCTTGGCCTCTTGAATTTGTAAACAGAGATTTTCAATCTCATCCCCGTATTCTTCCAACTTTTTGGACAGCTCTTTTGTTGCTTTTCTTTTGTATACTTAACTCTTCAAGAGCGGCGATCAACTCACCTTCTAGATCTACTTCAATCTCCAGTGTTTTCATTGCAAACTTCGTAGTTCACTTCTTCTTCCTTCTTTAGTGCAATTTTCTCTTCTGAAGGAATTGAAACTGACTGAGATACCTTAATGGAAGATAATCTATTCTTCTTACCCATTGTAAACTAATCCAAGATCAACCCTGACTGATTTAGCCTGAACTGGGAACTTGGCTCTGATACCAATTGTTAGTCTTACAATGGCACTCGAGAGGGGGGTGAATCAGCAGTAGCTATTTTAAAAACTTAATGCTTTAACTCTTAAAGCCAAAACAAAAGAAAGCTAAAACCAGAAACAACAAGTACCACAAGAGAGCATAACATAACACAAGATGTAACGAGGTTCACCAGCTTTGGCTACTCCTCAAACTAGACTCGCTTGGACTCCCATCCAAATCCAACCATTGCAAAGCACCAACTTTACAATCAATTTACCAAAGATCCACCGGAAGGAGCAACAACCCCTAATTTACCAAAGAAGCAATCGGAAGGAGCACCAACCCCCGATTCCAAGCACCAACTTGGATTTCTATTTTCAATTTTGATTGACATAAAAATGCCTTCAGTGTTACAAGATCCTCACTGATCTAGCTTAAATCAAATCAATCTCATGGAAGCATACACTCTTTTACAGTTCTACCTTCTGCACACTTACAGCCCTTTCATATGGCATGCTCTTGCAGCTCACATACAGCCAGCCTCTTTCTACAGCATCTTCTATCTCACAGCAGCAACTATCTTCTCTGTACGGTTATTCTTTTATAACCTTTCAATCTTGCATGCAATCGAATCACATACTCTGACTGTTCGAATCCATGCAATACGGTTGTTCGGTTCCATGCATTTCGACTGTTCGAAACCCTGCAATACGTCTTTTGGAAACCATGCAATACGACAATTTTGTTTCATGCACTTCGACTGTTCAATTTCTTCGAATACGGCTTTCGAATGCTTTTTCAAAAACCTTTCGATACTTTAAATTTGATTCTTCAATACGGCTTTTCGAATTCTTTTTCAAACTCCATGTATGATTCTTCGAAAGCTTTTCGATTCTTCATGTTCGGCTTTTCTGTATGCTTCAAATACGTCTGTTAGAATGCCTGCAAATTTGACCTTTCGAATGCTTTTATTATCCTTCAAATTTGGCTTTTCGAATGCATTTAAATTATGCATGTTTGGTTGTTGCAATGCATGTCCAACACCTGTCAACAATTAACCGTCTGTCGACTTCGCTATTTTTACGTAATCGGTCGCATGATTTTCCTCGTCTCGCTTTTTCGACACGTGTCACCTTGCATGTTCCTCGCGGGTTTTACCTCGCTGTATCATTACTCGTCACGATATCGCGACACTTTTGACTTATGCCGACGTCACCTCGAAGGTTGTCACGAAATCATGACCACTTTGGCCTTGAAAGCTTTTCCTCGCATCTTGTCACGATATCGCGACACTTTGAACTTTTGCCGACGTCATCCTTCAGATGTCGTGAAATCGTGACCGCTTTGGCTTCTGAAGCTTTCCTCCATCTTGTCCGATATCGTGACACTTTGACTTTTGCCGCTCATCAGAAATCAAGTTGTACACGCTTCCAAACTTTTCTTTCATCCCGTCAGTGAAAAATCGTGACACTTTTCAACTTTGTCGACGTCATCATCCTCGCTTGTCACGAAATCGTGACACTTTCGATTCCGTACACTCTTCTTTGCCAGCAGCAACGAAAAAGGAACATGTCACGAAATCGCGACACTTTGCTCTTCCGTACAACTCTCCTTGCCAACTCCAAAAATGGAACATGTCACGAAATCGCGACACTTTGCTCTTCCGTACAACTTTCCTTGCCAACTCCAAAATGGAACATGTCACGAAATCGCGACACTTCCGGCTCTTGCTGACGTCATCATCCTCCTTGTCACGAAATCGCGACGCTTCTGGCTCTTGCTGACGTCATCAATCTTCTTGTCGCGAAATCGCGACGCTTCTGGCTTCCGTACGCTCTTTCTCCATGCAGTAGCGAAATCGCTACAACTTTTTGCCTTGTGCTTTTACCTTGCCTCTTTTCATGAAATTTTGACTTGTAATATCATTGCCGTATCTTTCGCTCTACACTTTTGACTAGTAGCGAAATCGCTACACCTTAGTTTCCCTTGTTCCAACATGTAGCGCCATCGCTACACCTTAGTTTCTCTTTGTTTCAACCTGTAGCGAAATCGCTACACCTTAGTTTCTCCTTGTTTCAACATGTAGCGAAATCGCTACACCTTAGTTCCATGTATTTTCATCATGCAACGATATCGCTACACCTTTGTTTCCTTTCATTTCAACATGTAGCGATATCGCTACACCTTTGTTTCCTTCTCTCGCAAGATGTCGCGAAATCGCGACAGTTTTGCTCGTATCTTCTCTCTCTCGACCATGTCGCGAAATCGTGACAATTTGGCGTGCTTTTTCTCTCTCTCTTTTTGTCGCGATATCGCGACACATTTTCTCTCTCCTCATAAAACTTGACATGTCACGAAATCGCGACATTTTCGGCCGCGCCTTCTCTCTCCTCGACCATGTCGCGAAATCGCGACAAAAACATGTCGCGATATCGCGACGCTTTTCTTCCTTGTCTCTTTTTGCCGTTTCAATCTGGGTCACTTCGTTTTCCTTGAAACTTTCTCGCACTTGATCTCGACCGACCTCCGAATCGCATCAATCGCATCAATCTGACCGTGTTGACAACAATGACAATACTTTTGCAATTCTTTTGCTGCACCTTGCTCAACAAACAACTCCTATCCATCACCTTGCTCACCAATCAACTTCTAACCATTGCATCAACTGATCAACCTAACTGTGTTGACAACAATGACAATACTTAGGTTGCACCTTGCTCATCAGATTGTACACTCAAATTTATAAAATAATTTTATTTTTATTTTAAACATCTTTTATTAGTAATAAAACTTTGATTGAGTCCCATGGAAGACAGTGCAACCGTTCGGGCTTTGGCTCTTCTTCAAGAGGTCTAAGGTTCAAACCACGACATGGGCGAGTGTGGGAGTGGGTTGGTGTGTGTTAAATTACCTATTGATAAGCATAGATCTCAACTTTATGAGGGTTTATGGTTGGGAGGAGACTGCTCAGGTATGTATGTTGGTCGTAGGAGTTTCTCACACTAACTAAATAAAAAAAAAAACTTTGATTGATGTTTCAATAGATAAAAATAAAATACATTATCACCAAGGTTAAGTCTTCTTATCATTGATAGTTGAATATTCTATAGTATTAATTTTTAAATTTTCTTCATGCTCTCCCATCCTTAAGGTTCCAAAAGAAAAATAAATTAATCAATAAAAACTAAAACTTTAGTTTATAGAGGAGGTTCTTGACTATCAAAGTAATGAAAATAGGACATTGCATTTCTATATTCCTTTATACATGTAAATTGTCTATGCTTATTTTTCTCTCATGTCAATGTTTATTATAGTACTGAGAAACATCTCAACATTTAATACCAATTCTTCCATTAATATTATTTCATGATGATAAAGTTTAGAAATTGAAATCTATATAGATCAATCAGTTCTTTGAGTCATGGTGAGTGGATATGATCTATTCCATCTTGTTTATATGTGTCATTCAAACCTAGGATATTTTTTCCTTGTGAGTAGATTATGTGTACGATATATTATTGTAGACACCAAACTCTAACCACTCACAAAACCTATTTCTACTACATACCCTAAATTTTGCATGATAAAATAGATCTAATGTTTCACTTAGGTTATTTTATGTGCACATTGATTCATTTTCCGGATTTAGCAAAATCTAGAAAATACCCCCTAGAATCCCTTGTCCCCTCATTTTCCATGTGTCCTAACTACCATTAGCTTTTCCCTTGCCACATCTCTCACCCTCATCAATACCCCATTTGACACCTCTCCCCCTGAGAGGGACACTCTAAGTGAATCAATCTAACTACCCATGCCACTTGGCTGCCCTATCCCTACCACTTGGCTACCTTGAATTACCACCTATCCTCACACCCCTAATATCCCAAATGCTTACAAATACCTTGTCATTACATTGATCAAAAGGGGATGGAACATGTACTATCACACTACAAAAAGTACACCAGAAAGATCACATCTCTCAAGGTTTGAGCCATCAAAATTGAGGAGCGACCATTCAGAACCTTTTGTTAGACATCTCTAAACATAGGGATTTGTGTTTACACAGTCCCAAATGCTACCTGCATTTACCAAATGTAGCATGTGGATCCCAAACGCAGCTTATGGGTCCCAAACATAGTCTGCTATTTTTGCACAGGCTCAATCAACCAATATCAACTCCAAATCATCACAAAACAACTCAACAAGGTTTGATTTTCACTATTTTAGATCTTGCATGTATTTTTGGATTTTGCAATCATTTCATTTCAGGATTTTATAGCTTTCTTCGAATCAATACAAACCTTACATAGTGAAGGTCTTTCATATGCTATTGATCCTTTTATATTTACAAGAATTTATGTATAGGCAACATATGCTGGATGTGGCGATGGCTGACGAGGTGGTAAATATTAAAGATGTATAGCCAGTGTATGTTGAATGTGGTGATGAATTAGGGCACATGAGCACAGTGAATGATAATTCACATCTAAGCGAGAGACTATTTGTTGAATACTTGAACGAATGGGGTAGTGCGACACCTTCGACCATGCTCAGACCCACTATCATGGATGGGTCCTATGCAGATCAAACGATCTAGCAGCATAGTCACACATCCAACATGGCAACAAAAGTGATATTGTTTAGACATAGGCATTACATATTCAGAGCATAGGTTAATTGAAATGTCCACGATATTTGTTTTTGCCAAGACAACGTATAGTGGTCAAAAAACATCCACAGTGCGATAGTTACACATAGAATACTCGATGTGCTTGTTGGTATGATGCAGTGTATGCAGTCAGATAGCACTCATGTGTGAATAGTTTGACGTGGTAGGTCACACGTGGCAGTACATGCATCATCTGAGGGTTGGGTGTTACACCTAGATATGTCCATTTGGTGATGATAGCAAGGAGTTGTGGTGTTTCATTAGTGTTATAAACGTTTACCTCATGTTTACTTCAAAGTTCCCAAAGTTTTATGCACACAATAAAACACATGTGGATGGATGTGTAGCATCCAAACATGTTTTAATAAATAAATGAAATGGTATATGGATTATAATAAAGTGTTACAAATAGAATAAAAGCATTTATGGAATAAAACAAAAGGTGAAGCCAAGGACATTGGAAAATAAGGCGAAATGAAAGTAAATGAAAAGTCGTTTGGAAACCAAAATGAAGAAACAGTCATGGGAAACGAAAAAATAGGAAACGAAGGGTTTCCAAATAGAGAAAAACATGCACAATAAAGAAAACATTAAATATGCCAGGAAAATATAGAACAGGGGTTGGTTTTTTTACAAAGAACCAAAAATACTTCCGGAATGTAAAATGAAACATTTTTAATGCAAATGTGGTTTCAGAAATTTAGGCCTTGTTAGCAAGAAAGAAGGAGAAATTTTTGCATGCTTAGATTTAAACTTTATTATCTTTTCCTTTTCAGATTTCGGATTTATAAGTGATGTTTATGCATTTTTATGGTTACATCAAGTGAATATTTGAAGTCTGAAATTTATTTTTGTACCCTAGGAGCTAGCACTTAGTTTATTTCGATTGTGCAAATGCAGGTTGAATAGACTAGGTTGCATGTAAGAGTTTCTCACATCTTCGGTTTTGCAGGACGGGGTGCTATCAAACTGATAAAGCTTTGCATGTCTGCGTTTTCAGCATTTAATTTATTTCAGATTTTTATTTTTCAGTTTTCCAACTTTTATTTTACAGAATTTTTTTAATTTTCAGGCATTAAAATAAAAATTAAAAAAATAAAATGATAAAAATAATTACATGGTTGTGAAGAATGATGTATAATCTATCATACGCAATAGATTCGGACTCATTCCGAGGTCATTTCGATTTTATAATTATTTTTGAAAACTGTTGTTTTTAAGGGTTTTTATAATTTCGGAAATTCATATTTTTTTATTTTGAAGCCAAATCAGATTTTTTCAGCTTCATACTTTATTTGCAAGTATAAGATGACCTTTCCTTTATGAAAATTTCAATTTCATTAAAGGGGAGTTTATTCTATGGCATTTCATAAGCTATCATTTTCGAAGCAATAAATGCACCTTTCTTCATGAAAATTCTGATTTCATTGAAGAGGGGTAATTTATCATTACATCAAGGGTCTTGGTTTTAAAGCATGAAATTATTTCTTCTTAATGAAAATTAATTTCATTAGAGAGGGATAATTCATCATGACATTATGAGGCTATTATTTTCAAGCAATAAATTGGTGTCTCTTTATGAAAATTAATTTCATCAAAGAGGGACAATTTATTAATTATATCAAAGGCTATCTTTATCTTCATGATAAAAGCTACATTTAATGGATCTTTTCATCATTTTAGATTCACATTCATAGATAGATTTAATCTTCTATTTCATGCTTAAAGTAGGATTTAATGCAAGATAAAACTTGTTTAAAATCCACTTAATCAAGGAAGATAAAATCTACCTAAAAGCATTCAAGATAAAAGGAATTAAGGCACTACATCGTGGTCATATGAGGGCCAATTCACATTTACTTTTATTTAAGGTTTATGAACAATCATTAATATAGCATGGTAAAATGAACCAACACATGCCCCTTGTTAACAGTTACTTGCAATCACTAAGGTGTTCCTAGCATTAATTGATATATCTTTATTGAGATTACTAATACACATGTGCAAATGCTAATATAGCGGAGACCTTGGAGAAGTTGTTTTGTTTTAACTTCTTTGCAAGAGAGGGTTTTGGGATCAAAATCCTAAGGGAGAGTGTAATTTCACAATTGGGTAAAATTACCACTCAACATTTTGGCGCTAGAAGGAGGGCATGAAGTGGTTTATTTTATTGTGATTTTAAATGCTATAGGGATTTAAATTGTGGAATATTTCATGCCCTATTGACTATTATATTTAGGCCTCTTTTAACACTCAACATTGTGGTGCTAAAAGGAGGACATGAATTGGTATTCATTGATCTAACGCTTTTGGATTGTTCATACAGGAAATAATGTGATTTTGTTATGATTTGAAAGTTTTGAATTGCTAAATATTTCAAGTTCATTTGATTAGCATCTTTGGCTTCCTTTAGCACTCAACACTTTGGGAGCTAGGAGGATTTGAATTGATTTATTTTATTGCTATTTAGATGCTAAATTGTTCATGTTACTTGAAAGATTTATTCAAAAACATTGGTCTTGACTAATGAGACTTCGTTTCCATATGATTACTTTCATTGATTCTAACATTCTCTATGTTTGATGATGCATTAATGCTAACATGTTACAAATTTGAGAATGTTCTTCAATTTCATGGTTTAATGGATGCATATCTTTTGGATGATGCTTTTAAAATTTGTTAGTCATTTCATACTTCATTGCAAGATATTTTTATTTGACTAACAAAATTGGTACTAAAGTTATATCTTCTTGACTATTGCAAGATTTACTTCAATGATGGCAAGTAGTCCTTTAAACATACCTGGGCCTTCACATGAGGTGAATATGGGCCATGTGCCTTTTCTACCTCATTTTAGGCATGAGGGAGCTAGGTCAGCTGAAGCACACATTAATGCATTCAAATTCTATGGGGCTTCGTGGCAAATAAATCATGAAGATGTTGGATGTGAACTATTTTCATACACATTGGATAAAATTGCTCATGACTGGTTTATCAATCTTCCTGTAGCTTCCATCACTTCATGGGCGCAATTAGAAGCAATGTTTCTTAACCATGTGGGAAATCGAGTTGACCCAATTGTTGTAAGAAATCAGTTTGACTCTATTTGCAAAGAACCTAATGAATCCATGAGTCAATTCAATGAGAGGTTCCATAAGTTGCACGCTCAAGTGTTGGAACATTACAACATAATAGAAGAAGAAGCTATTGAAGTATACATGGGAGCAATACACCCCATAGTTGCTACTTTTTTAAGGGAAAAGCTTAACGACCCATATTTGCATGAAGTTTATGAGACCACGAGAAAATTAGAACAATGGTACATTTTAGAAAAATAAAATATGGAAGAAGAGGCACAACATGTTCCCATGAGAGATTGTCCTTCTGGAGCTATTGATGCCAACCTACACCAACCATCTAAGATAGCACCCTCCACTCCAATGATACCTAAGGTGAATGATCAAGGGGATGAATTTGAATGTCCAAATTTTATAACCACCTTAGATATAGTCCAAGAGGAGGTGCAAGTTGCCAAGCCAACATCCACCAATGAGGATTGTGTAGAGATGGTTTCATTTCTAGAAGTGCATGAGTATTCAGATAATGGTGTCCTAAATCTAACTAGTTTGGAGATATGTGATAGGACAGAACCTACCATAGAATTGAATGAAGTGGTTGAAAGTGAAATTGGAAGAGAATCAATAAATGAATTTGAAGACATAATAGAATTTCACCACTTGTTCTTGGAAGACACTTTGGATGAGATTGTTGAAATTGATGATCAAGAAAATCCTCACCCTCCAAATTGTGATGAAATTGAATCATGGGTTACAAATGTAGATATTGATCTTGCAAACTTGGATACAAAAAGTAGCCCACTTTTGGAAATCATTGAACCATCTAAGGAAGGTGAAGGTGAATTTGATGAGAAACACGTTGATGAATTGGAAGATGTTGAAGAAGTAGTTGAGCATCACCACTTGATTTTGGAAGATGATTACTATGATTCTTGGAAGAAGTGGGAAGAATACACTCACTCCAAACCTTCTAATGAAACTTTTGTGTCAATTGATATGCAGGATGATACAATCGCTTTCTCGCATGAGGATATTACAAGTCTTGTACAATTTGAGAATGTTTTGGAAGAAGGATTGGAATCTCATCAAATGTTGAAAAATGATAATGATTCTATTACCAAGGACAAAGAAGAAAAAGAATTGATATATGAATCAAAATATCATGTCACAAATGCAATAGAGTTTCATCCCATGAATTTGGATGACAATTTTTACAATGGTTGGGGAAGATATGAAGATGTCTTATTTTCTCACACCCCTATTGATGAAACTTTTTCCTATTGATATGCAGGATGTTGAAACTTCTACTTCACATGAAGATATTGCATTTGCAAGAATAGAGAAAGTTCCCAAATTGGATCATGTTGAATATGAATTTATTGAAGATCTTGTTGAAATAGAAAGGGAAGAAATGGTAAATGTTTCTTATGACTCATCTATTTTGGATGAGGAAGAGGTAAAATCTGCTCTTTCATTTCGGGATATTGAAAATTTGGATACAAATTCACATGATTGTTTTGAGGATTCAAATGAAGAGATACCATGGATAGTGAACAAGGAATTGGAACCAAATGACAAAGAGGTTGATCTATGTGAAGCAACTCAAATGATTGATCATGGTGATGTGTTATTTGACACCTCCCTAGATAGACAAGACTTATGGATTGAAAAGGATGGTCACACTTTTGATTGGGTGCCTAACTTTGGTATGTTTGAATAGGTGTTTGATAATGATAAAGATCATGAAGAGAAAGAAAAAGTCACAAACGCTCATCAAGTTTTGGTAAATTCTAACCATGATGTGTTGAGTATGGATGACAAGGTGAAATATTTCCCTCTGTTAGTGACTACAAAAATTTCAAGTAATGGATTACATGATGTTACTTTGGATACTAATGCTATTAATGATGAAATGCCATTAGAGGTGAATGAAGAAGTAAGGATTGATTTCTACTCACACCTCTAATGAGATTGCTTTGATGAATGAAAAAGAAGTTGATGCACTTAAATTGCTAAATCAAATTCATCAACAATTAATAATGGAATCTAGGATAAAAACTTGTAATGATTCTCATTTAGTAGATATCCTAGGTGCTTGCAAATTTTTGCATAAGTTTGATTGGCCTAAAAACATGAATAATGAATTGGTTTTAAATTTTTAGAAATAGGCTCTTGTTTGCAAAATTTCATTTTTGAAAAAGATAGCCTAATTCTAAATCAGAAATTGAGTTGTGAATTTGACATCTTAAGGAATAGACAAGATAAAATTGAAGATCATTTATTGTCTAATCAATTCAATGATTTGAATCTCACCTATGGAATTATTAATAGAACTAAATCAAATTGGTGGGGTGAGCGAGGCAAGATGAAGATTGTTGTATTGTTTGGCCTAATCTTGTTTCTCTGGATTTCTGTAAAACTTGGCTTGCGTATCATGTTATATGTCTTTTGAAATGTGCTAATCATGTTTGGGATCCGGGGAAGTGATAGTTCAAGCTTTGCACCATCTTGTACCATATTGTACATTTGTATATAGTTTTGGTTTGTGTTTTGAGTTTTGTGTTTTGGGTTGTTCCCTTGTTTTGAGGTGATGTTTTGTGGTCGCTAACTTATGGTCTCTAGCCCTTTTGAAGCTCCTTTATTTAGTAGGTTGGAGTACTTGATCTGAAAACTGATGAACCCGAGAAAATGGGGATGAGTTATTTGGTGATCATGCTCAGATTTTGGGACCAAAATGGTGGAAAGTGGAACAATGAAAGATTAGCCAAAGCTCCACATGGAACTCACACACATTAAATGGTGTTTCTGGAATTATGAAGGATGAAGTTATCTTGATCTGCAACCCTAGGCAAAAATCTAAAATGCTTCACTTGTAGGCTGCCTTACCCTAGTGATGCTTGAAGCTTTGCAAGGTTGTTCTTTTGAAAAGAAAAAATTTTATATATAAAAAAAAGAAAAAAGAGAAAAAAAAAAGAAAAAAAAAGAGAAAAAAAAAGAGAGAATGAGCATTGAAAAGCTTGATCATATCAGTCACAAGATCTAGATAAACTCTACCGGGGCTATGGACGCCTGATCGAAGTAGGGCTCTATCTAGATATAGCTCGGGTAAAAGGAAAGGCTTTGCAAAGCATTGAGCAAACACAAGGGTGAGTTAGATAAACTCCATCGGGGCTATGGATGCCTGACTGGTAGTGGGGCTCTATCTATAGCCATTTCATTATGAGCGATACTTCATAGCCTAATGCAGAAAGGGATGATGGAATCTGGAGGATTTTTAGAAATGCAAGAATGAATCACTTTTGCACACACTGAGCAAAGGCAGATGGATTAGTTGTTTTCATTCTGAAGTTGTTTACCCCCACCTTCTTGAGATGTTGCTAAATTATTGTGTCTCGCTAATCTTGTGTGTTTTCATTTTAGGTTGGGTTCTTCACCAAAATGCTCAGGAGCATTTCCCAGCAGAGTCACCATTTGTTGTGGCTGCTCCACAACGTACCCCAAAATTGGGGACCCACCTTGAATTTTTGGTTTTAGAAGTGTAGGTTGTCTTGGAGTGATCATTGCGATTTGACCGTCCTTGTAGGTTTGCCTTGCAGACTCTAGAGTCCGTGTTTGGATAGGTTCCATCCTTGATAAACATTTATGTTTCCAAGGTTTTTGGTTGTATAGCATATTTTGTCTTCTTTGGTCTTCATTTGGAGTGTTCGTGATCTTGTATATTTTCGTTCTTTAGTTGTGTTAAAGGTGTTTTAGGTTATGTTTAAGTTTGTGTAAATTAACTTTAATATATTGAGATAAGTAAAATCCATAATTTAAAGTTAATTAAATCATTTTAAATAAAATGGTTCTATTTTATATTTTTGCCCTTCAAGGATTAAATCATTTTAAATAAAATGGTTATGTTTTATATTTTTACCCTTCAAGAATGTTCATGATAAATAAAAAAATTTAAAATAAATAAATAAATAAAATAAAATTAATAAAAAATACATATATGTGATTTATATGTATTGTAAAGCAATAAAAAATGATGAATCAATCTATCTATCTATCTATATATATATATAGGATTTTAATAATAATAATAATATAAAAAAAAAACAAAAAACAAAAAGAATCATAATAAAATAAAATAAAAGAATATATATATGTATTTACCTATATATATAATGTTCACTGTTTCATTTTCTTCAATTATTTTATGTTTGTTTTAGGGCTTAATTGGTCTAATTTAGGTAATTAAGCTTTGTAATGCGAGTTATAAAGCATTTAGATTATTGTTTGCATTTTTAAGGTGTGGTTTATTAATGCTTTGATGTTTAAAAAATAGAGGAAAAGAGGCAAAGACTATATGGTGACTGGCGATGGAAGGGCGGACATCTCGGATGGGCCCACATAAAATCGACGTGGTCAATTGAGCGCACACTACATAGGAGTTGTGGGTGACAGGTTACAAACGCGATGAAGGCGTGGAAGTCAAAATGTTGAATGCATGTAGGTGGATAGCATTGGTGTGTAAATAGTGTAGCCGATAAATATTATCAGGGAAGAGGAATGAGACACTGGAGCATACAAAAATATTACCATCCAACTATGGGTTTGCTAGGATCGGACCAAATGTAGACATGCAGCGAAGGCGAATGGATACACATTCATCGGTGATGTTATAGAACGATGGCGCCTTGTCAGAGGAAAGGTAATATGTGGGAGTTCCAAGCGGTGCACAAGAGGGCCACATAAGAGATTATCGAGCAGCAATTTCATGGAGACATCCATGGTAGAAAATCAATTGAGATCAAATATGTTTCACATGATAATGTAGCAGCTTCTCTAGTGTGGACAAACCCAAAATCGATTTGGATAATTTTCATACTACAACCGAACGTAAGTTGGGCGAAAGGAATTGTAGCCAAGTAAAACAACACCAACATCAAGTGGAGATATTGACATAAGTTTTTAGTCGAAAAGAATGTAGTTTGAACAGAGGGCAATTTGGTAATCAAAGCACATTGACATGTATGTCAAAGAATAATGAGGTGAGACCATTGTACCATCACAGATGAATGAAGATAGATGACATGGACGCTGTAACACAACAACATTGCAATGGGTTTTTGGAACTTCGACGTCCATACTGTATGAATTCAACGACAATAGGGAGTGTATAGGAATATAAGTGATGCAACGGTGAGCCACAATGAAGGTGTATGATAGTGTAGAGGCCATGATTCATACCACATAATTTGAAAGTAGCAACACAACGCTAAATGGTAGCCATGACAGAATCATCAAATGATAGGAAATTGGTAGAGCTCCCAATACATGTGTCGATAGTGAATGTCATCAAAGGTGGGCGTAGAACAAAATGAGGCCCGGTAGTTTTAGTAGTGTTGATGTCGTTGAAGCAGATTACGCAACGGATTTGGTGGTTTCACGTGAGGAGTTGTTAAGAGATATGGATTAGACATTGTGGATCGACGAAAGACACTGTGTTGGAATATTTTCAACATTGTCTCCTTAGTCCTAAGTATTAAGTCCTAGTATTTAGTTTTAGTTTAATGTTTTGATTTACATATTTCTAGTTAATTTGATTAGCATACATTGAGGTTTTGGCTTGGTTGGTCAATGTTTGACCATAGTCCAAGATTAGAATATTGTTAGGATAAGAGCTATCTTTAAGTTAGTTTGTTGTAATAAGTTTGAGAGGATTTCTCTCAAAAATATTAGTGAAGAGTTGAGGGTTGATCTTGAAACACCATACAATGAAGGATAACTGCTACAAAATAGCTTTATGGGAAGCACCAAATATACTCATACTAAAGGTAATGTTTTTATGATTAATGATTTGTTTTTTGTGAGCAGGAATGAAAATAAATGCGATTGTCTCATTAAGACAACTTTGATGAAGAATCTTCTTGGAGAGAAGATAGTGATGAAGAACTTGGGTCACATGGATCAAAATGATATGTTCAAAATTCCTTGGGAGAAGGATTCTTGTAAAGTCATTGTTTTGAGAGAATATTTGTCTGAGGAGCAACTTTATGTTGCATATGTAGTTGGTCATTATATGGCCATATTTGTTGTGATTTTTTGTATGAAAATATGTGAAAGAGTTGTATGGTATAATCATCTATGTGAGATGATTAATTGTAAATACTCATGTGGAGTTTTCTTTAGTGTTGAATATATAAAAGAAGATCAAAATGTGAGAGCATGGTTTAAAGATCATAATGATAAATATGTAAGAGAGTGGTTGTTGAAAACCACAAGAGAAGATACTTTTGTTGAAGGGGGAGCTAATCAACAAAAGAAGACACTCAAGATTTGTAGGAAATTCCACATGAAGAGTGGAAGGAGTGCCACCATAAGTATTTTGTAAATTCTGATTTCTTGATTCAATATTTGAGGAAACGTAAGAGAAATATTTTCTTCCAATTCTGTGATGCTTAAAGAAATCTTGCATGAGTGTCTTTAGCATCAAGGGGGAGAATTTTGGAATATTTTCAACATTGCCTCCTTAGTCCTAAGTATTAAGCCCTAGTATTTAGTTTTAGTTTAATGTTTTGATTTACATATTTCTAGTTAATTTGATTAGCATATGTTGAGGTTTTGGCTTGGTTGGTCAATGTTTGACCATAGTCAAAGATTAGAATATTGTTAGGATAAGAGCTATCTTTAAGTTAGTTTATTGTAATAAGTTTGAGAGGATTTCTCTCAACCACCGTGTCTATTTTTAGTTCTTTCAAGAACTATAAAACTAGTAATGCATTATTGATCAATAGAACAATTTCACCATTATTTATCATTTTGTATCAGAGCAAGTTTTCTCAGACAGATCAAAACCTATGGAGAGTAGCGTGAAGAGATCTGAAGCATGCAATTTGTCAGAGAAACTCAAGTGGCCAGCACTCAACAGAGCTGCAAGGAAGATATCGAGTAAATCATTAATATCTCATGCATCCTGAGGTATTTTATTATGAAAATTTGAGGTTTTTTAGATAATTGTATCAAGAGGATGCTGTAAAAATTTTAGGTAATTTGGAGCTAATTTACAAATTTTAGTAGCATTTTTAGTTTTTAAATAAAATGGTTGTATAAGGTGGAATACAGAGTATTTGCTTCTAAAATTTTGGGAGAAATATTATCTAGATAAAATAATAATTCAAAAAAAAATTTAGGTCATTTGGATCTATATTTATTAATGTATGTGAATATTTATTTTTCCTTCAACAATCCTAGATTTGGAATTGTGATAGAAAGGGCAAAAGTAAATTGATCACATATTTCTCATTTGTGAATTTGGATCTAAAATTTAGTGGATTTTCATATAAGTATTTCAGAAGTCTATAGGAAAAAATTTAGTTTTTTTCAATCAGTATTGGCCTATTTATGATAAATTGGGTGCTTGAGACTTTGGTAAATAAAAGGAAGCCATGTATGCAGACTTGGCTGTACCAAAATTTGATGGAGATAATTATGCTATTTGGAGCATAATTATGAAGACCTTATTGAAGGCTCAATACTTATGGGATATAGTTCAAGAAGGCTATGAGGAACCCACTTGGAGCAAGCTACAAGGCGAGGAGAGAAAAGAGAAGGAGCAGCAATATGCAAATTGCTTAGCTCTTATGGATTTGAGGAGAGGAATGGAAAATAATATTTTTCCTCTCATAGCCAATTGTAGATCAGCTACAATGGCATGGCAAGTGTTGAAGGATGCTTATGGGTTTGATGAGGATACCCATAAAGCCATGTGTGACAATCATGAATATTGTTTAAGCAAGGAGGAGCCTTGCTTCCTTGAAGAATTTTCTGAATTAGATCCTTTTGAAGGAGCTTTTGAAGAGTCTTGTGAAGACTCATATGAAGGCATGTCTTTTGCAGAATACATACATTATTATAATAGAGAATTATTTCTTGAAGAGCAAGACATACTTGAATAAGAGCCTTGTGTGAAAAAGAGAAAAGAATCCCTTAATGGAGAAGAGGATAAGAAAGAGGAAGAGCCTTGTACAGCTTTCCTTGGAGAGAGTCAATGTGAGACACAGATAATTGAAGACATGTCTTATATAGGCATGGAAAATTGTAATAAACAATTATTTCTTTTAGGAGGAGAAAAAGTTGAAAAGAAAAGTTGTACTAAAGAATTTTTTGCAGGAATGGTATGCTTTGAAAGCATTCACATTGATAGCAAAGAGGAAGAAGAATTTGAAGATAAAGGAAGAGAAACACTCACATTGGAGTGTTCCTTGCTTGAAGCTCACCAAGGTGAGATGTATGATGAAGAATGTCTCATGAAGGAGACATATGAAGAAGAGTGTCTTATGGAGAAGACACCAAATCAGCTATTTGTTGAAGAATACTTCATGGAGAATGCATCTACAATTCTCATGAAGGAGAATAAAGAATATGATGATGGAAAAGGAATTTTCATGGAAGACTATTGGCTTATTTTTGTTTAAGACCATTCACTTGTAATGGGTGTGTGCTCTCTTGAAAGAGCAAATAAAGTAATGTGGGATGATGATCCACAAGAAAAGTTTGATGAAGAGGAAATGGAAGCTATAAGATTCTTGTTAGAAGATCACTCATCAAGGGTGAAGGATGTGTTGGGTGAAGAAAAGACCCCACAAGACTCCCTCATTTTTTGGATATGGAAAGTGAGAAAGAAAATGGGATAGAAATAGAAAATGAAAATGAGATTGCTGATTTTCTTGTTGTAATGGAAAAGGAAACATCACTCATGGATGAAGATCACTCGCTTGGAGTGACTACATTGCAGAAAGAGAGTTGTCTTGAAAAGGCAACTATGTATGATTGCTTTAATGAATGGTTTTTCAACACATCAACATGGATTGAACAAAGGAGGAGAACTATTAGTGAAGAGTTGATGGTTGATATTGAAGCACCATACAATGGAGGAGAACAGCTACAAAATAGCTTTATGGGAAGCACCAAATCTATTCATACTAAAGGTAATGTTTTTATGATTAATGATTTTTTTTTTGTGAGCAGAAATGAATATAAATGTGATTGTCTCATTAAAACTACTTTGACGAAGAATCTTCTTGGAGAGAAGACAGTGATGGAGAACTGATGCAGGAGCATCCGACGACAGTAGAGCAATCTTGCATTTTCTAAAATTTTTTCAAATTTTTCGAAGTACTTTGCATTCTGACTTTTTTTCCCCAAGGAGGAAGTTTTGTAAGGCAAGGGGGGAGGGGTCACGAAATCGTGACCTCAAAGGCAGCGATGAGACATTGGCGAGTTTCGTCGCGATATCGTGACGTTATTTCAGAGCAAGGCGTAGGGGGGAAGTCCCGTTGCGATATCGCGATGGGTCACGATATTGTGACCTGTCACGATATCGCGACCAGTGGTAAGCTGCCACGTGGCAGTGTTGCTAAGGCAAGGCGGAAGACAAGGCTAGAGGCTACAACGAGGCGTAGGCAAGGGGAGGGGGTCGCGAAATCGTGACATGTCATGAAATCGTGACATGTCACGATTTCATGACATGTCACGAAATCGTGACATGTCACGATTTCATGACATGTCACGAAATCGTGACATGTCACGATTTCACGACATGTCACGAAATCGTGACCCCAAGAGGCTCGGCAAGGCGAAGGTAGGAGGGGGTCACGAAATCACGACATGTCACGATTTCGTGACATGTCACGAAATCGTGACCCCAAAGGGCTCGACGAGGTGAGGGCGATTTTGGTCGCGATATCGCGACATGTCATGATTTTGCGACCTGTCACGATATCGTGGCCAAGTGAAGGCATAGCTAAAGTGAGCAGGCGGACGGCCAGGCAAGGCCGAATTTTGACACGTGGACAACCACGTGTATCGAGACAGTTGCGAAGGGCACGTGTATGAAAGATGTTGCGACAAGAAGAAGGCATAGTCGATTTAAACACGCGGACAACCACGTGTATTGAATCAAAGATGAGGGCCACGTAAATTCAAATTAGAGATGTCGGCCACGCACATTTTTAAATTTCTGGCAAACAACAGTTACAGGCGACGGACATTAAGGATGGGACGACGGTTGCAGGTCAAAGGAGGCCATTAATGCAAGCTTCTTGGCGGATCGGGCAGTTGCCCATTTATGGCAGACAAATTTGAAAACTCGGCCGAGGGGGAAAATCAAATTTGAAATTTTGTTAGGCGGGGGCATTAATTGCTAGAGGGTCGAGACCTCGATAAAAACTCGTTTTAATGTATTCTTGTGGGTGGTGGACTGGAGAACGGGGAGAAGTAGCACAGTTAGTGAGACCGAAACAGAGCTTGGTCATTGTAAAGCCTGCGGGCTGTTTTATTTTGGTGTGTGTATGATTTTCAGAAGATTTTAATGAAAAGCATGAAATTTTTGAAGGTGTGATTTTTCGGTCCCCATCAGTGGTATCAGAGCCGAAAGTTCCTGAGTGTGTGACAGATCGCCGGACGTGAGGCAGTTGCACCAGGATCTGTGGGAAGGCTCGTGAGAAAGTGAGAAGATGCCTCCGAGAAGAAACCCCGTTGGTGGGAGAGGCATGGCAGCAGCAGATTTTTGAGCTTTGCAGCGGCAAGTTCAGGCCCTGCAAGAAGAACTGCGTAGAGGACACGAACCGAGAAGAGATGCAGATAGTGAAGATGAAGTAGATGAAGAAGAAAACCAGTTTGAAGAAGAAGAAGAAGAAGTTGTGGATCCGGCACAAGCCAGACTATACAAAGCCATATCCCAGATCGGGAAGAGGCCAAAGATGGAAGTTTCCACGTATTTCGGGAACTTGAATCCGGAGGAATTGATTGACTGGATCAATGACTTAGAAGAATATTTTGAATATGAAGAAGTTGAAGATCCCGAGAGGGTCAGATTTGCCAAAACTAAATTGAAAGGTCATGCCAACATATGGTGGAAGGGAGTACAGCTGGAACGAAACAGAAGAGGAAAAGAACGGATAACTAGATGGGACAGAATGGTAGAAAAATTAAAAAGATAGTTTATTTCGGCAGATTATGAGTTGGATCTGCTAAGAAAAATGCAGGGTTTGAGACAGATGAATAAAACTGTCCAAGAATATACGGAGGAATTTTATAAAATATCCATCAAAACCGGCCATTTAGAAGCAAGCAAGGAAAAGGTGGCCCATTATATTAATGGGTTGAGACCCAGTGTTCAGGAAGAGTTGAGCTTAGTTCGGGTGAGCACCATTGAAGATGCTTACCAGTTTGCTCTGAAGGTTGAAGAAAAACTGAACAGAAGGTTTGAGAGCAAGCAAAAAGGAAGAGGGCCTGGAGGAAAGACCGGTGGAAGAAAAGAGGAAGGAAAGGAAGAGAAGAAAGAAGAGGTTAGTAGCAACCGAAATCAAGAAGAAGATGAAGAACCCAAACCGCAAGTTCAGAACAATGGCTACCCAAGAGGAAGAGGTAGATCTGGATGCGGGTATGGAAGAGGAGTGTTTCGGGGAACATGTTTCCACTATGGAGAAGAGGGGCATCGGGCATATGAGTGTCCCCAACACCCCGAGAGAGTGAACAAGAAACAAGTGGGTCCTGCCAGAGTTGTTGTGGCAGCGAAAGATGCTGAATCAGAACATTCTGAAGAAGCTGAGAAGGGAGAAGCCATGATCATGAGGAGAACCATGCTGATTGATGAAGACAAACCTGAGCAGAGGAGAAGCCTGTTTTGCACACGATGCAAAAGTGCAGGCAAAGTCTGTAATGTTATTATAGACAATGGGAGTACAGATAACTTAGTCTCCGAGGAGATGGTTGCTAAGTTACAGTTGGAGAGAAGGAGACACCCGCATCCATACCGAATTGCGTGGTTGCGGAAGGACCATAGAGCATGGGTCCGTGAACAGTGTTTAGTCACGTTCCAGATTGGGAGATACCAGGATGAGGTCCTGTGTGATGTTTTCCCCATGGATGCTTGCCATTTGCTGTTGGGAAGGCCATGGCAGTTTGATCGGAGTGCAGTGCATGATGGTCGTGCAAATACGTACTCCTTGATGAAAGATGGAGTGCGGCACAAGTTGAAGCCATTACAGACAGTGGATGAGAAGGTGTGCAGCAATGCCAGAATTTGTCTGGTAGAGGGCAAAAAATTTTGCCAGGAAACGGGATTTGAGCAGGTTGTAAAGGTTGATGAGTGTTCGGAGATATTACAAAGGACGCGGACCGAACAACATAGAAGTGAAGGTCACTTCTCCTTTTTACTCGGGGTGTCTGATGCAGGAGCATCCGACGACAGTAGAGCAATCTTGCATTTTCTAAAAAAATTTCAAATTTTTCGAAGTACTTTGCATTCTGACTTTTTTTCCCCAAGGAGGAAGTTTTGTAAGGCAAGGGGGGAGGGGTCGTGAAATCGTGACATGTCACGATTTCATGACATGTCGCGAAATCGTGACCTCAAAGGCAGCGATGAGACATTGGCGAGTTTCGTCGTGATATCGCGACGTCGCGATATCGCGACGTTATTTCAGAGCAAGGCGTAGGGGGAAGTCCCGTCGCGATATCGTGACCAGTGGTAAGCTGCCACGTGGCAGTGTTGCTAAGGCAAGGCGAAAGACAAGGCTAGAGGCTACAACGAGGCGTAGGCAAGGGGAGGGGGTCACGAAATCATGACATGTCGTGAAATCGTGACCCCAAGAGGGGGGGGGGGGGGGGGGGGAGTTTGGGATGTCGCGAAATCGTGACCCCAAAGGGCTCGACGAGGTGAGGGCGATTTTGGTCGCGATATCGCGGCCAAGTGAAGGCATAGCTAAAGTGAGCAGGCGGACGGCCAGGCAAGGCCGAATTTTGACACGTGGACAGCCACGTGTATCGAGACAGTTGCGAAGGGCACGTGTATGAAAGATGTTGCGACAAGAAGAAGGCATAGTCGATTTAAACACGCGGACAACCACGTGTATTGAATCAAAGATGAGGGCCACGTAAATTCAAATTAGAGATGTCGGCCACGCACATTTTTAAATTTTTGGCAAACAACAGTTACAGGCGATGGACATTAAGGATGGGACGGCGGTTGCAGGTCAAAGGAGGCCATTAATGCAAGCTTCTTGGCGGATCGGGCAGTTGCCCATTTATGGCAGACAAATTTGAAAACTCGACCGAGGGGGAAAATCAAATTTGAAATTTTGTTAGGCGGGGGCATTAATTGCTAGAGGGTTGAGACCTCGATAAAAACTCGTTTTAATGTATTCTTGTGGGTGGTGGACTGGAGAACGGGGAGAAGTAGCACAGTTAGTGAGACCGAAACAGAGCTTGGTCATTGTAAAGCCTACGGGCTATTTTATTTTGGTGTGTGTATGATTTTCAGAAGATTTTAATGAAAAGCATC